>VXBA01004717.1:44492-179820 GCA_013399895.1 Serilophus lunatus
CGGCGCGTCCTCCCCCACGTGCGCGCTGACAGCGCGGGGTCCGTGTCCCCGCAGGCTCCGTGTCCGCCGGAGCTCCGGCCCCGCGCCCGCCGTAGCCCCGCACGGCGCAGCGGCGACCCCCGGAGCGCCATGGGCGAGTGGGAGCGGGTGTTCCGGCAGCACCTGCCGCTCCCGCCGCCCCCGCAGCGGGGCCCCGCCCGCCCCCCGGCCCGCGGCGCTGCCTTTCGCTGCCTCCTCAGGGACCTGCAGGGCGCTGCCCTCGCACAGGTAGGGGCGAACCGGCCGTGCGGGGGGACCCCGGCAGTGTCAGCCCTGCTATTCACAGAATCAGGGGATAGTTTGGATTGCAAGGGACATTAAGGATCATCTCGGTCCGCCCCTCTGCCCTGGGCAGGGACACCTTCCCAGTTTGCTCCAAGTCCTGTCCAGTCTGGCCTTGGACGCTTCCAGGGATGGGGCTGTTCTGGGCAACCTGTGCCAGGGCCTCACCACCCCCACAGGGAAGAATTTGCCCCTAAGGTGAACCTAAATCTCTCTTGCATTTTGACCCCCTCCCCTTGTTCTATCACTGTCTTTTTTTCTAAGCCCCTTCCATCATTCCTAGCTGTGTGTGCAGCTCCTAGCAGTTGAGTCTTTCAAAGCGAGGTGTTTTTTGGGAGGAACTAACTGGAAATCTCCCAGAAACAAAATCACAGCTGTGTTTCAATCCACTGCCTTCTTACCTGGAAATCTGAGTTTGCCTTTAATTAATTTTTCATTCATTTTTAATTAAATATATTTAAATGAATCTCTCTGTAGCACATTCTCTGCCCCCTTTTCCTGTGCTTGACGTTTCCCCACTTTCCCTTTGCTCCTCTGGCTTTCAGGCAGGTTCTGCAGCAATGCACCAAGCTGTCCATGGCTGTGTGCCCGACGTGGGCATCCCTCAGAGAATGGGAACTATCTGTCCTCTCTCACCAAAGTGTATTCTGGGCTCTGGGGGTGCAGGGCTGGCGTGTCCCTGAGCATCCCCAGTGCCAGTGGGCTGTGCCTTGCAGGGAGCCGAGTACCAGCTGCGCCTCTCCCTTTTTGATGCCACCCACCACCGCTTCTTTGGGAGCACCTGGAGGAGCACCTGGCAGGTTGCCCGGCCTGCCCCGCCCCGCTCGGCCAGGGTGACCTTCAGCGAGGTAGGGGCTGCTGTGGGGCTGGGAGAACACGCCACCAAACCCCTTTTACCCTCCTGGGGCTTCCTGGTTTGTTGGGATGGGGAAATTAGGGTGCTGGGGCTGGTGCCACCGTGGGAGCAGCAGGGTGCCACCGTGTGCCACCTGCTGTGTTCAGAGCTGGCAGCAGAGAGCACTGTTTCCCCACAAGTGGGAAGGAAGGGAAGGAGCAGCTGCCCACTCTCTAGCCAGTGCTTCTCTCTTTCCTTATCTGGGATCTAAACTCTTCCAAAGCCGGGCTTCCATCTGCTGCTGATACCAGCAAACTGGGATGCCCCTTACTGGGGAGATCCCACTGCCCTGTACCGTGACCTGCAGCCAAGATGTCATTTTTTCGAATTCATGCCTCCTGTTTGCACTCCTCAGTGCTGCAGGTGAAGTGAAGCACAGCTTGGTGCTGTGCTCTTCCTTCATTTACATTGACAGCAGCATTGAGGGATGTTGACGTGTGCATTTCTCTCCCAAGTGTTTCAGTGCTGTCCCACTCTGGCTTGTTTTGAAGAGAGATGGATTAAAACTAGGGCAGAGTGCTCTGGAGAAAGCTGCATGCTGGGAGGAGCTGCCTTTCCAAACACATTCCCTGTGTCTGCAGGCTTCCTGGGTGTTTGCTCTGTGGTTGGGAGCAGCTGGTGGGAGGTTGGGGGAAAGGCACTTCTCCTCTGTCTGTGTGTGCTGCCTGCATGCTCACTGGTCTGGCTAGAGCAGGAAGGTGGAAAGGCAGGAATCAGTGTCTGCAAGTGTGGTAGATTTTGTCCTCAGGGTGTAGAGAGAGAAACCTGCTGTCACAAAGCACTGTGTGTCTTCAGGAGGGGCCATTGAGCTTAACTGGCACATGGGACCTGCTGTAAGGGCTTCCCTCTGCCTTTGCAGGGTGAGGGTGCCTTTGCTCTGCAGGCAGAGGTCAGGTTGTTAAAGTAGCACCTTGCAATAAAGGCTACTGGAATAAGGATTTATGTCCTGGGATTGATGTGGGAATGTCCCTTCCTGCCAGACTGTGATTGCAGTAAATGTGTTCCCTGGAACAGTGTGGTAATGAGTTTTTAATAGAGGGATTAACCTATCTTTAAATCCTGTGCAGGGAGGTGACCTGTGTCCTGTCCTTTCCTGCCCTTAGGTCTGGGCCACCCTCATCTCCCTCCACTGCAGGAGGGTTTCCAGCTCCTTTGTCCAGCTCTAACTCTGTAGGGCTGGGTTGCATTGAAGGGGTCTGCAGCCTGTGAGCTACCATAGAAAATGGATGGTGGCAACAGAAAAGTTAAAAGAAAAAAGATAATGACGTTTGAGACTTAAACAATGGTGCTGGAGGTCATTTGCCTTGACATATCCTCACTCTTTTTCTTTCCCAACCCAGACTGTGTACTTCCACACCTCCTTGAACCACCCCAGCATCGTTGCTGTTGTGGAAGTGGTGGTGGTGGCCAAGAAAGGAGATGGGGGCTCTCAGCACCTTTCCTGTGGCTTTGGAATCATCCCCCTGTTCCGCGGCGGATCGGAGGCGACAGACCCGGCCACGGAGGACAGGGCGTAGGTTTCCCTGCTGCTGCATGAGAGGCCACGCTGAGAGCTGGGGTGGCTGTGTGCATGGCTGCTCTGGGGGAAGAAAGGGTGGTCCTGGGGCAGCAGAAACAAAGCCAGCATTTAAAAACCTGGAATTCTTCACTCTGAGGAAGCAGCGATGGATTTGGGAGGGATGCCTGTCCCTTTCCTAAAGGAAAGGGCTTTTGTAGACTGGGAGGGTTGGTTTGTGCTGAGCAGGGGCCTTGTGGAAGGTGGAGATGTGCTGACTGCTGTGCACGTACTCTCTGCCTTCAGGCTGAAGCTGTACCATGGGACACCACGTGCCCTACTGCACCCCCACTTCCAGGACCCTGTGGAAAGTAAGACATGGCATCTCAATCCCTTCTTGGTGGCTTCTCTTACCCAAGTGTGTGTTGTCTTGTGCATGTCTGGTTGGTGTGAGATGTGATACATGCCCTGGTAGTGCCCAGTGGATGTGCCTTACTGCCAGCTGGGAACAGCCTGGCTGGGCAAACCTGGGTTTTCCTTTGCTCCTAGCACGTGTGTTCACAGGTAGTGATTCCTTCAACACTGGCTCTATGAAACTGTCTCCCTAGTTTTGGTCATGTTGGGATGTTTTCTTTCCTTCAGAGAACAAATACCTGACAGTGATGGAGAAGAGCCACCTGCAGTATGCCCTGAGGGCCCACCAGCCCCTGGAGACAATATTTCACCTCCTTCCTGAAAACCTGCTGATTTCTGGGCTGCAGACGGTTCCTGGCTTGCTGCCAGCACATGGACACACAAGTAAGGGCTCCTTCCCTTTCCCTCTGCCTGTGCTGCCCCTGCTGAAGGCAGTGAGTCCCCGGGAGGCTGCGAGCAGGGCAGGCAGGGCACTGGGATGGGATTTCTGGGAGCACTGGTGGGTTCTCTGCAGTGCTGCCTCATGGCAAGAGCATTTCCTCTGTGCAAGGGTCACAGCTCTCGTGCTCAGAGCTTAGCCTGGAATATGTCAAAATGGCTCAGTCTGTTCCCTGTCTGTTAATTGCTTAACTCCTGGGAAGCTGCTAGGGATAAGTGATGGTTGGTTTAATTACAGTTGTTCAGCAGAGTCTTAGGGACAGGCCTTGCAGCTTGTTTAAACTCCTTGGCAGTGGGTTCAGGATCGCTGGGGTCTGGCAGGTTTGGGGAGGATGAGCTCTTGTCTGCTCAGTGCTCATTAATCTCTCCCTATGGCACATTGCCCTTTGAGCTGTTGCAATTAAAATATATGAGTTGGAGATTCAGAGGGTAAAAATTCCTCACAGTTCTGCAGCTGAATTATTCTTCAGCTTCCTGCCTGGAAAACCCGCTGCTGATGGCTTTGGGATTGTAATTGTTGGTATTGAAGCCAAGTAAGGTTTCCAAAGCAACTGAGTCCCTGCAGTGCTCAGCCCCATGCTCTGGGCAAAGCTGCTGCTGGCCCCCCAGGACACCCCAGCACAGTGCTTGTGGCTTTGTTTGCTGGGAAAACCTGTGGCCACCACTTTGTGTTTCAGGTGACTGCTTCCAGAAGCCCCGGCTGATGAAGCCAGTCACCTGCTATCTGGAGCAGTTGTCTGTCCACCTGTACCCTTCCCTGGAGGAATTTGAGGAGGAACTCCTGGATTTACTGAACAGTGATCGCTTACTCCAGGTAAGTAACATACTGTGAGGGTGGGGAGGCCCTGGCACAGGGTGCCCAGAGAAGCTGTGGCTGCCCCATCCCTGGAATCATTCAAGGCCAGACTGGATGAGGGTTGGAGTAACCTGTTCTAGTGGAAGGTGTCCCTGCCCAAGGCAGGGGGTTGGAACAAGATGATCCTTATGGTCCCTTCCAACCCAAACCACTCCATGGTTCCATGTAATGCCAGCACCTCATTTATGGGTGGTGTGAAAAAAGTTAGATAAATGGTGCTTGTGCATTTGTTTCCCTTGGAGTCTCCAATTTTTTTTGCTGTGGAAGCCTTTAGCTTGCTTCCCTGCTGGATTAGCATGTGGGTTCTCTGCACATGCTTTTTATTGAACATCCAGACACTCACAAACAGAATTTGGGTTTGCTCTGCTGTGAGAAATACAGAGATGAGATGCATTGCACATCAGGCGTGTCTCTTTGGAGTGGCAGCCACTGGCCAGGTCCTTTGTTTGCCGGGTTTACACCACCTCTGCCATAAAGGTGGAAGCCTTTAATATCCATCCCCTGCTGGGCGAGCGGGTCTTGGTTTTTTTAGTTTCTAAAGGATTGCCTGAGCTTTCCTGGCTGCTATGTCACTTGAGTGCCCAAGCTGGACCTCTGTCCTGCCACAGGCCAGCGCCTCCGCGGACGGTGGCGGGGTGGCTGTCCGGGAGCGGCGGCTGCACGTCGGGGTCCACAACGGCCTGCGCTTCGTCCGGCCGCCGCAGGTCGCCGTGCTGGTGCCAGAGGTGGTGCCAGGTGGCTGCCAAGGGGTGCCCAACTCCAGAGCCAGGTAAGAAAAGGAGCAGCCCTCTGCTGCTGGCGCCGCTTCGCTTCTGTCTCAAACGCTGCCCGCGGCCACTTCTCTGTCCCGCACAGGGATGCAGGTCAAGCCCTGGTGCTGAGGAGCCGCATCCATCTGAGTGAAATGGTCCCTCACCCAGCATTCAGGGTGCTCTTCCAGCTGGAATATGTCTTCTGCAGTGCGGGGAGAGCCGGTGGGAAGGTAGGACTGAGTGTGCTTGTGCCTTGTGCCTTGTTTCTGACTGTGGTGAAAGGACAGAATCCTGCTGGAGGAGTGAGCCCTGCTCGGGAACTCCTTCCTCTGCCCCTGTTTCACCGTCCTGCTCCTCACTGTGTAGCTGTGCTGGCTATTGAAGGGCCCCACAAAGTGTCCAGGTCCCTTACACAGCACTCTGCAATATCCTGCAGATAGGCTTGTTGAATGATGTTAATTACATTGGTTGCGTTTCTCCACCGTTCATATGTAGATGGAGGAATGTAGCCTGTGCAGTCCCATAGTATTCTGGCAAGTTAATTTAGAAAATTTCCTCTTTTAATATTAAAAAAGGCTTTTCTTTAGAATTTAGCATTTATACTGAAAAGAGTTTAACCCCTTTGGCTCTTATATTTTTCCCTTTTTATTTCCCTCTGAATGCTGAGGTTTTTCCGGGTGCTTCAGCCTAAGGTTTTCAGATCATAAAGCCAGGAGAAATCTCTGAGATTGGTCTCTTCAGTCAATACACTCTCACCTACTTACTGATCATTTACTTGCATTTCAGTTTAACCTTTCTGCAGGTTAAACCCAGCTCAGCAAGTGCTGTGGTCTCTCCAGAGACCCTGTGCTGTTGGAGCCATCAGCTCCTGGCTGGCTGAATCAATGGCCAAGCATTCATTAGGGTTCTTAATCGTCCTGCTAAGATGTTCACAGAAAATGTAGCAAACACCTCTTGTTAGACCTGTCCAGAGCCAACAGGGGGAAATAGGTATTTATAAAGTGGAATGTGTGTGCCAGACCAGAGGGATTTGTACTGACAAGGGAGTTGATGCTGAGCCTTGCTGTTGGAAATCATGTTGAGAGGTGTTGGAAAGCTGAAGCCCAAGGTCTCACAGAGGCTTGGGCTCCTGAGGCAGATCTGTTTGGGTGTGCTGGGAGCCCTGGCTGGCATGGCAGCAGAGCTGGTTCCCACAGGGCAGCCCTGGGGCACAGTGGTTAATCCCAAAGCCGCTTGAGTAGCTGATCACCTTGTCCTTGTCCTCCGTGCCATAATTAACTGTGAGGGGGGTGGCAGACGCTGGTAGAGACCTCTCTTTCTCCTGTGTCTCTCCTTTGGTTTGAGGGAGGCTGTGGATGGACTGGGTAAGTGGAAGCCTTTCCCTTCTGCCAGGGATGGGGGTCAAACACACATCCCTCCGTGCTGCTGCTTGAGGGAGGGGTTACAGAGATATAAAGGTGCTGGCAGGTGAAACGTCTCCAGAACGGGACGAGGGGCAGCAGCTTCTGTGAGAGCAGGGCCGGGTGTGGGGAGGCACGGTGGGAGGTGAGAGCCAGTGTCTGGTGGTGAGCTGGGTCTGCCTGGCACTGCCCACACTGCCCCGTCCCCAGGCCCTGGCCGGCAGCGCCCGCGCCGAGGCGGCCGAGATGCGCTCGCTGCGCTGGGCACTCTGGGGTCCTGGCCCGGGTGCCGGTGACACCGAGGTGGTCCTGCCCCTGCGTGGTGGTGCCCGCCGTGGCCCCTGCCAATCCTTGGTGTACCGGACGCCGCTGAGCAGCAGGAGCTCCCGGCAGGTAAGGGCTTGCTGACCCCTGGCAGCTCTTGCCTCTGGCTGCACAGTCAGAGATGCGAGGGAGGCTGCGTGTAACACACTGTCTGAAAGCATTTAGTTTCCAGTTTCAGGGGAAGCACGTGGAGTCTGGGACTGTCCAATTCCATGTTTCTACTGATTCAGAAGAACATCTTGTAACTGCTGCGGAGATCCTGTGTAAAGACAGGGACGAGTCGGAGCAGCCTCCTACGCCATCGCTGAGTGAGTGTTTTCCAGATTGCTGACATTTAAAATATAGAGTGTGGCACTGGTGTCTGCTCGGGAGAGAAAACATGACTTCACCGAGTTTCAGCAAGCTAGTTATGAATTACTGGAGTGAAGCAAGTTTTCTGTCGAGTTGAATTCAGCTCTGACTTTTCGAACTTGCAAAATCGCCCTGTGGTAATATTGCTAAGCCACATGCAAAATCCCTAGGGATTGGCAGCACTGCCCCATCCCACTCCCATTCCAGGTCACCTCGATGGTAATGGGCACAGTGGCCACACCAACAGCACATTCTCACTGCCAGTGCTGCTATTCCTCTCTCCAGACTCTTGAGTTCTTCCAGATGTGGGGACAGGAGAGATGTCAGTTACAGGCTGAGGAAAAGAAGAGTAATCTGGTCATGCTGCCACAGAGAGTGTGGCAGCAGGCTGGGTTTGATGGGTGTGTGTGGGATATGCTGGTGCCTGTATGCTGGGGAAGAGCAGGTGGCATCTTCGTGGATGCACAAATACATCTGTCTGTAGTTTGGGCTGCCAGTGGTTGTGGCTCCAGCAGCTGTCTGCTCTGTTGAAGATGGAAGGAAAACTGCTGTAGGTTTGGGTGCGAGGTTGTGTCCGTGCATTTGGCTCCTGGAAATCCTCTGCAGCTTGTTTTCTTGTCATCCCTCTTTTGTGACTGGGGGGAAGACAAAATCCCCTTTCCTCTGCAGCACTGTTCCTGCTGAAGTCCCAGATATGCCTCAGGGTGATGCTCCAGAAACTTAACAGCATTTAAGTGTCACAGTTCCCCCACTCTCTGATGGGCCACTCAGTGCCAGCCCATGGGCTGAGCAATTCCTGCTGCAGCAGGTACCTGTTCCAGCTGGTTCTGATGTTGTGGTGCCTTCCACAAGATGGCAGTGGCAGCATTGCTTTGCTATGACAAATTCCATCTTTGTGCTGAGGAGGAACCAGGATTGCCACTGGGAGGGGCTTTGGAGCAGAAATTTTCAGGTAGATGAAGGAGTATGTGAGGTAGATGTTGTGGTATGCAGAGTTTGCTTCCCTGCAGCACTGTATCGTGGCTGGTACCCTTCCTGATGCTGCTTGGAAGGTTTTTCTGGTGCCTTTCAGCTGGAGGTGGCCAGAATGTTGATGGAATTGTGGTGTGGCGAGTGAAGTGAGTGCTGACAGTGAGCTTCCAGCCTGGTGCTGGTCTGGCATGCTCTGGCTTGGGGCAGTGTGCTGGGATATGCAGGCTGTGTGCCTGGCAAGGAGAGAACCCCAGCAGGGCAATTTTCAGGGATGAGCTCCATGGGACTTCTCTGTCTCCAGAATGCTTGTTGCACCAGGGAGACCTTGGGAAGGGCAGGGTCCAGAGCTGTGCTCCTCCAGCCTGTACCCCAAGCTGCTGAAGAGACTATTGGGTTCACTTTTGGTAGAGCTCCATTGGGAAACATGCTGCCAGTCTGATCCAGGGAGGCCAAGAGCTTTTCCTGCCAGCTCAGCTGCAGGTGGTGCTGATGGATCTGTCTGTCCTCCCCCTAGTGCAGGCCAAAGCCATCCTAACTGAAAGGAAACAGTATTTTAGGCATGAGAGAGACGAGGTGGTTTCCTTTGCACATCAGCCAGCGTGGAATAGCTGGGATATACGCAGTGGGGAAAGCAAAATAAGGTCTCAGCATCACGTGGCTGCAGAGATGGAACATCTGTGCCCCTGCTCTGCTGAGAAGGACCTGCGGCTCCACGAGCTCAGCTGTGCTGGCGCCAGCGAGCAGCCAAATGTAATCACGAGGAAGCTCCCACCGTTTCGGGGCACAAACACACGGGCAGATGAAGGGAGTGACAAGAAATAACAGAGATGAGATGAAAACCTTAAGTATCCTAAAACTTTCACGTCTCATTAAGCATCCCACTTCGGCAGCACCGTGTGGCCGGGGGGCGCCGCGGCACTGTCGGGGGATGGAGGAACTGCTGTTTGCTCAGTCAGCCTGGATGAATGTGGAGATGTGCTATGGTAACCCTCAGGCAGCAGATTTATTGGAAAAATAAGTCAAAAAAAAGTGGTTGAGCAGTGATAAGCTGCTTTGCTGTGGTGCCTTCACCCCCAGAATTGAAAAGGGCTGGTGGGAGGATGGGGGAGAAGGGATGGGGCCTGGGGGTGATGGCTTTGCTACAGCATCTCTGCTGTCCCTCTCCACAGGAGTGCCAGCCTCACAGCGAGTGCCAGCCTCCCCACGAGGACCAGGGGTAAGTGCCACGGGCACCCATGGACGTGGGTGGTGGGCAGTGGTGTTCCCAGGGGATGGCTCACATGAGAATGTGCTCCTGGTCCCATCCTCTGCCTGTTTTCCTGTCTGCTGTGGCAAAGAGGGCACCGAGTGTCCTCAAATCCACCTTCTCCAGGCAGCAAAACAGATCCTGCTGGTGATGTGCTGGATGAGATTCCCTAAGCTCTTTTCATGCCCCAAGAGTGTTGGTGAGGGCAGCTCTGGTTTTTGACAGCCCAGATTTGCTGGGTCCTGTCATCCCTGGTACATGCTGACAGTGACACACGGTTTGTTCTTGTGGAGCTGCTGGCATTTAAGGAGAGCTATGGATACTGAGAGCCCTATTTTTGCTGGTTTATGTCTCGATTGAGGAATCAATGCACACAAATATTTTTGATGGAATGAAATGCCTCATAAGGCCACGTTAAGCAGTTTGATCTTCCTGCTGCTTTTGCTTATCTCTCCCCTTGCCAAGGAGCTAAGTAGCAGGGAATTGGCAGCTGGAGGTGTGAACCCTTGCACGGCCAAGCTCTGCCACTTCTTGGTGGAATGGCAATGCTGGCACATGTGGTGGCCAAGCTCCTTTTAGCACAGAGGGGCTGCTGGCCCACCTTGCCTTGGTGGGGGGATATCTTGAGCAGCTGCCTCAGGGCTGTGGACGTTCACACTCGCTGCTCTTCCTCCAGCTGTCTGTGTCCCAGCTCGTGGCCTCTCCACGGGGCAGGGGCCAGACCCCACCACAGGATGGGGCCATCACTCACCTGGAGGCTGACCTTGGCTCACCGGGTGGGGACGCCTGTGCCACCGACCAGCTGCGGGCGCTGCCCTTCACCCCGCTGCAGGTGCCCATTGCTGCCGTGGGGCTGCAGGCAGGCAGGTGATGCTCAGCTGCCCTTTCCCAGGCCCCCATGTCCCCATTGCCCTGCCTGCCAGGGTCCCCACAGCCATTTCCATGCAGCTCACCCCTATTTTTCCATCAGTTCCCACGTGTCTCTCTCCCGTGCCTCCCTGGTGCGCCTGCACGCCGCCGGCTTTCCGGAGATCCTGGACCACAACAAGGAGCCAGTGGAGATCTCAGAGCCAGGGCAGCTCGGCAGTGCCAACCCACGGCTGGAGGAAGCTGACCCTCTGCAAGGCAATGAAATAATCCTGCAGTTCCTGGCTTTTGGCAGGTGGGGTAGCAGCTTGTGGTGGTGCCTTGTGGGATCAGATCTCAGGGGCCTCCTGGACGGAGTGCTTTCCGTAAATCTCACCAACCTCCTTCTCTGCTTGGGCATGAGAAGTGTTTGCAGAGCTGCCTCTTCCTCCAGCATATGCTATGGGGACCCATGAAGACCCCCAGAGGGTTTTACGATGATGCTCTCTCTTGTTCTTGTCAGCCATTCTTCAGTCATAATCCATTTTTTCACTTGGATCCAAGAGCCGTAATATGATGTCAGAGCTTGTTAATGCAGGGTTTCTCCAGAAATGCAAATGTAGTTGGGAAAGTTGGCACCTGAAGGGTGGCTTTGGCTGGATAAGGCCCTGCTCCTGGTTTTTTTTGTGGCTGGCAGTGTGCTGTGAGAAGGTAACATGCTGCCTTTGCTGGGCGCCTCCATCGCAGCATATGGCAGGAGACAGCTGGAATTACGAAGCTTTTTGGAAAGTTAAGGCAAACCGTATGGCCTCTGTCTTCAGAGAAGTCCAAATACTTGTGATGCTGCCAATCTTCTCTTGTTCTTCTGCCTCTTGACGTGTGCCAAATGCACGAGGAGCTCGTGATGGGGTGGCGGTGCCATGCCACAAGCTAACCCAAATGCCTCTCTCAAGGAATGCCCAGGGCAGTGTGGAGGGGCCATGGCCGAGTACCGTCTTCCTCACCTTCCAGTTCTACCGTTTCCCACCAGTCACCACACCACGGCTGCAGCTGGTCAGCACGGACAGGGGGCTGGCAACTGGGCTGGCTGTGCCTGCACAGCTCCTTGTCCGGGTGAACGAGGACGGGACCCTCGGCAACAGTAAGCTCTGGTTTTAGTGTCTGTATGTGGCTGCTCCTCTTAGTTGAGCAGATTTGGGCTTATCTCTGGGCTAGAGAGGGTCTGTTAATAACAGACCCCCGTTTGCACATCATGGAAAACATTCCAAATGTCCAGTGTTTGAAGTCAAACATTGCGTGTCAATGGCCCAAGGTGCACGTTGAGGCTGCGTGGCCCCCGCCACGTGAAGTGCCATGACTGTGATGGGGGGGTGTCTTGCAGGAGCACCAGGCTTGCAGCTGAAGTACATGGTGGATCCAGCCTTCCTGCGGCCGGGGGAGCAGCGCTGGTTCCTGCGGTACCTGGCCGAGCACAGCCTCCAGATTGACGTCTGGGATGGAGACTCCCTGCTCCATGTTGGGTCTGCTGCTGTTAAACTGGAGGTATTGGTTAGAGTGAAGGTCTTTCCCCTTGAATCTCCATGACTGCTAATGCTTCCCATGCAGAATGCTAAGGAACAGCCTGGCTCTCACTTTGATTCCATGCTGAGATATGTTGCCCTCATGTCTTCAACCTCTCCGTGTAACCGAGTCTGACAATCGTGATGGCAGAGCATTAACTTTCTCTTCCTTCCCTGGAGCTCCAGCAGTATTTTAAGGCTAAACCCCTCAGAGCCAGGACATCCAGCAGCATCCTTACCTCGACTCCTTGACCCCCCTAGGCCAGACTCCCCAGTAACCCGTTGAATCTTGCCTGTCCTTGCCTTGTCCCCAGCCCCTGCTGCGCCAGGGCCATGCAGCCATCAGGACCTACCATGAGCTGGAGGTGGCCACGACCGAGTACGAGCCGGACGGGACGGTGCTGGGCCGGGAGGCGCTGCGACACGGGGCCCCGCGGCCCCTCGGTGTCCGTGTGGCTGTGAGGGGCCACCTCCACCTCTGCCTGGCCAATGTTGGTGAGAGCCTACTGCTCACGTGGCCCAAAGGCTCGGGTGGGACACACAGTGTGCATGGGGGGCTGTACCTGAGCCAGAGCCGGGCTGGCAAGGACATCATCCTTCCCAGAACCTGCTGGCTGATTTATTTTATATAATTAATTCTGTGTCCTATAAATGTGCAGTGACTCCAGGTTTTAAAATCTTATCTTCAGAGGAAAGATTAGCTCTATATAAGATATCTTAAATCGTCATTTCCATACTTTGCCTGCAAAGGGCCGATAAGCTCCTGGGAAGGAGAATCTGAGATCCACAACCCAGGGAGAGGTTTAACTCTCACCCCGTTGAAGAAGAGGGAGGAAGCAGAGCCACTGTGCTGGGAGAGCAGCTACCCTTTGGTGTTTTTCCCATCTTATTTTTTTTCTTTTATATTTCAAAATATTGTTAAAAATAGGATAGCAAAGCTTGGTGCTCCTGCCCAAAGGATGGGGACAGGGTGTGTAAGCTGGGTAAATACCCCTCAGATTTAGAGCCTTGTCTGGCTCTTGGCACAGCCTGTGTGGGAGTGGGGAGACACAGCAGTACGTGGCTGTGCTGGTGGTAGTGCCACAGCCCGGAGGGTAAGGAAGCAGAAATGAAAGCAGGAGCCAATGAAGGGTATGGGCTGGAGCGTGTTGTTGGTGCTGCTCTGTTGCTGGGCAGGTGGCTGTGTGATGGAACAGGCTCTGAGGAGCACAGTGGGGTTCTCAGGGTATTGTTGGCCTTCAGATATTCCCTCCTGCTTTTGTAGCTTGGCAGAACAGAGCTGCAGGGAGAAGTAGATTTTATAACAATGAAAATATTTGGTTCTGCTCACTCTCATCTCTACTTGTGGCAGGTCACCCGTGTGAGAAGATCCCAGGGCAGCTGCCATCCCTCTCCCACATTGTCCCTGCACCAGACAGCGCTGTCACTATCCCAGCTGGCAGCTGGCGCTCCCTGAATGCTGCTGGTGGTGAGTCCTGCTGGGCTGAGGCTTGGCTTGTCCCACCGTGAGTTCAAGTGGGCAAGGTCTCTGCTGCTGTGGTGTGAACTGTGGGTGAATTGCCACCTCCATCACTCCCCAGCCCCACAGCATTGCAGGGTCCTGGGGTTTGCACTGTCTGGGGTCCCTCGTTGGTGCCATGGCGCTCTCTCCTCACAGGTGGGCGGACGGTGCGGGCACGGAGGCTGGTGGATGTGGACAGTGAGCTGAAGGCTGCCCTGCGCAGCCACCGGCCACAAGTGAGTTTAGCCCCTTCCTGAACACCCCTGGTGAGGCTGTGACCACCTGCTGGCACCAGCTGCAGCACGTGGTGCTGCTGTGGCTGAACAAGGATGCTGGCGGCAGGAGGGCACAGGGACCTCGTGGTGGCTCCAGGCTTACAGTTCCTTCCCTCGTGGCAGGACTGGCCAAAGCAGCGTGCCTGGGACCTGCAGGTCATCAATGCCTACCGGGATCACATCAAGGGTGAGAGCATCTATCAGATGCTCAGCCAGACCATCACGGCCAGCCGCACCGTCCATGCCGTGCTGGGGAGAGCAGAGTACTTCGAGTTTGCCCTGAAGAATCCGTACAGTGTCCAGCACACTGTGACCATCGAGGTTGACCACCCTGAGCTCAGGTGGGGGCAAAAGTCCCCTGTGTGCGTGGGGAGATGCCAGGGTGGTAGCAGCTCCCAGCCTGACTTCACCAGCACCTCTACTCCTCCCCCAGTGTTATACTGGACCCAAGGGAGTGGCGCCACTTCAAGGAGCTGACCAAGAGCGTTACACCAGTGGAGGAGGAGATGTTCCATCTCCGTGAAGACCTCAAGCCTCAGGTCTACCTGCGCCCCAGTGAGACTGTCCACATCCCCTTCAAATACCAGACCTTCTCTGCAGACCCCGCCGTTGTTGCGGTACAGGTAAGCACAGGCCCCTGTTTTGAGCTGTTCCTGGTAGGCAATGTTCCCCTTGGCTGCATTTGTCGATGCAGAGCAGGGTGGGATGGCCTTAGCACTGCACAGCCACAGCAGTGCTGCTTTCTGAGGTAACCCGCTCTTGCACCCTGCAGGGGCCATCCGTGCTGGGCACCAGTGCCAAAGCAGACACCCACTCCCTTGGGAAAGGCGGGGCTGGGCAGACTAAGCTCATCCAGGTTAGGGAGCCAGGTGAAACACCACTCACGGGGCTGTGTGGGAGGAGCAGCATCACTGGAAAACCCCATCCCTCTCCCACTGGCCCCTGGGACAGGTTTCCTTCCAGGTGAACGGGGGGAGGCCCATTGCGCTTCTGCGGGTGAAGGTGGAGCCTCAGCCCCACGTCGTGGACCAGACTTTCCGCTTCTACCACCCGGAGCTCACCTTCCTGAAGAAGACCATTCGACTACCTCCCTGGCACACCCTCCCTGGTGAGTCCATGGCATGCCCAGCAGAGCTCAGGCTGTTCCCTGTTGGTTGTCATCTGTGGTTCATGGGACCTTCCTGGGAGCACAGCAGCATCCAGAGAGAACATTGCTGCTTCCTCACCCCTTCACTGCCCTGTGCTCCTTTCTTGCTCTTCATCCACCTTCTTACCTTCTTCCATTAATGTTATCCCAAGTCCCCTGCACCGGTCTGCCTGTGTGGTTTCCTGGTAGCCCAGCACAAGTGGTTCTGTGTGTGGCTGTGTGGGGTGCAGAGAGCAGCACAGGCAGAGGAAAGGCTGAAGGCAGTTTCCATGGTCCTTTTCCACAGGCACACCAGTGGGGGTACCAGGAGGGCAGCCCGAGATGTTTGTTCGCTGCAGCGACCCTGACATCATTTGTGAAACCAAATCCTTGGTATGTCACCCTTCGCCATCGCTGTCCTTTGTGTCCTTCTCCTGTGGGTTGTTTTGGTTGGTAGAGAGCTGCTGACATGGGTGCAAACATGGACCATCCCTGAGGACCACTCTGTGACAGTGACACGCTGGCAGCGATGAAGCAGGAATTGCTTTTTATTCCTGATTAAAAGGAGCCACGTTGTTTTGGTGGGGGGGACTGAACGCTGCCCGTTATTGCATCGCACAGCAGCCTGTACTCACTTGGTCTTTTGAGGAAGCACCAGATGATTCAGGCACAGAGGAAAAGCAGCCTTTTGTGGGACTGGGATAGACCTTCCCACCACTTGGGGCATCTGCGCCTGCTGGCAGCACGCAGTGGGATGGTGTGTCCTAGGGGTGTGCTGCAAAGCCTGTCCCTGCGAGGGGATGCCAGGGATGGTGGGGCAGCTCTGTGCTGAGCCCTGCACTGCTCTGCTCCCTCCTGGAGAGGGAGGCCCTCCTGTGCTGGCTCTGCAGCTGGGGGTGGTGGAAGGGAAAAATAAACTTGGGCATGTCCGTGCAGATGGTAACGAGGGATAGTTGCTAATTGCTGTTGATAAAATGCACGTTAGTATGGTAATTGGATTAGGGCTTGTTAGAAAACTTGCGGAAAATTTGCCAAAATTTGATTACAGATGCAGACCTGGAATGCAATAGTTGTTTGTATCCTCTTTTGTAATTAAAAATACTGGAAGAGCTCAGCCAAGCTGTATAATAACTTAATAATGTAGTTTAATGAGGTGCTGAAAGCATCTGCTTTTGTAAGGGGGTTGGTGGCGGGTTCCTCTGTTAATGGAGAGACAACCCTGCGGCCCTCCTTAGCTGGTTTCAGGGTCAACTACTGGGATGATACACTGGTGTCTGTGCAGGGGCCTGGTGAACCACAGGACATCTTCCTCAAAGTAGCCGGAGGACCAAGCCCGCAGATAAAGAAGTTCTTTGTTGCTATTTATACGTAAGTAGCAGGTCTCCAAAGGGGTGGGGAGTGCTGACTGCCGTGGTGTGTGGTGAGCCCTGACTGTCTGTCCGTGCACAGGGACATCTGGCTGGCAGCACCCGTCCAGATCTGGCAGTTCTACCTGCACTCACTGCAGCGCCTGGACGTCACCTGCGTGGCTGGGCAGCTCACCCGCCTGTCGCTGCTGCTGCGCGGCACCGCGGCCCCGCGGAGGGTGCGGGCTTTCACCTCCCACCCCCAGGAGCTGGAGGTAACCCCTGCGTCAGGCTTGGGCCTGGCTGGCCTGGGTCAGCCCCAGAGAAATCCCCTCTGGAGAGGGAATGCCAGCCCGCTTGGAATTACGAACAACTGAGAGCCATAAAGCGTTTGCGATAATTATCTTTTGATTAGAGCTGTCATGTGTAGGATCATTGGCGCGAAACCCCGGAGGGCAAATTATCTGCATTAATGAGACCGTCTGAACACTCACAATTTCTTTAGAATTCCTTTGGCCATGATTGCAAATGTGAATAATAAAAGGCACAAAAACTCTATCGCTGTCCTGCAAAGGAAAGGCAAAGGCTCCCTGAGCAAAGCCTTGTGTGGGGGAACCCCTGGTGTGGCAAGACACTGGCTGTCCCTGAGCAACTCCTGTCCCTCCTGACACAAATTTAGTTCCAGAGGATTCCTGGGGGTGGGATTAAATCGTGGTGGCGTTAAGGGCACAGATTTTTAAGTGCAGTAGAGGCTAGTTTTTGCTCTAAGCTGGACATTGCAGGGCTGTGATCAGCTGCTGCGGGTGGCTGTACCTCCAGGTGTTGTTCTGCAGGTGGATCCAAACAGTGCCTTCCTTCTCCCCGCCAACGGCATCCAGGACCTGTACATCGGTGTGAGGCCGCGGCGGGCTGGCAGCAAGTTCATCTATCTCAACCTGGTGGACGTGGAGTACCACCAGCTGGTGTCCTCCTGGCTGCTCTGCCTGTCCTGCAGGCAGCCCCTCATCTCCAAGGTATGGTGGCTTTCGTGGCTGAGAAACATGGTAATGGAGCCAGCTCAGTAGTTGCAGTCCCGCCAATAACCTAGGGCTGTCTTCTGCTTCTTCCTCTATTTCCATCTGTGGTTTTTTTTGGTGCTTGCCACCCTGAACACACATTTAGCCCTTGGGTGCTTGAATAATCTCACTGAAGCCCCTGGTAAAACGCCTTTCAGGCTGTTTTGGAGGCAGCCCCATGCTGAGGAGCAGCAGCTCAGAAGTATTCCCAGTTGTGAAATTAGAGCTGCAGCATTTGTGCTTTCGATTAGCGCTGTGCGGAGACCTTGCCTCAAAGACAGAAAATTAGATTTCCTGGATAATCTGCTCCTTCTAAAAATGTTTTCCTGTACCCCTTGGTACCAGGAGAGGTTCAAATCAGCGTTTACACTGACACCCCAGTGTCCTGCCACATGCCGCTGGTGCCGTGGGGTGTTAGAGATTTGTAAAGTAGTTTGTGTAGAAAGGGACCTTTAAAGGTCATTGAGTCCATCTAGTTATCTGAGAGAGTGCCTTGCCTCTCCCTGTGGACATCTGAGAATGAGCTGGAGAAGGAGCTGGCCAGTCTCTGCTGCTCTGTCAACCCTTCATCCTTTGGGCTTGTAATTAATTGCTGCTGCTTTTGCTCAAAGGTGGGTTCTTTCTGCTGGCTGGCAGAGCAGATCTGAGGTGTGGGAGGGGAGGCAAGGCAGTGTGCAGGAGGCAATTCTCCATGGTTGGTCTGGGGGAGCGCCCATTGCTCCTGCTGCTCCCCCTGCTGTCTGTGCCACCTCCACCATAGCTCCTGCTCCCCCACAGGCCTTTGAGATCTCGTTGCCTGCAGGAGGTGGGAGAGGGTGCAACAAGTGCATCACCTACACCAACCCCTACCCCTCACCCCGGCTCTACTTCCTGTGCACCAACCGCCCTGACCTGCTGCAGTTCAAGGAGGACTGCTTTGAGGTTTGTCCTGCTGCCAGCCCCTGGACCATGGGGTGCTTGGTGGGTGCTGGGTGTGCTGCTGTGGGAGGGCCGTGGCCGGGGGGGAGGTTTACACCATCGGCCTGCGCTTCGCCCCGAGCCAGGCTGTGGGGCAGGAGGAGATCCTGATTCACATCAATGACCACGAGGACAAGAATGAGGAGACTTTCTGTGTGAAGGTGCTTTACCAGTGAGCCACGGCACAGTGGGTGGCTCCTGCAGCAGCTGCTGTGGCTCCCCTGGCAGCACCACCTCAGGGGTGCCCGTGTTTGTCTGCCAGGGGGTCAGGAGTCCAGTCCCTGCACAGTCACCTCACCAAACTGGGGGGGTCTCTCTGTCACTGGGATCCCTGGGCATTGCTCTGAGGGCTGGTGGTGCCACGTGACTCCATCCACACAACCAGGGGGGAGTGGATGGGTTTTTTTATGACACTTTGCAACCATGGGATCTTTATTTTTGTTACAGATGACAATAATTTAGGCACTTTGGAGTATTTTTTTAACTTAAAAAGTTTGCAGATCTGCTTTTGCGTAATATTTTTAAAGTATTTTATATTCTACAGTGGGTTTTGTACACAGTGAAGCTGTTTTCTGGGATTTTTGATACATTTTACTCACCCTCTATCAATTAAAATTGCTGTGCACAACTGGCAGAGTGGGGCAGCGTTTTCTTCAGGAGGAGATGGAAATCCTCAGTGTCCCTGTCCCGTGGAGGCAAGTGTTGGAGGTCCTCTGTGTCTACCCTCATTCCCTGGAGCATCCTAGATGTCAGGGCAGGGACTGTGAGTAGGAATGGTGGGAAGGGCAGCTCACTATCCCTGGAAATGCTGCCTTGCTCTTCACAGGCCCAAGGCTGGTGAATTAGTGGCCCCGATGAAGTCGGGTGCCGAGCTGCTCTGCCTCCCTCTCACTGATGGGAAATGACAGCTCATATTTTAGAACTGATTATACTGTCTGCAGCACGGAGAGGCCCTGAAGTTGTGTTATTAAAGTAGATTAGCTGAATAATTTTTATTACATTTTCACGCAATGATATTTCTTGAGGCTTATGAATGAGCTGGTGCTGTTCCCACGGCAGAGGCAGCTCGAGTGGTGAATGATGTGCCAGCGTTCAGGGGCTGCCAACGCAGGGACTTGAGCTGAGCTGGTGCTTGCTCCCTCAGAGCACACGTCTGTGCCCCAAAATCTACAGATCTGTTGTTAAGAAAAGTTGAGAAAACTTTTCCTTTAGGAAATGGAACTGCCTTGTGCCTGATCTGGTTGGCATTACAGCCATGGCCCGTGGAAAAGTGCTGCTGCTGCCACTCAAACCTGGGGCAAATGGGGGAGCAGGTTCCTGTGCTCCCATTTATTAATGAAGTCATGTTCATTAATGACAATGAACTTCTGGCACCCATGCCCAGTATGCAACAATGTGTGCTCTTCCTGTTTGCATTTGCATCGAGAAGGAAACTGGGTTCCCATAATGACAGAATTAATTCACACTAAAAATCTCAGTTCCTGTCTCATCACTGAGGTGCACTGGGAAGGAAATGATGGGGAAGTCTTTCCATGGGTTCAATAACTCTGGGAAGTGCTGTGCCCTCTTGGAGCAGACACAGATGGGACCCTTTGGGGACCAGAGTGTCACTGCCTTGGTGGAGGCACTACTGGGACAGGAGCAGAGGAGTAATGAGAAGGGGGAGACCTGCACCCAGCACTGGTGGCAGGGAGGGACCACTAAACAATGGTGACTAGTAATGAAAAAATAAGTTAAAAAAAAGAAACACAGGCATTGGGTGCAAAGCTCCTGCAGCAGTAGAAGCCTATTGGGAAGCCAGCTCTCAGATGCCAGAGCCTCAGCAGGGTTTATTGCCAGCCCAAACTTTTAAACCCAGCTTGTTTTCCCCATTATGAGGAGGAAATTGCGACTGCCTGAGAACCCTCTAATTAAACAAAGCCTCACCATAATATTTGCTGGGAGCCAGCCAGCTCTGTAATATGACATTACCGGGCATCTTTATTAGCTGAAATGAGTATTTAGCATCTCTGCCAAACTGGAAGCTGATTGAGGCACATGGAAGTAGCATGGCAACATCCAGCAAAGGGTGCTGTGACCTGCTGGCAAGGCTTGGCTGCATAGAGGCTGTGTCACTCTGGAGGGCAGTCCACAGAGACAAAAACCCCCTCTTGGTTATTTCCATATCACCCAAATCCACCCCAGCAGCTCCAGCATGGGAGTTTGGGAGGTTCATTCCCCGTTTCTCTCACTTGTTTCACTGAAAGCTCATCACCAACTTGATAGAACCTGATTTAATGGTTACCAAACCCAGAGATAAAGCTGCTCTTAATGGATTTCTTTAAGATCAAGGCTGTCAAATACCAGGCTCCGAATCCTTTCTACAGGGAGAGTGACTATATTAAGTGCACTCAATCACACCCAGGCACAGATTCCCTGAGTGAGACACTGGCTGGAGGAAATGCATTTTATTAGTGCCTCCAGAGAAAGGAGCCTGGCAGGAGGGCTGAGGAGCCTCCAAGCTGCAGTGGCTGCACTCCCAGTCAACTACAAGGGATGGGGATGTGAAGGACTTTGCAAAGCATGTCCTTGCTCCTAGGTCGGGTCCTGCAGGGGGGAGGTTGATGGGTGCTGAGGTGACATTGCCCAACGGTGACACTGCTGATCTGGGGGAGCAGGGACCCCCAGGGAGAGATGCTCACAAACCCTGCCTCAAAATCCACCCTATGGAGCTTGGCTCCTGCTGAGTCTGATGGAGAGTGGGGTATTCAAGGGATTGATGCTCCAAGGCTTTTGAGAGTCTCAGATGGGACTCACCCCAGGTATGGGATGAAGGGATGGGGCCTCAGTTGCTCTGGGCAGACCAAAGCTTGAAAGGATTATTTTTGCACCACAATTTGCAGCTCCAGACCAGAGCTTAAACACAGATTAGTTTTTCATAAGAATTTGCAGCTCCATAATGAGAAATTTGCAGCAGTTCTAAACTGCTGGTTGCTTTTAAATCATTTCCCATCTTTCTGTCCCAGGGTTGACATTTGATGACGAATTGAGCCTCTGTGTTCATTTACTCACTGATTTATTGTACGGAGGTGGGAAGCTGTGGCCACCTTAGTGAAGGTCAACACAGAATGTTCGGCTGTAATTTCCAAAGACTATTCAGGCTTTTAAATAAACCGTGTGGGTGCTGTAGGCAATGAAGGCCCCTTTGATGAGGCTGCTCGTGCAGCAGATCCCAGTGGATGGCCAGGAAGGGTTTGTGGGAGCCAGAACAGATCATTTGCCCCTTTGCTGTGAAGTGCCCAAAATGGGTCCCCCATGAAGAGCACTTTATTTTAGGGGCACAGCTACTCCTCACTTCCCAGCCCAGATGAACACTGAGTTCTCATCCTGCTTTCCCTTTGCTCGCTGCCCCCCTGCTCATCCCTGAGAGGTTGGAGGGAGCTGCCCCAGGCCCCCCAGGACATTTGCCTCCTGCCGCAGGATGCGGTTGTTTGCGGCTGTGGATGTGGTGGGTGTGAGCTGAGCCGGCTGTGCCAGGAGCTTCGGCTGCGCAAATGTCACACTGATCTTATCTCGGGGGAAACATCCTTCAGTAATTACAGTAAATGAAAAGTCCTGCAATAAAATCCTCAGAGGCTGCAGCCTTCTGTTTATCTCCGAAGTACGTGCAGAGGGAGCTGGGAGTGGGAAGTGCCGGTGGCTGCGGTCCCTGTGGTGTGGGGACAGTGTCAGAGTTTGCCTTCCCCTGAGGCACGGGCAGGGGGATGCTCTGAGCTCTGCCTGCACCAACCATCTGCCCGTGTGTGCAAATTAATGAGGAAATTCAGAAAAAAGCCAAACCCAAAGTCTCTCCATGGATAATTTGCACACAGATCCTCTGCCACGAGACTGGCCCCACTCAGCTCCCTGCCTCTCACAGGAGCTTTTCAAGCCTGATGGTATCGGGTACCTTCTTGGCCCCTATTTTCAGAGTCTCATCCCACCCCTGCTGCTCCTTAACGCAGCTCATCTCCTGCCCATGGCTCCCAGGGCTTCTGCCAAATTGGCACTTCAAATTAAAGTCTTCCCCACTGCTCCCTAGTTTCCATGGATATTTGAGTGGATGTTCTTCCTCCTGAGTCGATGGAGAGGCCACCTCCTGGGGATGGCTCTCAGGGGAACTTGGGGGTTCCTGAGCATCCAGCAGCTCTGCAACTGGCCTTTGCCATGTGCTGCTGCTGATGGCCTTTGGCTTTGATCCTGGTGTGCTGGTGCCCTTGTCCCAGTGCCCTGTTCCACAATGAAGCATCCCACGGGCACTGGGAACAGACTCCCAGTGTAAGTTATCCTCTCACACTGGAGTTGATCCCACCCAGCTCCCCAGAGAGCTTGGCCAGAAGAAACTCTCCTTTGATGGGAAGCAGCCCGTTGCTGGACTGGGACCAGGTTGGTTTGTTTGTAGCATCTTAAACTACAAATAGACTTTGTAGTCTGCACACAGATTTCCTGAGCATTTCCTGGAGCTGTTTGGCCAAGCCCTTTCCAGCAGTGGGAATGCCCTCACACGTGTGATGACTGAGTGGGCAAATAGCTCCAAGATCTAAGAAACTACAGCAATTACAGAACAAAATTGTTATTAATGTACTAATTTACATGGCAGCCAGGCTGTATGTAATTACACTTTGGGATCATGATAAGGTTAATACATTTACTTTCCTGGGTATTTATAGACACTTGGGGTTGTTCTCTCCATAAGAACCATGAATGCACTTTCCTGGCCATGTGGGTCCAGCAGCTGAAGCAGGGTCAAGAACACAGGGAGGTTTGTTGCTTTTGCTGATATTGCTCACAGGGGAATTCAGGGCAGCAGAAACCCTGGCTGCAGGGCCTTGGGGCATCCCAGGGGATGCTCACCAGAGTGAATGGATCCAGTGGCTTCCCAGAGCCTCTTGGATCATGGCCAAACGAGTTGTCTGTGGTGTGTACACAACTCAGAGGGGAGCTGTCCTGGGACACCAGTATCTGGCATTTGGCTGCCTGGAAATCCCCCCCTAAGCTCGGCTCAGCAGCCTGGGCTGGCAGAGGGACCAGCAAATATGACCTGTTCATGCTTAACAAATCACAAACACCTCGGAAGTTTTCCAACATTGGCAAAAAGCCTCTGCCTGTGAGGACGCTGTTCCCCATGGCAGGCTCATGTGTGTCCTTCAGCGGCCACTGCTCAAGCAACCGTGGGCACAGGTGCCCCAGAAATGCCAGGCTGGAGCAGGGCTGCTCACCCACGTGGTGGTTTGGGGGGGGGGAGCCCAGGCTCTGCTGGCATGGCACTGAGCATTGCTCCAGCGTGGTGTGAAAGGGAACGAGCAGAGCAGGATCGGACGCACCTCGGAGTCCCCCTCCTCAGGGATGTTCTGGCTTCTTCCCAGCGCCTCGGGAGCTCCCTGCCCTGCTCCAGCCCACCTTTATTAATGTCACACTGGGAAATGTCAGCTGGATCTGCTGAGCACCCCGTGGCTCTGACCCTCCCAGCAGCACCGGCCGCTGAGCCCACGCGGGTGGAGCCGCTCGCTCCCGGGACACTCGCGCGGCCACCAAGTGTCACCGGGGATATTTCTCCTGGTGTCACATGGGGAGGACAGCAGCAAGCTGCAGAAGGTCAGCACAGCCCTAAAAATATACCTCTGTGTACACACGGCTGTATTTTTGTCTTCTTCAGTATCCAACCCACGCCGCTTGTGAAAGGCTGGAGAGAGCCGGGCCACGGGCACCTTTAGGAGCAAGGGAAAGGTTGAATGAGGTTATGGGAGGCCTCGAGGACCCCTTGGCTTGGCCTTTCACTGGTTTACAGGGAAATAATATGTGAGTGGCTCTAGGGAGCAAAAGGTTCTGCCTCCACTGCAGAGCTCTGCAGTGGGGTGGTCAGAAAGGGAATGGCTGGAGAGGAAGGATGAAGCCCAGCAACATCTGAACTATTTCTCCAGAATATTCTTCTTCTTCAAAGCATAAGTTTCTTCCTCTCTTTAGAGGAGAAGGAGAAGGGGAAAGGGGATGAGAAGAGGGTTCTGGGGTGCCTGTCAAGCCCATTTCACCACATCATGTAAACCCATTCTTACAAACATAAGTTTGAGTTATGGGTGTTATTTTTGCAAACTGTTTGCACATGTCTGAATTTCACGTTGACAGAAGTGAGTAACTACACAGGGTTATGCAAATGAAATAATTAAGTAGGAGCCATACAAAATAAATTCCACCTCTACCAAATGTCCTCTTTTTCCTGGTGTTTGGGTCTCTTCCAAGTGATTGGCTCCTGACTGAGAAAATCCTCCTGATGGGGACAGTGCTGCTTTCCCACCCTGGCTTGGGAGGAGGGTGAAAAGAAGCATCCTCATCCCTTGAGCATCACCAGGAGACATCTCCAGCCCAGCCCAGCCCAGCCCAGCCCCTAGACTGTCCCCATCAGCACAATATTCTACCGTGCTACCCACCACTCTCCTTTCTCCAGCCCCATTAATCACCCTCGAGGGCTCCTTGTATGTTATAGGGCCCAGATGTTTCCCACTGTTTGCTACAAATGTTAATTATCTCCTAATTACTTCTGAGCAGAGGCTGGGCTGGCAGAGAGCAGGGCGAGAGCCAGCCAAGGGCATTTACATCCCGGGGTGATGGGGCATGAACCAACAGCTGCATTTGGCAGGGAGTTAGTTGGAAATCCTTATTATCTGCTCCCAATTCTTAATATTTACCAAGGAGTTACCTGGGCAATCTGCCAGCTTGGAGATGCCCCCGTGGGATGGAGGATGTGATGGTGCTGAGCCCTCTCTGCCTGCCTAACCCCTGGCACCGGCACTTTTGTCAGCCTGGGATGTTTGGGTGCTGAACATGGGTGGCCGTGGTGGCTGCAAGACACATTCCAGCTGCAGGGATGGAAAGCTGGTGGACTTGGGCATTACTGCAAACCCACTTTGAAGGAGGGGATTGGCTTCTTTGGGGCATTTGCAGCCCAAATTGAAGCCATCTGTGACCCTGTGCAGTTTCTGCCATCCAGCACGTCCCCCAGCTTTCCCTTGTGCCAACCCATCTCACCATGGCCACCATGCTCATGCCACCACTGCAGGAATGCTGCCAGCTTGGGCAACGTGGGGCAAAAATGATTTAAAAAACCCCAATCCAAACCCAACAGAGAGAGCAGGAGAACAACTTCACAGAATGTTTATTTTTAGCTCTCTCCAGTGCAAAAAACAATTAAAGAAATTGCCAAACCCCACGCCCAAATGCAAAGAATTGGAAGCCAAATGTCACCCCAGCTTTGATCCCCTCAGAGGCAGCGCTGCTGCTATCAGTTTAGAAGCATTAATTTGCATATTCATGTCCCCTAATTTGCTCTTCAGGAGCTGGAGTCTAACAGCTAATGAAGAAAGTCTTCCTGTGTATGCAGAGGAAACCTGAAGTCTATGACAGATGTACCGGGAGAAATAATCAGACATAAGTAAGTGTCCATCCCAAGGGAGAGGCTGTCTGGACTAAAAAACTTGGCAAAGACCAAACTCCCTTCCCCCACATCCAGGGGTTGAGGTGAAGGGGCTGCAGCCACTGGGGGATCTGACAGTGGCCGTGGGACTCCAGTGTCAGGATGTGCCCCAGTGCAGAGAATGCTGGGGGGATGCTGGGGAGGGGATGATGAGGGGAATGTTGAGCTGGGAGGATGCTGGGAGGATGCTGAGGTGAAATGCTGAGGGAGATGCTGAGGGGGATCCTGAGGGGGCTGCAGACCTGCTTCCCTGTACAGCCACAAGAAGCACTGAACCATGGAATGGGAATGGGCTGGTTTTGGGGAGCATTGGGTGTCCAGGCACCAGAACCAGGAGGAGCTGTGCCAGGAGCTAAAAGTGTTGGTGAGGATGGCCAAGCAGGCAGTGTTACCAGCCATGCTGCCAAGCAACGTGCCCCTTCTGTTCATCCTTAATTCCATTTCTTGCAGCAACACAATAGCTCAATTTTATGTCTGCCATTTATCAAGAATTAAAATTATTGCCATCGTTCTTGGCAGGGTAAAGATTCCAAGGCAGCACTGAGGCTTGAGGAGGTGGTGAGTGCTCCACATCCACCACACGCCCACCTTTTATCACACAAATTGGGACACATGACAAGCCCAGTGCCCATATCTGTTGGAACTAAGGGGAAGTGCAGAGATCCAGAGTGACCATGGGATGTCATGTGAGTTCTCTGTGGCTGTGGAAGTTCAGCGCTGGGGAGGGGGCTGGGCTCAGGGACTCAGTGGCCAGGAGCATCACGTCCTCTCACCCAGCACTGTCAGAGCAGAGTTGTAGCTATCCCAGGACAAGGCTCAGACCACATGATGCCCTTTATTCCTCGCAGTCCCTGGAGAGCTCCTTCTATCCGTTCTGCCGAGGGCTGCAATTACAGCTGTGCTGTCACTAGCAAATAAAAAGGAGGTTGTCAAAAGGCCCAAGGGGCTGGCTTAAGGCTGCTGCCTGTGGCAGGAGCTGTGTGGAGAGCAGGACCTCCTGGAGGGAAGACATGTCCCTGGGTTGGCTGGAGCTGGACTGTCAAAGTGACCCCGTCAGCTCAGTGCTGTGTGTCAGCCACGGGGCTGGAAGAAAGCAAACCAGAGCACTGACTGCTTCTTGGTGAGGCATGGAATCATGGAACCCCAGAATGGTTTGGGTTAGGAAAGACTTTAAAACTCACCCAGTCCCACCCTGCTGCCATGGGCAGGGGCATCTACCACTAGACCAGGTTTCTTCAAGCCTCATCCAATCTGGCCTTGAACAATTCCAGGGATGGGTATCCCAGAAAAATACTGTGTGGCTCTTAGCTGGGAAAATGTTTCCCAGCATTTCAATGTGTTGTATGGCTCGTTAGCCTCTGGTGTGTTACCTCTGGATGGTTTAGCATTACTAATTCCTTTGGTAATTATGGCAAAAACAATAATCCTGGGAAGCTTCCTGGGCTGTGATGCGTGTATATGCTGTGCTGTTCCATGCAAATTCCCCTTGGGAAGTGTGGCAGTTAATAGGACCTGTTTGCATGAGTGCATCCCACTCCTATGGGATGGTGAGTGCCAGGTTGGCAGGGCACAGGCAGAGTGGCAGCATTGTGATGGGATCAGGAGCAGAGCTGGGTGGAGTGTAGCTCTCCTACTCCTGCCCAGTCTAATAGGGGGTTCTGCAGCTGGACTGTGCCAGGGAAACTCCTGACCCTTCTAAATCCCAGATTTCACTAAAGGTGGGAATTTCAGCCCAAGCCGCAGGACTTGCTTTGAGTGATAACATCAGAGGCAAGCTTGCTGCACTGCATTATCTGTCTCTAACCCCTTAAGAAAAACACAAAGGAAAAAGTCTTCCACTTTCTTTCCTTTCAGCAAATGCACTTTAAATAAATTATAGGATTAAAAAAGTTAAAAGTTTAATGGGCTCCCCCACTGTGTGCAAGTTCACAAGGAACATTTATCAGGCGCGAGGTTGGGCCACGGTTCGTGTGTGCTGCTGGAAGAGTTTTAATTTGCTCCATGGGAAACGATGATTAGCTGGGAGCTGTAAATTATTCCCAGCTGTCAGCAGTCCTGGCACCCTCAGGCAGTTTGGAGCCTTGGGGCATCTGCAATCCCCTCCCCTGTCACCGGTCTGGGGTGCCCCTCACCAGACCCGAATGTGTTTGTGCTCGTGGTTCATGATGTGACTCCTGTGTTCCACGAGTCCCTCCCTGTCCAAGAAGCTGGGGAAGGAAATCTGCCACATCAAGCAGTGGCATCCCCTGGAAGACACAGTGCCATGGTGCCAAGCATCCTGGGACAGGCATTGGGCTGCTCAGCTGCCTCCCAACAGATGTGGGTTCTGCCACCACCATGAGCCAGAGGTGCAGCTCCCTGCATACCTCTGGCATCTCCAGCCCCTCGGATGAAGGATGCAGCACACGAAGCCAAATCCTCTTTATTAGTGTTATCAAGGAAGTGAAATCCTTTTCCATAAGTGGTTCTGTATCGCTAACAGCAAAATAAGCAATTGCTGACAGCCAGGCTGTTCTGGAGAGCAAGCCCACATCCATCCTAAAAACTGGGACGTGTCAGCATGGTGATGTCCTTTCATCTGTTCTCCTGTGCTCCTTTTCTCCCTCCTGCCTGCCCACTGGGGACCCTGGCAACACTGGCAGCAGCAGCAGGTGGCTGTGGAAGAGTTAAGGGTCTGCATTTCTCACTCTTCTCGGGGAAGATAAATGGTTCATTATATTCCCCATCAGTTCTGCTGCTGCCTGGCTGCCTCCCATCGCTATGTTGGGTCTGCACCATGCAAGTCATTAGTGTGATCCCCAAGAAGAGCCACGGAGAGCTGTGTTTCCTATTTGTCTGTGGTGGCTCCTGCCAGGGGCAAACAACCAGCGTGATCAGTTCTAGTTTCCTTTCAGATCTTCACAAAATTTCCAATACACAGAGACATGGCCTGAGAATATCACAGTGCCATCAGCACTTCCTAGGCAAAGGAGAGGAAACTCTGCAGCTGTGAGAGGTTTTACAAGTGGGTGGATGAGGGAGCTGCCCCTGCCCACAGGAATGGCAGGGACAGTCCCAGACATCACTGCCCATGTTGGAGGTTTGCTGTGGGCACTGCCAGCTTTCAGTCTCCCTTACAGTAAATGTCCAACTCATCTTCTCCTGGGCAATATTTGCCTCTTGGATCCACGAATGTTAATATTCAGCTTAGCAGTAGCCAGGCAGCTGCAAGCAGGGCAGTGCAAACTGCATCCCACCCATCAGAGCTGTTATACTCCCCACAGTGAGAGGCAGAGATCTGTCAGGAAACCATAGTCCAAGAGCTGGTGGTGGAGCTTTTCCCTAAAATCACTCCCTTTTCAACACACCAGAGTGACTTGTTGCTGAACTGCATGTAGGACTGGGAGTAGGACTGGGAGAAGGACTGGGAGGAGGACTGGGAGAAGGACTGGGAGAAGGATTGGGAGGAGGATTGGGAGGAGGACTGCATGTGGGTTGGAGAATGGGGGTGGTATTTGTAATGAAGAGGTTTTTCAGATGACCCAGGTGAATAAGGTAAGATTACTCAGATCCAGGGAAGCTGTGGGACTGCCCAGCAGTGGTGGGATCAGCAAGGAATTGCTGTGCTAAGTGGGGTCTGGATGTGAACCATGGAATGATGATGGTGCCGACTGGTCAGAGGGCTGATGTCCATAAAGATCCAAGACCCCTGTGCAAACCCTGCAAGCCTGTGTGCTCCCCAGCACATTCTGGAGCCCAGCCCTGCCTGGATGGAGCATGTCTCCAGCTGGGAGCAGGAGCATTAACAGAGAAAATCAATAGGACCTACGAATACATAAAGAGCAATGTGTGTTTTAGCTCTTCTCCAGAGCGTTGTGTTATACCTGTTATTGTGTTATTCCTGTTAATATTTCTAATGAACCTCTCTGGGGCTGCTCAGAGGCACCAGGGCTTGAAGGGAAAAGGAAATGGTTTGGTTTAAGGCACTGGGCAGAGATGTGAAGGCAGCTGTGACTGCTGAGGTGGAGAGGGAGAAATTCATCAGGGAAGTGGAGATACTCTGCCTTGGACACTGGCAATGCCCCTGGCATCAGCCTGGCACTGCCTTGCAAGCTGTGCCAGCAAGCACCAGGGAGGAGCCAGCTCCCTGCACGGCACTCACTGGTTTGCTTTGATAGGCAGGAGACATTCCTGTTCACAGCCGTTTAATGTAATGTGGGAATTGGTAATTTGGGATTGTGGCAGAAATCACTTTTGAATACATAAAACATAAATACAGCAGAAGCAGAGAAATGAGCCATAACTCTCCCTAATGGAGCCCTGGCCTCCTTGCTTTGCACGGCACAGGGAAAAATGGCCCCACTATTTTTGACCATTAATTCTGCCTCAGCCTGAGCCGTGCTGCTCCCGCTTTCCCGAGCACTTTTTACAAAATAATGAGGCTATTTATTAGCAGCAACAAGGCTGCACAAAAAGAGGTGTTGAGATAGTTTCTATAGTAACTCCCTGGGAAAACATTTGGTGCTCACCCAGCCGAAGCTGTTCCACTGCCCCAGCTGTAAGGGTGAGTAGGTCCAGCTCAGGCCCAGCTGTGGAGCCCCACACTACCCTTCTCCATCCCTTACAGACCCAAGTGAGAGGCTGCAGGAGCACCAGCATTGCCATTTTGGGGCTTATTTGGCAGCTTATTCCTGAGAAACACTGTTGGGCAGGTGGGACAGGAGGTGCATCCTGCCCTCCTGGCTCGGTGGGCTGCTTGGCAAGGGGATGTGTGATGGCTATCATGGCCCCCAGGAGGAGACCCAACAGCTCTGCTCTCCCTGTGCAGCATCTTCTTCTCAGCTTCCTGAGCTGTTGGTCCCATTTTCATTGGGCATTTAATGTCTGTTCTCAACTCCCTCCTCCTCGGAGCGGGTGTGGAGCAGGAGTGGAGCAGAGTGGCCTGGTTCAGGCTTGTGAGAACCCTGTGGCTCTCCAGGGCCACCAGTCACTGCCCCTTGGACAGAAGCACTCAGGCCTCAAATTGTTCTCTGCATCGTGGCAGAATTTCCAGGAGTAATTGGATTTGAGCATTCACTTACTTCCACAAATAAGGGAAAACTCAATTATTCACATTTGCCAGTTGGATACTGCAGGAACTAAGCACAGATTCCATCGTTCTTAAGCAGACTTCCACAAATGGTTTATATTGGATTAGAAAACAATAAAACTCCCTGGAACTGCTCAATTCCTACAGAGTGATCACGCTGCCCTTCCGAGGGGAGGGACTGAAGACACACATTTCTCTCCATCCACCTCCACGTGGGTAAGAAAGCAGGGCTGCCTGAGGATTAAGAGGAGACTAAATTTACTGAGGAAATAGTTATTCACTTAGTCCCACCTGGCAGCTGGACAAACAGGGCTCAGGGAAGAAGGATAAATCAGTCCCGACCTGTCGGTGTGTGCTGGGAGAGTGGAGCATCCTCCAGCCCATGCTCTGGCTTGCTGGAATCTCCCATCCCCCGTGAAATCGTTATTAAAGCTGGCAAGCCATCATGAAAAATAAAGATTTATTGTGGCGTAATTTCCCAGGAGGGACAGAGATTAATGCCGAGGAGAGGGGAACCAGCAGCCCTTTTCTGTTTGGGGAGGGGAGGAGCTTTTCAGTCCCCGGGGCTCCGTGCTGCTGCCATGGCCCTGGGGCTCCATCCCGACCCTGCTGGCATCCAGCCAGTCCCTGGAGGGCCATCCCAGAACACCTCTGCCTTTTCCTTTCTAAAAACCTCCCACATTTTGCCCTTTCAAGGCCACTTGTGGCCTTGCAGTCTCTGGTAAGGGGCTCGCTGTGCCCCGGCGGGACCCCAGCGCTGCACACAGGGCACGGGGAGAGCAGGAACATCAGGAGATCTGCAGAGAAGTGGGACAGTGCAGTCCCTTAGTGAATATTACAGAGAAGGAGATAACCCATGGGCTGAGGGAACTGATACCACTCAGAGAGACTCTCACAAAAGGCCCCTGTTTTTGTTGCTGCTCTGCATGGACGTGTCACAGGAGGAGAGGGGATGCAGGAACGCGCTTTTCAATTTTGGCTGCAAAACTTTCATCATTATCATTTCAATTAAAATTGCTCTTTGAAGCAGTTTGTCTTCAGGCTCAGCGACACAAATCTTTGCTTTCATGAACATGGAAAACTTGAAAAATAAAAATGACCCTGTTTTATCCAGCCCTGGTTTCAAGGACAGGGCTCATGCTGGGGTGCGGTGGCAGGATGGGACGGGGTGGGATGTGGAGCATGGTGTCCAGAGTCTGGGAATCTGGGAGCATCCCTGGCTTGCTTCAATGCAGGGAAGTGCTCCTGAAGCAAGGACAGTGCTTGCCCCGGTGTGATGCTGAGCACGGTGCAGGCAGCCCCATCGCTCCCTGTCTTACAGGGAGTTAAATGAAGCAGAGGTGCCAATGCCCCTCTGGATTTGGGCAGTGAGGTGGGTCAGCCATAAATTGGTGGGAGCCTCCAGGGGATGGCAGGAGGATGGGCCCTTGCTGCCAACACTCACTGGCCTCCCCTGCCTCTTCTGGGATCCTTCTGTGAGCACCCATGAGGTGGAGATTATGCAACGCTCCCAGAAAACCAACTGATGTTCAACACTAATTTATGGATAAACTGAATTATCTAACACAAATGTAAACAGGGTTTACAAAGAGATATCATGGAGGCACCTACAATCCAGTCAATCTTATTTGCAGACCAGCAGAGAGAGGAAGGAGCGTGGAAAAGCAGCACAGTAATTTATGCATCTGTGTGTCCCATTCCATTCTCAGGAATGTGGTTACCAATGCCTGTGCCTGTCCTTCAAAAAGTGCTCTCAATGTCATCTTTTTAATGAAAATTAAGTGCTTTGGTTGTACTCCACAGAAGCTGCACGGACACAACTAATTGCAGCTCTGGGAGATGGCAACCTCATTTGAAAGGAAGCAAGTCCTGGGAGGATTCAGTGAGGAGTTTGCTAAACAACAGACGCCATGGACTTAGAGGGGCTAAAAATATTTCCCCTGCATCTGTGTGAGCCATTTCATTTCCTCTTCATTTTCTCTAATTTTCTTTGTTTTTGGCTTTAACTGATTTGATGCTTCCTAATTACAAGCACATCTGCCTGCTGCTGCAGCATCCTGGCTGACCCATGCCTTTATCTGGGTTTGGGAAGGGATGGAGAAGAGACGGGCAGCAGTGCTTGCTCTCCAGGGAGCTGTGGACATCCCTCTGGCCTCAGATGCTGCCCAGACATCCCTGAACTTTCTGTATGCCATGCTGTACTCCTGGGCTGGGATGCCCAACTGTTTTCTTACACATACAGTTGATTTCCCAGGAGCTGATGATGTGGTCAGGGTTTCACTGTCCCATTTGGTCCTTGGGTCCTGCAGGTAGGACTGGGAGTTAGGGAGAGCCCATGTAAATCCAACGCTGCTGCTAATCTACGGCAGCGTTTTTCATCTCGGTCTTAAAGAAAATCCATCCTCACATCAGGCCTAAAAACAAATCCCCAGCAAGATTAGGTTAGCCTAGAAAGACTCAGCCCACCAGCAATTACCCAATGTTTCCGAGGTGTTTTGCCTCTTGCAGAAGGAAATCAAAATCCCCAACCAACGATTCGTGGGAAGAAGCGGCTCCGATACAAGAACGAGATGCATGTTGTGTCCTTTCTTTAATCAAGTTAATGGTCATCATTTTCCATGCTAATGTCTCCTATGTGGTCCATCAGCCATGCAGCTGCAGCCGCCTGCAATCCTCGTGTTTTGCCTCAGAGACCCAATTACCGCTCAGCTCAGCTCGGAGCATTGCAGAGCAACCCCTGCTGGCACCGGGGCCACAGCAGAGCTTCCTCTGCCGTCAGCTGGGCCAGCAGAACCATCCCGACCGAGGTTTTAGGTGCAAAAAGGAGGAGCAGAACGGTTCATGTTCTGCTTCTTTGGGTTCTCCACTGTGGTGCCCCAGCCCAGGGGTTGAGCTTGCCCCTGACTGTGTCTCCTGAGAGCCAGGGGCTGTGCCACTGGCAGCCTGCCCATGAGCCCCTGGACCACTGCTATTCTCGTTGCCATCTAGTGGCACTCACTTACAGCTGCTTTTATGCTTATTTTCTCACACAATCCACAATAATTGATAATGAAATAAACGACCTCAAATATTCAGTGTTTCTCCCCATAATCTTTGTGTGAAGCTGCTTGAGAGAGGGGCCCTGGGGGCTTGCACTGAAACCTGCCAACCAAATGCAAAGCAGATGTGGGCTGTAATGCAAGGGGTGCATCAGTTCTCTGGATTTGTTCCCAAGGGGTCGATTCCACCTTCACCGAGGGAACAAGCACCCACTCTGCCATGTGGCCCCAGTCACAGCCATAAACTGCAGCAAACTCTACTGGGGCATCCTCTCAGACAGAGCCCACAGCTCTGGGGCAGGGTGGGGGCAGAGGAGAGGCTGTGTCCTGGCACTGTGCTGGGATGCCCAGTCCTGTCAGGAGTGGCTGGATGCAGCACCCTCACAAAGCAAGAGGCTTGACAGCTGCTTGCAATCTCCAAGGGCTGTGAGATAAGGGGGCTGTCACGGAAAAGCCGGGCCAGGGAGATAAGAGAGCTTATTCTGTTCAATTATTGGGCAGATAAGGCAGCACAGGCAAGCCCGACTCTCCTAATCCATTGCAACCAGACACAGAGTGCTGGTCCCTGCCCTAGGAGCCTTCCCCTTGTGGCTTCTGCAACACTGGCCAAGGGCTGGGAATGCCCACAGCAGGCAGAGCTGGCTGCCCTGCTAAGCTGTTCTGGAGATGGTATGAGCCTGGGACTGCTTGGACTCATATTTCCTGTGAAAAATGGCCCTGGCATTTCTCACAACCTTTGCACAAAGGTTAGGAGGGAGCGTGATGAGATTTGCCTGATGACAGGGAGCTGGGATGCCCTGTCAGCAGGGATGATGGAGTGCTCTCCCAGGAAGTGGTGGCTCACCCATGGCTTGGAGGGCTGGTGAAGAAAGGGAGTAGAGGAATGTGGAGCCCCCAGAATGAGAGACAACCCCCTTCCAGGAGGCTGTAGGCAGGGATCTGCAGCTCCTTCTGCTGCTCAGAGAGTGCTTGGAGAGCCATGCATTCAACCAAAGATCAGCCCGCTGGAATTGGGGGCCAGGAAAAGTCCAGGGGTCACGGTAAGCAATGGCTCTGGGACAGGCAACCCATACAGGGGAGCAGCAGCATCCTTTGGGCATGAACAGCAGTGTCCCCAACGTCTTCCTTGGACCCTGTCCCCAGGAGAGGAGCTGGTCACTGATTTCAGCACCAGTGACGGGGCCAAGGTCACGCCGCCTGCAGGGGCACGCCAGCAGCACCCAGAGCAGGGTGAGTGGCCGGGGAGGCAGGCAGAGGCTGCCAGGATGCTCCTAAGAACCACTGGGACACCTGCAAGAGGAGTACCTGGAAAATGCCCAGGATGCAGTGAAAAATCAAGTATTTTCTGGAAGGAAAAAGGATGAGGGAGAAAACACAGAGCTGCATTAAAAATATCTCAAGGTATAGAGGTGAGACAGATGGCTGGGAAATGAAAGCCTGGTTGAGGAGAGCTGAGTATAAAGGAGAGGAAGATGGAGGGGGAATGTTCAGCTGGGTGAGGATGAACAGACAAACCACCACAGCCCCCAAAGAATCCAGTGAAGACTGTGAGGCTCTCTCTGCCCCACAAAACCATCTGGAGAGCCCTGGGGAGGGGCAGTGGAAACCTGAACTCTTAAAAGCCAGAAACATCACGAAGGGCTCCAGATCCCACTGCAGCAGCTTTTCCCTTTCCATGGTGGGAATCTCCTTCACAGCCAAAACAGAGGAAGCTGATACAGCCATAACACTCACAGGGGGACACGTCTCCCCACAGCTGCCTTCTGCCTTTTCACAAATAAGTATCACTGCATAACTCAGAGGAAGCACAAGCTCAGCCTCATCTGGTGTCCCATGATGTAATTAGCAGGCACACATCAACTGAAGCCTGAGAGATGGGATATAGAAATCAGAGGATCTCACCCAACGAAATGGAAAATGAGGAGCCTCACCCAAAGAATAAGCTCTCTAAATATAACCAGGGCTGTAAAATTGTGTCAGGGAATAATTCATACTCAGAAATAGCTCTAAACCTAAGTGGAAGCATGAGAGCTGAATAGAGCAAACCCCAAGGAGCTGTAAGGAAATGACACAAACATGGTGGAAGTGAGGGAAAAATCCAGGAGCTAGGTCAGAAGTATCCTGAGATACTTCTGATATCCTGAGATATTCCTGCATGTCCAAGGTCCAACACTGGGCTCCTCAAGCTGGCAGCACAGACAGGATTAATTCCCAGAGCTCCTGACAATGGCTTGAGCTGGCACAGGCACCCCTGGCACTTTGGGGTTATTTTTGACACTTAATTTAATATAGTGTGATTGGCTTTGATTAAGAGGTACTGACTGGGGGAGGGTGGGTGTAAAATTGTGGCCATTTATCAATGCCCAGGCAGTGAAATCTCTGCGTTAATAAATCAGGGCTGGTGCTGCTGGAACCACAACTCTTGCAGTGCAGGGACATGGTTCAGCTCCTTCTCTTTTATCAGGGCTGGAGTAATCCCATTAAAAGCTGTGAATGTTTCCAGCATGGAGCAGCCTCTGGAAGAAAGCCTTGGAGCCAGAGGCTGAGTGTTGGGGTACCTGAGGCCATGGGTGGTGCACCCTGTGCTCCCCCACTCCTGGGCACATACAGGGTGCCTGGCAGCGGTTTTAGAGGCCACCACAGCTCCTCTTCAGGGAAGCTCCTTGATCAAGGAGCCTTCTCTTCCTCTTGGGCTCCCATACACTCCCTCTGGGCATGGCTCGGATGGATGGAAGCTGCTGCACCTCCCATGGGATGCTGTTGCTGCCTTCACAAGCTGCTCCCAGCATGCAGGTCTGGAGCACCCACCAGATGTGGCTGTGGCTGTTTATTTAGGGTCGCTGTCCATGAGCAGCTCCTTCGGCAGCTGTGACACGCAGGAAAATTACGGAGCGACACTCGCCAGCTTTTTAGCAGCTCATTGACACAATGGGGACCGGAACGACAAGACGTGAGACTTGTGATGCATTTGTATTATTCTCAGCACGCTATCGCGGCTCCCAGAATGGGGATGTCAAATGGCTTCCTCTGAGCATTTTGTATGTCTTTAAAAATGAAATGGGCTGTGCTGATGCCTTCGGATGTCTAATGGGTGATGTGAGTGTAAAAGTGCCACTTCATGCTTTGAGATGTCGCTACAGTAAATCAATCCCATTTTCCCTGCTTTTATAAGCTGCAAATATTTTCTTAGGGCTGCTGTGGAGGGAGGGAGGCAGGAACCAGGGGCTGTCAGCAAAGCCAAGTGCATCCGGATCGGCCTCATGGTCCAGCTCAGCTGCCCCCTCATCCCATGGAGGCAGTGGCTGTGAGTCCCTGGCTCTTGCTTGGGCTACTTGGCAGCCCAGGGGCTCAGGAGACATCCCAGCACCGTTATCTCCTGCCTCACCTGGGCTTCTGCACCACCCAGAGAGACCCCTCTCTATGTATCAGTTCTAAGTCCTTTGTAATAGCTCATATGGAGCCAGGGGGAGCTTGACAGGTCAGCACAGCATTAAAAATGATCTATGATAATAAAAGGGGAGGAAAAGAGGCAGCTGCCTTACAAGGAGCCCTCTCAGAAGGCATGGAAGGCAACGTGATTAGCAGAGCTGCTGTATTGCATATGTGCTGTTGGTTTGGGGAGAAAGGATCTGCCCTTGGGAGTCCCCTGTACTGGTGCTATAAATAACCACCAAGGCTGTGACACCCAGGGGGCTGAGCAGTAGGAAGGTGAACATCACCACGAGTGCAGGAGCTGTGGGACCCCAGAGGTCCCAGGAGCCAAGTCCAGGGGCTGAGGGAATGGGGAACCCACTCCTGGAAAGGCTTGAGGAGAGGGCACCGTCCAGCTCCTGTTCTCTGCCAAGGGGGCACCTGGGATGAGGCCAAAATCTTGTTTTGGAGCCAAAGGGTGTGGGAGAATCCACTGCTCCTTAATTCCTCAGCACCCACCCCTGCTGCTGCTCTGTGGTGACATAGGCATCTCGGTGACTAATGCAGTCATAATCAAAATGGACCACAATCATTATGGCAGTAAAGTGATCCTCACATTTTCCTATTTACTAATCTTCAGCTTCTCCTTGTGACCTTTGCTTCAAAATGTTTCAATATAAATAATGCACTTCTGTGAATATATTCTTCTGATTATTTCCCAAAGCCCAGATTCTCCATGTGCGACAGTCCCTGAAGTGGTAATTTGTTCTCCTTCCTGGTAATTGCAATTTTAGAAATAGCTTTTCCAAATGCTCCCAGCCTGAGCTCTTTTTTTGATATCTTTCCTTCATTTTTCCCTCTGTAATAACACTGCTTCCCTGGCTGGGGAGTGGGTCCAGGCCAGGGGTGCCCTAAGGGTGTGGTGGGCATTGTGGGTGCCCCCACCGCTGACTGAGAGGTTTGTGTCACCCCAGGAGACTTCCTCTTTCCATTAGGCACCTCATAATCTATTAGGGCATTAGTCAGGAGTCCCCTAATAATCTCAGATGAGCTGTTATTAACTTCAGTTGGAACTGAGATTTGGTTACTTTGGGATGGGACTTCTTGAAGGGAAAAGAGCCCAGCAGGAGAGATGGCAGTAGGAAAACTAGGCAGGGACCCACCCTTCCAGCACCTCATCCCTGAGGCTCCCATTCCAGATACACAAGGGTCTGGCAGTTCATCAAATGCTCCTTCCCACACAGCCAATGGATTTGGGCTCTGGATCCAGGCAGAGTGGGGAGCTGGGCCACCCAGGAAGCCTTGTGCCCCCCACCAGAAACCAGACCCCCCAGGTCAGGCACATCACCTGCAAACAAACCACTTGCATCAGCTGGAGTTTTTTTCCTTTGGAAGGAGAGGGGTCTCCAGCGTGGGCACATTTTCCCAGGGGAGATGCCACAGCCAGATCTCCTGTCAGTGATGCCACAGCCTCCAGCTCTAACCCTGGGTAGCCAGTTCAGAGAAACTGCTGGTGATGAATCTAAACTGAAGGTTAAGTGCCAACATAAGCTAGAAAGTCAATGACTAATCTATTAAGCTCCCCAGTAACTCAATTTACATGTTTTTAATGATTACTTCCTACCTGGGCACTCTGAAAACTAATTGGACTTGAATCGTTAAGTGCATTCAGAGGTGGACTCAATAAGTACCACTCATGTCTGCTTTCAGATGCAGGAGAGAATCAGTGCTGGCTCTGGGGGCTGCAGACACCTCATTGCCACCTGGCTGTGGCCTCACTCCCTGGGCCAGGGGGAGCCACTCTCTAATAACCAAGACACAGCAGCCTGGGGAGCCAGCTCTGCTGCACCCACTGCCATTTAGGAATTAAAATCCCAATTAAAGGCTTTATGCACTTCTTGAAAATTGAGGTTTTATCATCTGTTGTAAAAGAAAGATCTGCTTGAGATTTCAAACAGGGCCCAGACCAAGAATTGCTCCCAATTAGTTCATGGTGTCCTTGGCATCAAGGGGCTGGCCAGGCTGGTTCTGTGGTTTGTGCACTGTCAGGTCATGAGCTAGTTTCCTTCCTCTTCCTCCTCCTCCTCCTCACTGGGTCAGTTGGAGATTTCATCAGCATTGGTCCCAGCTTCACTACTTCCTCAGAAAGCACAGAAAACAGATCTCAGCTTCACTAGCTGAGCAGCACTGCAGCCACGCCACTGTCCTGCTCCTCACCCCAGTACTGTGCATTCCCAAGGGACAGGAAGGTGGCCAGGGGGAACGCTGGGCTCACAGAGCAGTGCCTGCAGGGATGGGATTGCCACTCAGATCACAACAGCCCATCACGCTGAAGGTGCCTGGAATCTGCACAAGAGGCACAGCTGAGATGTTTCTGCACAGGCAAGGGAAGCCCCTGCTCTGAGGAGAGCAGCCTGGCTGAAAAGGAGGGAATGTGGCTGGAATGAAAAGCACCTGCTTAAGGGATAACCTGAAAGCTCTTTTAATATAATTTAATGGCAAAAGGCAAAATGAGGCTTCGAGATGCAGCGCCAGTTACCTACTTATAGCAAGGATGAACACTTTTCTGGGATCAGTCCACAGAAAGCAAAAAAACACCAGCCTGGTATTTATTTTCCTGAAAAGCCTGGCATCTTTGCTGGCTCTGAGGGAAGTGAAATGAATTCACCCAGCACCAGATGCATAGGGCTGTTCTGGGGCAAAGAGGAGCAGCACTCGTGGGGGACTTGGTCCCCCCAGGCTCTACAGGGGAGCTTGGAGCCAGAGCCAGCTCTGCCACCACCACCACCATGAGAGGGACAGGCTGCACCAGTGCATGAGAAAAAAACCTCAGTTAATAGCTGAGCAAATGAAACACAGTGCTGGTACTGGGGACTCCTAAAGAGCAGTTCCTTTAATGAGGCTCATCATAATGCTCATTAATTTGTGTACATCTGGATGTTCAGATCAGCAAATGCAGAGGGAAATATCTTTACTCTATATTGAGTCAAACACACGATCACTCCCCTGCTCCTTCTGAGCCTCATATAGGTCAAAGAGAATTTGCTTTACTGAGAAAAACCAGTTTCTTAGAATGTGTCCTACAGCTGAAAGGTCCCAGTGCACTGGACGGGGCAGAGACAGAGCTGTGAGGTCCTGCAGCCCTCACTGCTGCCTCCTCTCCACACTCACCCTGCAGAGCACGTTCCCATATTTCCTCTCTGAGCAGTGAGGTTTGCAGCTCGGCTCTGTGCAGGGGCAACATGGGCTTTCCCCCTTTGCAGGAGCAGCTCTTTCTGTCTGTGTCACAGGCAAGGTCCTTGGTCATGTTCCTGGGGGCCACCCCAGCAGTGCCCCCACCACACTGTGCCTCCCAAAGCTCCCAAGGGGAGTGGGGAGAAGCCTCACTCCAACCTGCCAGGCAGGCTCTGCTCCAACACAAACATCGGTGCTGCTGGAGGGAGCCAGGTTCTCTCACCATCCCTGGGGACCAAATGTTTCATCCTGGGCTTTTTCATTAGCGTTCAATGCTGGAGTTGCACAGATGCTGCCTGCTCCCCCCCAATGGCAGGGAAATTATGCACCTGGGCCAGCAGCCAGCATGCCCAGGATTTATGCTTTTCAAGGTCTTTTATTAACTTGGCAACATATGGCTTTATCCTCAGAGAATCTCCTCCTCCCCAGGACAGTGGGGCTGGACCAGAATGCTCCTTGGCTCCCTGATGCCCTTCATCCTGGATGTGGGCACCTGCTTTGGGGGCTGGGTGGGATGGTAATGAAACAACATGAAGCAGTGTTCTTATTTAAAGCATATTACAATTTCTCTCTCTCGCACAGATGCAAAATCAGACTTTAGAAGTACCAGTAGTGAATATTTAGGATAGTGAAAGCTGTTTTCTTTTTGAGCTGTACCCAGATTTGAATAGGGGCCCTCTGAGCCAGGATTGCTGGATGTATGCTACAGTCGTGGGACTGTTCTTGGAAAGGCAAGCTGCAACTGATTTTTGACTCTAAGGTTCAGGATGCAGCTGCCTTCTCCCTGACAGCAGCTTTGCACTTAGTGAAACACAGGGGTGATTCTGGAAATGTACCAGGGAGGCAGAGGGACCACAGGCAAGGAAAACAGCCCTCATCTCTAAAGTTTGGGGTAACTCCAGGAGAAAACTCCAGGAGAAAACTCCAGGGCCAGGTTTGTGCAAGTGGAAGGAGCAGGAGAGAAAAACCTCACCAGAGGTGTACATGCTACATGTGTGGAGAATGGTGTTGAACTTCAATTGACTGGAGGAATGCCATCCTGCTGCCTGGCTGCAGCTGTCTCTCTTCCCTCTTCAAGATAAAAACATGGATATGTTGCATGCAGCTAAATCTCTCCTTGCCTGCAGACAAGCCCAAACACCAGTGGCAATGCCATTCCTGCTGGCCAGTGAATTGACACCCTCCAGGGCAGCACCTGTCCCACAACACCCAGGGTGTTCCAGTGGCAGTGCTGGAAATGCCGTCAGAAACCGAGGGGTGGGTCGGAATCACCACTTCCACGCACAGGAGATGTTCCAAGCGCTGCCACACGTGGCACAGTCCAGTGAGGCATCATCCCATCCCTCTGCATCCCACCGAGCCTCTGGATCTTCCATCCTCTCTGGACAGCGGGCTCAGCTTCTTGCTTTGCACACCTGCAGGTTCTCTAAGCACCCTTTGCTGAAGGCGCAGGCCGGGCTCAGACCTGGGGGTGCGTCGGTTCACCCGCGCGCCTCCGAGCGCGAGCGCGAGGCTACAGTGGCATTTGAGTAGCGTCGAGTGCTTTCAAGAAGATTACACCCGCTGAAGTAGTAATTAATGTTTGTTTTATTATGTTCTGGGGAATGATCGGCCAACAAGATAATTCAAATAAAGTCAAGCATGTTCCGAATGAGCGCTGCTTAAAGGCTGATTCATTGCAAACCGGCCCGTGCAAAGGACCAATAATTAAGAGGAAAAGCACAAGTAGGAGCACATTCGCCATTTATCTGCCTTTTATGTAATTAAAATGATGGAAATTATGGCTTAACGAGTGCGTGTGCTCTGGAGAGTTTTGCGTATTTTGTTTTCCGACAAACCTACGTCTCCAGCCGTGTCCCTCCAGCCGTGTCCCCAGTCTGGGGGCACAGCGTGATTGCCAAGGGCCACTTGGGGACAGAGTGCTGGCAATGATGGTGCAGACAGAGCTTCCATCTGCTGAACCCTCACTCCCAAAGGTCTGCACCACCCGGGGCCAGGGAGCAATGGTTGGGAGCAGGGCTCCTCCTGCCAGACCTTGGCCAAGCACTCAACATAAGCACTGCTTTATATGATTAATTCCTTCCTAATATGTCATTAAATTGCATACAGTGAAATCACTGTGTCACATTATATGGTAAATAAACCTGATGAAGGCAGCAGATCCAGCAGGCTGAAAACCACACGGTTTTAACCCACAGCTGAGAGGCACAATGGGCACAACGCTCTGCTGGGATGGTGGGAGCTGTCAGAGCTGCTGCCAGCAGAGCCCTGGTGGCTCCACATCACAGCCTGAGGCTTCGCAAGCTGGCATGTCATGGTGTGTCGGATAAATGATGAGAAGAAAATTGTCCTCCATCTGTTGAAATAAATTCCACCACATTTACTTCTCTGATCAGCTGTACCAGGGCAGAACATGATATTTAGCCCACGGAGGCAGAGCAGGATAAGCAGGGGGTGGCCAGTACGGCCAACCCATGAGGACCTCCCACACTGGCAGTGGCAAGGGGACCACTGCATGCTGCCTCTCACGCCAAAGGGTGGCTTCCCATTTCAGCTCCTCGAGGGAGCATCTTCCACAAGATGGAGCCTGTGGGCAAATGATGTGTGGCCGGGAGGATGTTGGACGGCACGTGGTTCTCTGTCCGTCCGGCCGCCCCGACCCACAGGGGTCTGTCGGTCCATCTGGCACGCGGGTGATACCGGCTGCAGAATGATGCACAATGGTCTGTCTGTCCATCTGTTCGTCTCCCAGGCGGTGCCTGGAGAGCAATACAGAGCGATCAGTCTGTCTGTCCATCTGTCCATCTCCCAGGTGGTGCCAGGCAGTGATGGAGAGAGGGGACCTGGCAGCCCTGAGGCCAGGGATGCCATCTCAAAGTAAAGCAGTGCCAGGCATGGTGACTTTTGCCTGCACTCAGAGGGCACGGAAAGCTGCCCTGCGTATGTTTTGGGCTTCCCATCCTGACACAGGGGCTCCCACTTCGGGTGAATTCACCTTTCTGTGTCAATATCTCGCCATTTTGCTCATTAATCCGGAGAGGAAAGTGCAAACCCAAGACGGATTAGAACAAATGCCAGAGCCCAAGGAGAAATGTCAGCAGCTGGCGGGCGATGGCAGGAGTGGGGGCCGGGTGCCCCGGGGAGGACTCCAGCATCCCTGCTCACCTTTCCCAAGGAAACCTCTCCCAGTGCACGCGGAGCTGGAGAGTGCTGGTGCCTGCTTGAGGGGGTTTCCAGTCACGCCCACATTCCTGGACTCCCTCCTGCCTTTTCCTCTCGCTGGGAAACCCGAGGCAGAGGGGGGGCAGCTCCGCTCGGCTCCGCTCACCGGGAGCGGCTGCGGAGAAAACAGCATCGTGCTCCGTGCCATCTCCACATTATGCTAATGCACAGCTGTTGAATCCTCCTTCCCCGCGCGAATTCCAGCAGGTCCTTCCTCCTAAGTGGGAATTACTTCCATTTGCTGGGTTTTTTTAATTACCCAGCGCTTCGGAAAGTAGCTCGGAGGACGGGCTGTGGCAGCCCGGTGATCTCGGCACAGGCGGGACCCCGCGGTGGGCGATGCCAGGGACCTTCTGGTGATGCCAAGGACTTTTTGGGGCCATGCCGAGGTCTGAGGAGCTGGTGATGCTGGCGAACGTGAGGCAGCACCGGGCGGGTGAAGGGGCGCAGGGGCGGTGGCGCTGGGGGGACGCCAGTGCTTCATTAATGCCAATAGAAAGGAAAAGAGGATTTGGAGAGCGAGAGGAGGCAGATCAGCAGTGACAGGGAATCTGGAAACAACTTTAGTCGGCTTGAAGAAATCAGTACAGAGTTACCGGAGATGTGAAGAAGATGGCTTTGATATGGGATGCTGGGGATGCCCAGGCTGAGGACAGCGGTGCCAGCACCACACCGGGGTGGCCAGGACACAGACCTGCTCTCCTGCCCATCACCCCCCGCCCACACATACTAAAAACGGCGACAAATTTCAGGGATTAAGGTTCTCTGATGTTCTCAGGCAAGGTCTTGGGTTGCATTTGAGGAGAATCCTTATTTGAACAATAGGTCAAATGTGACTTCACCATGCTGCAGACACAGGAGCTCCAATCTGGGAGGCTTTCAGCCCTCTTGCAGAAAGAGGAAAGAAAGAAAATCCTCACTGTCTAATTACACTGGTTACAGGCAATCAGCCTCGCAGCCATATTCCGATGACTTTATTTGACACTGATTAATCATACTTTAATTGCCGCCCTGGGTGCTTTCTCCCCTTACAAGGAGAGAGGTTTTGGAGAGTTACAATGAGCACAGGGACGGCTGCTGCGAGTCACAGCCAGTGCCTTCCCCTGCACCTGGGTATCACCTTCACAGAGCTGGGCTGAGAGCTGGGAATGTCCTGAAGGGGATGGAGCTTTGCCTGATCTCTCTGGCTCCATGTCACAGTGCCTGCAGACAACAACTACAGGCAACAACCCACTGGGAATGGAGCTTCCAGAGAGGAAAAGAGCAGTCAAACACACTTCTGAACATGTTCTAGTATCTTTTACCACACTGTAGTGCTTCTCCAGCTGATAGTGGAGCAGCTCTCACAGTGAGAAGCGTGATGCCACTGATAAAAACTGATTAGGATTTTTAAGACAGAAAAGCATATCAATTCTGAACACAGATGCTGGATATATTGCTGTAGAGAAGTGTTGTACTCACGGCTTGACCATCCTGTGCCTGTTTCCAGAACCTACAGAGCTCAGCAGGGCCACAGCACCACTTCACACGCCTTCCCATGCTTGGCAGGAAAACCTCCCGCTGTAAAAGGAGGGGAAAAGTGTGATGAGAAATTCTTACATTCTACAGTAATGCTGGTCCTTGTACACAGGAACAATGGTGCAAATGCTCAAGGACCTACTTCAAAAATGGGCAGCTCAGCCCCTCTGAGCCTTGGGACAGACTGTGTGTCTGAAGTGGAAGTGCTGAGGGTGATTCTCTCACAGTGGCTGCTGGCCATGGGCAGGACAGCACAGTGATGGGTCGAGGGGCAGCCCAGGCACCGAGGTGTGGGTGCAATGGACCTCCTCCTCTCGAGGGGGGCAGGGCATCCTGGTTCTGTGCTCTTTCTGCAGGGAGGAGCGTGGCAGACACAAGAGCTGGTAGGCAAGAGTATTGGGATATCCCAATATGAACTTGAGGAAGGAAAAGCCTTCCTCTCTCACAGCCAGAACACCACATTTTCAGACCTGTGTCAAATGGCAAAAGGAGACAACTCTGGTGCCTTTCAGTAACTGTGACTTTAAATTTATATCCTTAAAGCATTAATTAACTTTTAATGCATTGTTTGGGAACAAGTCCAAATATTTAAATACTGTTGTTTTTCAGGGTTGTTGCAGAGAGTGGAAGCTGCAGCTCTGCTTATGGTCTGTAAGGATAAAGGAGAGACATCCTGGACAGAGCCAGTGAACTCCAGAACATCACAGCTCAGACTCCTCACGCTGTGCTCCAGTGGAGGACTGGGAGCAGGTAATCGCTTCCCTCTGTGGGAAGTGTCGACAGGGTCAGGGCTGACACATTGTAAATCAGCACCTTGATGGAATGGCACCTTGTTTTACTCAGCCTGCCCTTGTCAGTTTGAAATTCATGTATATTCTACCACTTACTGCTGGGGACCTGACCTTCCAGGCAATAACAGCTTTCCTTTGGCACCCAAACATGAACAGCAAACCAAACTGTGGGCTAATGCTACAGCACTGCCATGCTGGGAACCCAAAGATGAGGTGGAATAAAAATGTTTCCTTTCTCTCCTAAACATGTGGCCAGCTCTGAGCTCCTACAAATCATCCATCTTTGCCATCCCTGCACTTGCAAGGGCTCCCTGCTGTCACAGGAGGGCTGGTGCCAGCACTGCCATGTTCCTCCCTGTTGAGTGACAGAAGGTGATGCATACCATCAAGGTATGGCACATGGGGGGAACCACTGAAAAGTTCACATCAGACCGTGATTACAAAACAAATATTCAATATCAGCATCTAACAGCCAATATTCAGCATCTCACCTTGGTCTTGGCGCAGTCCCACCTGGATGGAGCTGCCCACACAGCTCCACTGGGATGGGGAGCCCAGGTGATGCTAACCTAGAAAAGGAAGAAAAAAAGGGGAAAATCTCAGCTTTGTATTTAACAAGCAGCAGATGATATGGTCGTGTCGTGTTTGCTTGGAGCCAAGTGAAACCCTGCTGCTCTGGAGCCAAACATGAAGTTATTGAGGTGAGAAATGCGTGGGCTGGAAGCTGACCTGCAACATCCTTCCCCTCCCGCCCACGGCTGGGTCCAGCCACTGCTGGGAGAGACCAGCTCTGTAACAACAGCACCAGAACTATTCCTCAGCCTTAGGCAAAGACAAAAGAGAGATGAAAAAAAAAAAACAGAGTGAGAATTTAATCGCAAACTGTTGTTGGTGGGGGCAAAGCATAAACCAATAAATGGCAGAAATGTGTCTGATAAGCTCTGTGAGGTGAAGATGAGAAATGTGTTGGCTGCATGTAGGAGTGTGTGGGATGATGAAAGGCTTTGGAAGTACCTACAGCAGGGGAAAGACAGCAGGGAATAATAAACTGGGTGATTAACACAGGTTTAGGGAGCTTTAGGCTTCGGTCGTGGTGATGCTTCTGCCTTTCCCCATGGAGAAGCAGAGCTGGCAAAGACAGACTTTGCTTGCAGGGAAAACACAGCAAGAGGGATCTGAGGGTTTAATAAGGGGCTGGAGGAACCTGCAGAGGAGCCTTGGCTGACGGCTGGCTGCAGGCATCATCTGCCAGCGATGGATGGGGTGTACTGACTACAAGTTGTGCTGAGTCTCTGAAGCCTCACTGCTGCCCTGGACCCACCTGGACCTCACCCGTGACCCCAGCCTCGGCTCCAGGAGGGGAAGCTGCTGAAGCTCTGCAGCCAACAGCTGCATCCAGGATCCCCGAGGTCTGCACACTGCAATCCCCTGCAGTGGCCAGGCCAGGGCCAGAGAATAAGACCCTGTAATAACCAGCCCCACTCTAAAAGCAGTATAAAGTACTTTTGGCTATCTGCAGCTGGGAACACACCCAGCTTCAGATATTCCAGTCTATGTAATTGAATTATTTAGGGGCTGGCATGGCATGATGAAATAGGCTTTCTTTCTATTTTTAGGTTTCCATCTACAGGGCTGGAAATTACAGCCATTAAAATGTTCTATTAGTAATGATATATAAAGGGGAAAAAACTGATCAGACTTTTCTAGTGGATATAGAGCATTAAGATATCATTAATTTTAATGATAGAGCACAAAATTACAAAGCTATTACGGTCATACTTGAAGTTTCCCCCCGAAAAAAAAGGAGAGAGAATCAGTCTAAATTGTTGTTAATGAGTAAAAAAAATATTGAAATCATATTTAACAGACCTTAAAATTATGGCTGATGTCCCTGTGAGCTGATGGCAGCTTTGGCTGCTGTTGTTCCCTGGTGCTGACAAACAAATGTCCAGCACGAGGGAACAGTGAGGGAAGTCCAGGAGGATTTGCTGGAATGTTCTGGAGGGAAATGGAGAGAGGCCATGCTCCTCAAAAGGCAGCTTTGGCCCTTTGATTCCCTACTCTCAGCCATCATTACAGGATTCCTGCTGCCCTGGAGAAGGTTTCCAGCTCCATCAGCTGCTGAGAAAAAAGAAAAATCCCAGTTCTGTGCGCCCTGAAGTAGCAGCAATTAACAGCACTTGGAGGACTAGAGAATTTCATCTTGGTTTTTCTTTAAACAATAAGTAACTGAGGAAGAAAGTCCTTCAGGAAAGTGGATGGGGCAAAAGAAAGAAGTTGGAAAGAGGAATCTTGGAGACACTCCGTGCTCCCTGACCCACTAGCACGAAGGGAAGGGATGTTGCACCTGGAAAGCAGTTGGAATTCCCTGTCCTGCAAGCACGGGCGAGGGCACTGCATGTTGTGCTGATGAGATGGATGCCAGATTTATTGAGACACGCTTGCAGTAATTCAACAAGCATCCCCTGGCTCCCGAGCAGCGACACAGCCGAGTCTCTCTGGAGCACGGCTGTGACCGGGGAACAATTTACTGCCTTGTCCTTGACAGCTCCGGTCGTCTCTAAGTCATCAAACCCTTGATTTCCCCATGGAAGAAAGGAAAAGCCTTTTCCCAGAGGAAAAATCCACCCTGATGAATCTCCCACGGCTGCCGTTTAACAGCGACTGTTCCGAAGCCCCGTGACAAACCTGAGCAGAACACTTGCAATAACTGCACAGGCTCGTAATGCTCCATGCCACATTAAGGCCATTTTCCAGGCTCCTCATACTTGAGGTGCCACAACAGAAGGGTCAAAAACTTTTGAAATTCATTAGGTCTCAAAACAGCCGCTTCGTTAAGCACCACAGGGACAGCCGATAACGGGAGGCGAAGCAGAGCGCCCCGGAGATTGGATGCACACCCCAGGCTGATAAATGGCTTCTCTGTGGCTATTCCAGAGCCGGCAAGGGGAAAAATGCCATCCCACGCTTGAACAAGCCTGGAGTTTAGTACGACAACTCTAGAGCTGAGGCAGCTGGAGTAAAACATCTCTGCCTTTGTCATGAGGAAGCAATGTGACCTTTGGGAGAGGGGCTGCAGCAGAGCAGCCACAGACCAGGATGGTGATGCCTGGGATCCAAAGCCTCTCCATCCTTCCCCAGGTGTCGTTAAAGCAGCGTCTTCCCCGCTGCCTCTTCCATGGACGGCCACAATCGCAGTGCAAGGCCTGTAGGGAGTCTGTGCTGCCTGTACCCTTCCCATGAATTTAAATAATCCTACGTGTCAGCCTGACCCCTTCAGCACACGGAGAGGAGCCATGGGCTTGGGTCCTGCATCCACAAAGAGCTTCCACTGAGCTGAGCTTGATCAGCTGCGGCTGCAGATCTGGGATGCGCAGGATGTCAGGGCACTGGGCTGCCGTCCCCTGCCTGATGGATCAGAGGGAAGATGAAGACAGACGGTTTTCTCTGACCAGGGTAATAGAGTCAGCAATTCCACTTGGATAAGCACATGGATTTTATGTCCTGTGCAGCGTTGAGCAGAACACGCCAATGGCAGGAGACGCGCAGCGCTCTCTGCGGAACGGCAGCTCCTAAACGGCAGCTTGCTGTTCAAGAAGCACTTGAACACTTTGGAAAATAGGAAGATCCCAAAGCTGAATTTTAGAGTGCTCATCTTGCAGCTCCCAAAGAAGCCGAGTTCATTACCAGCGGCGGTGAGTGCTGGGTGGCACCGGTCCAAGAAGTGCTTAGCACGCACATCACTTGGAGTGGACCCACAGTCCCAGCACAGTCAGAGGTGTTTCTCACAATCTAAAGTTCAGTATCTCCTGGGGTTTTCGACACAGAGTTCTTTCCATTTTGTCTTTAACCCCAAGTCTGGCACCAGCTTCATTCCCAGACTCACCCTGTCCCTGTGAGGCAGCTGAGGCCAGGGGGCCCATTGTCTCCCACCGTCCTAAGGCTCCCTCTTGGGGTCACAGCTCTGCTGGTAGCATTTTCCACACTTGTCCTCAGGTGCTTTCTGGTTTTTGGAAAGTAGAAGCTGAAATAAACACTCTGCTCAGGCACATCCTTTGTGGGATGCTTCTGCTGCTCCCTCTGTTCAGCTCGGAAAAAAAATTGCTTTTAAGTAGAATGTCGGGGGCAAAGATGACATTCTGAGGGATTCATAGGGGAGAGCAGCCTGGCTGTCAGAAGGAGAGGGGTTCCCAGCAGTCAGTGGGAGTGACTGGGGATAAAGCATTCCCTCCTGGAGTGGGCACAGTGGGCATGTGGGGAAGTGCGAGTGGGAAGCCAAGGAGACTCGGGATTTCTTCTCACAACTACGTTGAGTTTGATCTCTTTGAAGGCTGGCAAAGGACACCTGTGAACATTTGGATCAGAGCCACCCAGCAGCAAGGCTTTCCATCCAGTTTTCCCCTCATTTTGCACAGCCAATGCTCCTGCTGTCTGCGGTCATCCCTCCGAGTCAAAACCCCCCTCCCCAGCATCCTTCCCTGCAATGCTGCACGACCTCCCGGCAACGCCGCCGTCCTTGGCAGGGAGAGAGGCGTCAGTCTCCTCTTCTTGCCCTTGCCTCTGCTGAAATTCAGGTGAAAGCTGATTTTGGCACGAAGCAGAGCTGCAGGGCACATCCTGCTCAGGTCCCACACCTTGCCCGGGCTCTCCTTGGACCTGCAGGGCACCAGCTGAGCCTGTGGTTTAGGTGTTCAGCCCAAAGCCACTCTTGTTCTCTGTGCAGGAGCCAGTGAGCACTGAGATACCTACAAATTCGGGCTGAGCTTCACAAATCTATTTGCTTGATCAGATTTATGTAGCAATTCCAGGACGAGGTGAATAATGAAAATGACTCATGAATATTTCATTCTTATAAATCACATAATTCATATCTATTCACAAATATTTGCTTTGCCTTATAAACCAGATGAATAATTTACAGAAATACGGAGCAACTGTTTTAAAGGAAATATGAAATCCATTGACTACATTAATCAACAAATATTATTCAACTTTTACGGGTTCAGCTTGCTGACAGGCACATTCCCTGTTTATGAGAGGAGCTGGAGCAGCAGATGAGATTCCCCATATCAAAAGGTGTGGAGATGGAGCTCGATTCTCCCCATGACAGGGTATTTCCACACTCACCTGCTCACTCTTGGCCATAGTGATCTGGGCAGCAGTCTCAGATTTGTGTTACCACAGGTGCTGTTTGAGGGCAGAGAGGTTTGGGGAGGGGGGTAAAATAAGATCTTATTGATCCCACTTTTTCTTGGCTGGCAGCTCTGACAATAAGCAGTAAATAAACTGTTAATTTTTCTAATTTTGCCAGTAACTCCCTCAATTATTGAGCTTTTTTAAAAAATCAGCTGCTTAAACAGGGTATTAGGCAACTGCATTAATCCACCTGTATTTGGATGATAAAGTGATTAATCTGACTCATTTAAATACCATGAAGGTTTGTTGATGAGTGTCCTGATGGCAGTGGGGACTTGAAAAAAACGTTTGATGTCTGAGCAAGCACAAGGGATGTGTGGGGACAGGCACAGCCCTCATCACCTCCTAAAAAGGTCACCTTGGCCACTCTAAATTCGTCACCAAACAGCTCTGTGGCAGGGCTCGTGGCGTTCCCATTCTCCTCCACCTCAGATGCTGGGTCCTGGGAAGTTCTCCTGGACTGAGAGCAGAGAGGATGGCCAGAGCCAGAGGCTCCTCACACCAACACATCACATCCATGCTGGAAATGCTGCTGAGCAAAGCAGCCCATCAGGCACTGGGCAGGAACACGGGGTACAAAGACATTGTCACCTCATGTCTCTGCAATCCAGACCCCAAAGCATTTGGGAGATGTCAGTGGCAGTGAACTCACAAGTGAAACTGTGGAGAAACGAGACAGATGGAGCTGTGGAGGGCAGAACCCCCTCAGCCCAGCAAGGTGCCACTCGCTGCTCCTTGGTGGCCATGCCAGTGGGCGAAAACCAGGCTTCCATGTGGGAAACTGGGATTAGTGGAGCAAGACTTGGGTCTGCTGCCATCTCCTCCCCTTTGCAAGGCAGGCACAAAGTGAGGAGGGACAGGGCAGCCTTGTGATGTCTAAATCAAACAGCTCCTCAGAGCCCTCCAGTCTGAGCTAAGCAGGAATGGGATGCAAATGTCAGGGTCCCTGAGGACTGGGACCAAGGCTGCTGGGGATCTTGGCATTCCACATGCTGGTCTCTGCACCCCAAAGCAAGAAAAAACTCAACATCCTTTTTAGCATTCCTTTCACTGGCAGCCTGTCTCCCAAACTATCCATCTGTAACATCTGTAGGACTATTAAGAGGGAAATACAATTTCATAGTCACAGATAAGAGATTAGACAGATCAATTCCTCCCTGCGACGCGGGCTGGAGAAAAACTTGATTCCAAATTGCAGTGGAGGTTTTTGTTCTCCTGGTTTATTGAGATGTCACCAACTTTCCTGGTCTCCTCCTCGTTAAAAGCAAGATATCCATGACTGATAAGAGCCAGAGAGGTAGTTGGGAGGGACCTGGCATGGGGGAATCCTTTGGGAGGAAGGAGGCTGAGCCCATCTCAGCAGCCATCCCTCCCCTGCTTTGGGGCAGCTGGTGGCAGAGCACCTTCCTCCCTTCTCTCCTTTCCCATCTCTGGGGTTTTAGGCGGGAGCAGTCCCACTCAGGAAGGCTGTGGCTGCCCACTGCAGGCACAGGGAGCATGTGGTGTGCTGGCACGAAGCACATGGTGCACTCGGCGAGGAGCTGAGGGCACCCAGCACACAACACGTCAGGCTGTGCTAGGCTGCAAGACAAGAGCCTGTCAAAATATTTAGTGGCAGAGAGAAACTGCAACCTCTCCATCCACAGATGGGGAATTCCACATGGCAGCTCTCAGAAAGCCTCCTGTACTTGTGGAAAGCACTGGCAGAGGTGGCAGAGCCTGTGCTGACCCATGGCCAGCTAGAAGCAGTTGCTGTCTGAGGTGCTCAGCTTGGATGTAGATACAGGCCATGGCTTTTGGGCAAAGCAGTTTACACACGGCTCTGTGGAGGGCACTGGGCTTGGCCAGCTGGTTGTGTGGTCCCAGCACACAAGGGAAGCCTCTGGCTTCTCCCAGCACCATTGGCAAAGGGCACTGCTGATAACTCCTGCAGCAGTCAGGGGAGTGAGTGGGTGATGGGAATGAGAGGGGAGGAAGTGGAGCCAGTGCAGAAAGGCTGGGAAAAGGACAGGGACATTGCTGAGAAGTCTGTGGGATGGTGAGAAGGCACCACTCCCCTGGGACCCGAGTCATCTCGAGGTGCTGTGCGCTTCCCATACCTGCACACGGCAGCTCTGTGCTGGAGACTCTTGAATTATTTATAGCCTGTTATCATCCCCCAGGTATTATTTGTGTAACCATTAGTTTCTGTAAAGTGTATGAAAGAAGCTGTAAAACATCAAGCATCTCCTCACTTCACCTGGGACCTGATTATTTTCCTGCCTGATTTATCAAGCTCCAGCTCAGCAACTTAACCCTTTGTGACAGAGGTGTGTGAGCACAGTGGAGTCTTGTCAGCCCTCAACTGCTGCCCCAAACAAACCCTGGGTCCTTGTCCCCACGGATAGGACAGTGTGGGACCCAAAAACCTGCTGCCAATGAGGGGAGAGCTGGAAGCTTCCATGGTGTAAGAGTTTATCTAAGCAGGAGCAGCTCTTGACTAGAAAGCTGTGGCTTTTCTCTGGATAAATATGTTTGGGGTTTTTTAATTATTTATTCAACAGTATAATGAATTCAGTGCCTTTTAAATGTGACAGTGGATAAAATATATTGGTCTTCTGCAGGTGTAAATGTCATCTGGAAAGATCAGGCTCTCTCTTCCCTCTCCTGTGCTCGTGGGAAGTTCTTTAATTCCCTGATTGTTTTAGAGGGCAGAGCAGGGCTGATGCAGCTCTGGGGACAGGGCATCCCTGCATCCCTGTGTTCCTGAGTCCTTGAATCCTGCACCCCTACATCCCCCAGTATCCCCACCCAAATCTGATGAAGGGGAACTGGGAGAAGGGCTCAGAGTTGAAAGGCAGACCCCACAAATCTCAGGGAGCTGCCAGGGAGCCAAAGGCCTTTTAGGGGCTTTCAGATGATGGCAACGTGTTTCTCTTTGTGCCCAAGTCAGCAAAACCAAACAGAATTACACTTCAGTGTATATAGAGAGGCAACAAAAAAATAAAATAGAAACGACAAAGCTGACTAGCAAATAGCCCTGCAACTCACTTAATGCCAGCGTGACAAGGGGCTCGGACAAGGCTGGAGAAATAACTCTATAAAATGAGCACTTTAGAAACCAAATAAACTGTTTCAAAGACACACAAAAAAAATTACCCCGGGTAAGCTTGTATCGATTGCAGGCACAGAGCCAAACTAAGAGTGCACAGGCCCTTGTGCTCACTCAGCACCCACCGGCCCCAGCATCTTCCCCACAACCTTCAGTGGCAGGAGCAGCCTAAAATCAGAGGACAGGCAACAACAGCAGGAGAGAAGGGCAGAAGGGAGACCGTGGGAGAAAGCAAAGAGGTACAGGAAATACAGAGAAAACTGTACAAGTAGCAACAAAAACACAACCAGGCGCTGCTGGCACGTGTGTGCAACACTGATAGCGTGGAGAGGAGCCCTTACCTCTGACACCCCCAAACATGGTCTTTTGGGGTGTTAGTTCCCATGCAGGCACCATTCTCACAGAATGTTTTGTATGTTTTGCTCTTCTCCCTGCCAGGCATTATTGTGAAGATGGTTTTTCTTCCACCATCCCTGTGGTTTTCTGTGTGTTGTCACCATGTCCCTTGCCAATGCCCTCCTCGTTCTGTGGGGGACTCTGTGCTCAATGCACTCACTGGGAAACTGTTGGAAATAGGGAAACTCATTAAGGAATGCAAGAAAAAGAACAGTTTTTTTTTCTCTAAAATAGATGAACTGATTGAATTAATAGCCATCAGCCATCCCAGGGACACAGGACAGAGCCCAGCCATCCCCCAGCTGGCCAGGAACCTGCTTCCTCAGTCAGTCAGAACTCCCCAAAACAGCCCTTCCCTCCCTTGGAGAATCGAGGAGCCTTTAGAAATGTATGCCAAAGGCATGAAACCCAGGAGAAAAGTTCTCCAGCCTCCATGCAGGTGGGTTCAGAAAAGGGATAGCAAAGGGGAAGCAAAGGGGGAAGTAGCACACTGAGCAATGCTGCTGGCATTGCAACTTGTCTGAAGGCAAAAATAGCCTCAAACCTCACTCTCCAGCTTTTAGTGCCAAGGGGAGGGGCACCAAAGAGTGGTAAGTCCACAGGCACCTCAGCTGTTCCCCCCCCATGGCAGGGAGGGGATGCCTTTGGCACACCAAGCGCTGCTTTCTGGGAAGTGCATCCACACTGTCAGTCTCCCCCTGAGCAGCTGCCCTGCCAAAAGCAGCAGCTGGTACACAGTAAAAAAACAAGAAAAAAACCCCACATTAAAATGTTTTTCTTTCAGATTATTGAAGCCACTGTAGCAAAAACTTCACATTTAATATGCATGACCTGCTCTATGCTCTCCACTCGAATAAATTGGTGGAACATCCTGCACAGCCAAAGTGTCAGGGCGTGGGAGAGGTGCTGGGGCCAGCTGTAAATGCCAGGGGAAAAAAACTCTGAGTAAACTCAGCACCTAAAACATGGACCAATATTCTTGTCTTTGCCAAGAGGTTTTAAATGGGAAACCTGATAATGGAGAACAGAACATCTGGGAGTTGCTGTGGCACTACCTGGATCCATAAGGGAAGGCTGGAGTGTGGGGAATGCTCCTAATAACATGGGTGAGTGCAGGAGCCCTTATTAGCTCTTCCATTAAAAATCTGCTGCTGAACATCGTGTTTTCCAGAGCTCCCATTTAAAGGTGTGTTGTAGCTGGCAGGTCCCTAATTACCTTGGATGTTCTGCATAATTTTTGTTTTTAATTTCAGAGGGGAAAACACCATAAACTTGCTAATTAATTACTTTTTAGCCCTGGTGCATCAGCTGAAGCACACACTTCTCTTGCAGCCTCTCCTCTCCACAGCACTCCACTGGAAATCTCCTCTATGCCAAGTGCTGGGGCAGCCTCTGTCAAGTGGCTGCGTTTGCAGGGATTTCACCAACAGCCCTGGAAAACAAAGGAGGGAGACAACATGGAGCCAGGAAACCCAATTTTTGGCTTTGGCAGCAGCTGCCCACCAAATGCCCCTTGCAGTGCTGTGCTCAGAGCAGGCACCACAGCACAGGGACATCAGCCAGTGATTCATGGACTTCATATTTCAAGAGTCTGTAAGCTGCCAAAGAGAAAATGATTAGAGAATCCAAAGCAGCCAGAAGCAAAACTGGGGTACAAACAACAAATTAAAAAGGTAAAAAGGCAGAGGAAGGAGCTAGCACTGAGAGAAGGACTGCCAGCTGGGGCTCAATCCTGAAGATTCCAGATGTCTCAGCAGGTTTGACACTCTATCTACTGCTCCTGAGCTTCCTGACATCTCCTTTCTCCCTGAAAACCTCCAGCTTGGGTTTACCTGATGCCACCACAGTCCATGTCCAACGACACTTCGTTATTCATCATCCTGCCTTGCTTTTAACTAGAGTCACAGAACATCCCGAGTTGGAAGGGACCCACAAGGCTCATCGAGTCCAACTCTTAATCAAGGGGGAAAATCCCAAAAGGAACACTCAGGCTACCTGGCCAGGTAAGTAGCTGCTTGGAATGCTGATCTGAGGAGTATCTTTTCCTTTGCTTTTTGGAATCATTCCTATTTTCAGCTACTTTAAGAGCAAACAGGCAAACATAAAAGTTAGAATTTTGAAATGTGAATGCATTGATGTGAAAACAGAGAGAGGTTTAATTTCCTTTAATTCCTGGTGAATGGATGTTAATGAGAGGTGAGAGCTCAGCTCCATGGCCAGAGGGAGGGTTAACAGGAGACGTGTCTGGACTGGTGGCAAGGAAAGGGAGCCCGGGCACAGTCCAGCACAGGGCTGCCCAAGGCCCCTGTCCCCATCCTGCTCCAGATCTGTGACACCCAGAGGGGCCACAGCTGGTCCCTCCTGGCACCTGCTGCACTGCCCCGTGTGCTGCCAGAGCCCATAAGCTGTTTATGCCCCTCATGCTCCATCAATCATTTTTTCATACAGTTGGAAGATTAGAGCTCCTTATACACTACCTCCAGTCCAGCTTGTCATTGGAAAACTCCAGGGAGAAATTCGCAGAGATGTATTAAAGCCATCCAACATTTTCTCCATGGCAACTGGGACTGGTGCAAATCCCATCAGCCTTGCCTGGAGCAGGATGAAGCCTCTGCAGCTCTTCCAGCCTCCCAGATAATGGCTGATACAGTGGGAACATCTTCATTAGCTGGAGATGCCTCCCAACACTCACACACAATAACCTTTGATTAATGCCAGAGCACTTATCACTTATGAAAAACATCTGTCTGAGGATCCCTGGCCTTTTCCCTGTGTGTCTGAGGGATCTTGTGTTCACAGGCAGGAAAGGATCTTGTGTTGAGCAGGCAGGAAAGGGGGAGAATCCATGTGGGTGGGCAAGGTGCACTTGCAGGGACCACAGATCTCCCTGGCAGAGACCAGAGGAGAGCGTGTTTATAGCAACATGCAATTAACACTGCAGTGATTAGTTCTCAGAGGCCTGCACTTTGCAGTGCCATCCTCAGCATGGCTGGGAACCTCTGGACAGAGTGGGAGAGGGGGCTCCAGCTGCAAGGACCAGATTTCAAATGTTTAATACTAAAAGTTACAGCCATGGTATGGGCTGGAAGGTCCTTAAAAATAGCTCGAGGTCTGCAGGTGCATATTGTGAGTGAGAAGGATGTCCTACATTCCCCAGCTTGCTTAATCCCACTGCCTGATGACAAAATCCCTGCTCATCCTCCTGGCAGGTGTTCTCCCTGCTCTGACTTGCCAAACCCTCCTGTAATTAAGGGCTCCACTGTCCCCAGCAGCTGCAGTTTCAGGGGGGTTCTCATACTGTCCCCAGAGTGGGGCACATCTGGGCCACTGCAGCTGTCTGGGTGCTCCCTGGAGCTGGGCTGGTCTCCACACACAGCCATACATCTGGAAACATTGGCATGCCACTGCCCAGGTCATGCTGCTTGTGCAAAGCTGTGGGGGCAAGGGAGGAGAAGCGGGGTTTGGCTGGTGCTGCCCAGCCCAAATCCCTGCTCTCCAAGGGAAAACAAATGTTTGAACCACTGAATCTGCAGCCTTACTGTGACTCAACCCACACCAAACTGCATGGGAGCCCAACCCTTTGAAGTCTGCCATGTCCAATCCATTAGTAATCACTGTAAATCTGGTATAATCTCTACAAGCATATTCTGCTCCCTACAAACAGGCTGGTGCCAACTTGTTCTGATAAATCCTGCGTCAGGGCAGCTATTGTGTCTGCTCTTCAGGCAGCATTTCCCAACAGGAATATTTAAACAATAACAGCCTCTATTTGGTGCAGTCACTTTTGTTTTGGAAGACTACAGTCTAATGTGTAACAGATTTAGAGCTTATGGAAAGGCTGGGATTTATGGTGTGCTTTCTTTCCAATGCATTTTGTATCTAATAATCCCTGTGTGGCATTAATGTCTCCATGTGGGTTCTTCACTCCATGCTGTACCAAGAAAACGATGTTCTTCCTTACCCAAAACTTTGGGCCAAAGCCTGAAAGCTCTGTGGAAAAGCAGCATTGCTAAACAAGCAATAGCATGGCTTCCTTGTGGACTAAGAATGACTGGCTGATGTCTCTAGAGAGCTGGGATAACCCATGGAGGAAGAGAGAAAGAACACAGGTGAACAAGAAGCACTGGGGATGCTCATAGGCAAGGCAGGACTCAGCATTTGGATGGACCAGCTCCCCATCAGCAGAGATGCCAACCAGCAGTGAGCACCTACCAGGGTTTGCTTTGAGCAAAGCTGGTGTCCCAGAGGAACTGAGATGCTCCAAGGTTCAACAGAGATCCCAATGTTTCCCAGACAAGTGAAACTTCTCCCATAAGTTTGTGGCTTGGTGTGTGTCAGCCTCCCATGGCAACACCAGCCCTTGTCTCCATGCTGGCAAATATTGGCTCCAACAACCTCCAGTCAGCACAGCTGCCAAGGAGTGGGGAGAGAGTGCAGGAGGCTCTGAGGGATCCCTGGAAATGCTGCCCGGGGCACAGCAGCTGGCCCAGGGATGCTTGGCCTCACTGCAGCCCTCGGGTCAGCTCCAGATGGGTCTTTAGGGAAGGTTTTACCATCGAGATGCCAATGGTCTGGGGGCAGCACTCACCCTCAGCTGGGGATGCCCTTGAGCCCAACCAGTCGGGAGGAGCAGCTGGGACACTGCCAGTCGCAGCGACAGCTTGTTTGGTCTCACTGACAAACGAGTTGCAGCTCCAAAAGCCGTTTAGTCTGGGCACAAACATCGAGGACCTGCGGCTGGGGCGCTCCAGGAGCCGAGTGCAGGGTGGTTGCAGCAAACTCTGCTTCCAGGCACTTGGTTCTCACTTGACTTCCTCCGCTGGCAGCTCACGACGGGATAAACGCTCTCCAGGAGGAGCAGCAAATTCCTGCCTGTGCCAAGGACTCTGGCCAGAAAATGCTTTTTTTCTTCCCCTTGATGATGCTCATTAATTTTGTTTGTTTTCTTTTCTTTTTTTTTTTTTTTTTTAAGAAAGCTTTTGCTGGTTCCCCAGTTAGGATGGGATTAAAGAAACAGAAAAGAAAAACTTGAGGCACAGAGAATTCAGCTGGATCCCTTGTAGGGGCAGTGGGGATTGCTGAGACACCAAACCCCTTCTCAGTGACAGCGTGGGCAGCCAGGCCACCACATCACCTCCCTCCTCCTTGTGCCAGCATAGCTCATGCCTTGCCTGTGTTGATAAATCAGCAATAAAAGTGTTCAGGGACCCCAAGTTGGATCAATTTATTTCAATATTTCTGACACAGCTGCTGCAAAAGCTGCAGAACCAACAACACAATTTCCTACCAGAGAGGCAGCGAGGTGTCAGGCATAAATTACCCTGAAATGCCACAGAGAACAAGGCTGAACCCAGGAAAGCTTCTCTCTTCTTACAGTGGAAACACTCCAAGATGGCAATGTGATGCAGGAATGTCATGGCAGGACCTTTGCAACACGATCAGAGGTGGTTCCTCCACTGATGTTCTGAGGATGGATCTGGGGTACTCAATCTCAGAGCTGTATTTTCCTCTCTCATTCCCCATCTCTGCTGCTCCAAGGCCAAAGTAAATGTCTAACGACTGAAAATCAGAATATTAATGTTCACCTTTCAGGAAGTAGTTGGATGTGCCACTTCCAATGAGGAAGGGCATTAATTTCAGTGCTCATAAGAGCCGTCTGAGGCAGTTTCCATCATGATCACAGAGCTGTCTGCTGGCAGCCAAGAGCAAAGACAGTAGATCTTTCTTTTTTCATCTACAAAAAGACAAATACACCTCACACGCCCGCTGTCACCAAGTGGATTTCCAGCTGGAGTTCATTACTTCTCCCCACTCCCCTACCACTGGAGTCCCTCTCAAAGCCAGTTTGAAGCTGTGATTTTGGTAAATAACATGCCAGGCATATTCCCTTTGGTTCAGCACACAGCACGTGCGGGACCCCTGGGAGCCCATTTCTAATGGTTCCAATCAGGATTCACTGTGGTGGGTGATGAGTAATTTCAACTCCTGTTGCTCCTTCTACCACCTGATTGTAAGCCCCTTGATAGCCAAGCCTTGGGGTCTGTGGGCTGGGAAAGAGACTGCACATCCCATCGTGTAGGGCATGAGCCCCCACCCTCAGCTCTACCAAGCGGGATGTGGCCCCTTGGGAGTGGGGGGGGGGGTGTCTTCATCTGGGGGTGCCAGCCTGTAAGGGCACACACCAGCTCTTCCTTGGCACTTTACACAATTTAGGTGCAGAAGGAAATAAGGGAAGCCTGGAGCAGGGGCTGCAGTAACGAGCTTTTCCGAAAATATCTCTCTCCTCGGTCGGAGACGCTCTATTTTTAGAACTCTGGAGCATCACACTGACAAGCAGTGGGGTCAACGTGTACCTTTAAACTTCTGAAATGCCTCTGCCCTTGCATAAGCACCTTGGTGTTCCAGGCAGATGTCAAATGTCCCTGCAGACACCTATGGCGAGCGTGGCCATAAGATCTGGGTGCCACCTTCCCTGGAGCATGGGGAGGGCAGCTCAGACACTGTCCACCACCACCTTTATCCCAAAATGTGAAAAAAATGTGTAGTTTAAAGCCCCACAATTAGATCTCCAGGTGGGAAAACTGCTGTTCAGTGATTTTTGTGTCAGAGGTGTCATCACTCAGGCCAAGGAGTGACTCCCTCGGTATCTGGATCCTTTTCCCTGCTCCGACAGATGCAGAAGAATAGGGCAGGTCCACAAAATCATCGTGGACCTGGGAGCTGCTTGACAGTGATGGAAATAGGGAAAATGCCAGTCAGAGCTGTAGGACTCCCATGTCTGCACAGTGAGCTGAGCACAGAGGGTGTAAAATTAAAAATCCAGCAGTTCTATTGTTAGGAATAAAAGCCATCATTTGCATGTTAAAACACCTTGGCTTACAGCAGCAATTTGCCTCTTTTTAACTTTCCTGGTTTACCAAGTTCCCGGGATGAATAATGCAATGGAACTCCTCAGCAGCCACACAAATGCAAAAATGTGATAGGACTCCTTTTTCCCCCCTAAACCTACACAGCTTCTGCAGGAAGCCTTTCCACTGAGACATGGAAATCCCTGCTGCCAACGCTTCTGCCAGTGGCTCTGAAAGAGCTTTTTAACAGAGAAGGTTGGGGAGGAGCCACCAGCCCCAGCAATAAACCCTGTTTGCTCAAATCCCAACACAATTTCTACAGAGTCTCATTAATGAGACCCTGCATCTCTTCTTTTAGGAAAGAAAAAAGTAACTCATGGGGGAAAAACATTATTGCCAACGTGGATCTGACACGTGGAAGCAGATTACACCAAATTTGAATAATCTGGGTGACATTTCCATTTGAATTGTCCTCGTGTCTGAAAAGGGAAGAGAATTAAGTGGTTAGTGCTTTTTACTTTTATTATTCACAAATCTTCCACCAAGCTCAACGAAAACACCTTGGTGTGTTTAACTCACACCTATTTACAGCTGCATACCTTGATCCTGGCATGGGTCGGAATGATGTGAAAAACGTTTCTGAAAGATACTGAGAGACCACAGAGACACCTCTGGGACACAGCAGGACCTGACCTGAGCCGTCCCACACCTGACAGCGTGAAACAGTTCACTCAGAGAGCACATCACAGCACTTGGGACGTTCAGGAATTCCAGCAGAAGCGAGAAGCTCCATTTGCAGGAGGCTCAGGGCTGGAGGCGCTGCCTGTGCCACACACCAGCGCTGCTCCAGGAACAGGCGTTTCCTATCAATGCAAATTTTTTGCTTGCATTAGAAAATAAAATAATTTCCATTTATACATGTTTAATGAGAATTTCCAGAGCGTATAATGCAGCTAATGCTTCCAGGCTGTGTGCAGGCATCTGGAGCTGGAGATGAGGAGGTCTGCTGTGCTGCTGGATCCTGGCCTGCAGCTGGCCTCTCCCATCCCCTCGCAGAGCTTGGCCTCCCAAGCTCATTGCTTAAGATGTGGAAAGCATCTGGCTCCCTGGGCTCTCCATGCCCAGCCACCCGTGGTGGCAAACGGGTGGGTCGGCTGAGCTGCGAGACTGAAACTCACTCATTAACAAGCTGTTAAATAATTAATAAGTTTATATATAATTGCTTCTGTGTACATAATCTCGCATTTTTCAGAAAACTATCATCACTTTTCAGTTAGTTCCACTCGAGGAAACAAGGGCTCCTGCTTTCATTTGAACAGATGAATATTTATGTTGAGCTTGTTCTGTCTGGGGATTGGGAAAACCAGATTATTCGGATTCCCAGCACGTGAAAGGTGGGTGGTGAGTAGGGCAGATGCTGGGCTGGCAGCGGTGCCCATTGGCCACTCCAGACCTCCTGCCCCAGCTAATGGGTCTCCAAAGTGCTCAAAAGTTTGGCCAGAGATGCTGTTGATGCCCATCCCTGTGTTCCAGGCCACGTTAGACCTGGTCTGGTGGATCGTGCCATCACCATAAATATGGCCTGTGTGGGACCAGGAATGCTCATCCACTCTGCCTTGGAGGACCAGCCTTCAGTGAAGCCCAGCTGCTCAGCCCTGACATTATTTATCTACATGCTTCCCAAATGAGCCACTGAAGGGGTTGTCAGGGTGTTTTTGGCACAAAGAGTCAGCAAACAGGAGGCTTTCAGAAGAGCTTTGTTCTCTTGGAAGTGGTGGAGGTGGCTGGTTATGTCTTGGGGTGTGAATCCATGCCCTTGGCGTGACATGACTTGGTGCTGCAACAGCTCAAGGTCAAAGCAGCTCGAGCTGAACAGGAACCTTTTGGTCTCAAAACATTCCTCCCTTGTTTTTCTGCCACAAATCAGTGGATTGCCACTGCTCAGCTTCCATGCCGTGACAAGTCCTTCAGCAGCCTTAGCTTGCTGCGGAAACAAAATATTTTGACTTTGCTGTTTTTTTCTGGTTTTTAAAGTGTGTTCTGAGTGAATAACAAATATGTTTTGTGAGGCAGCTGGTACTTCTTTCTGTAAGGCACAAGGTAAGGGAGAAACAAACACATTTGCTTGTGCTCCATCTATTTATCCAACAATTGTAGCTGCTGTTTTGACGGCACAAAAATGTAATTACCGCACGTGTTCTCGCCAGTTCTAACTAGTGGCGTCCTTAAGCACACACTTAGAGACAGTTCTGTTCCATGGCAGAGTTCCTGTGGGATCTGCAAGGGCTGGTGGGGCCATGTCCTCCTGGGCCACCTCGTGCTGATCCAATGCTGACATTTGTGCACCTCGAAAACCTGGAATTTATTTTTATCCCAACGTGTGTGTGGTCGTAAGAAGTCCCAGACACCACAAATTGCATCTTCCCTAGAGACCATCACATGGGAGAAAGTCAGAGGTATCCAGTGCAGTAATGCAGCTTCACAGATAATCTCATCCCTCTCCCGTAATCAAGGTTTTACTCATCCAGGAGCTTTTTTATTTTTATTTTTTTCTCTTTGTGTTGGCAGTAACAGTAGCTCAGTAACGGCATCATTAACATAATTAAATGAACAATCTGCTTATTAACAGATTGCAACCTTTTCAACAAGATTTGCTGGGTTTTCCCCCTTTGAGTGCCAGCTCCTCATGCTCAGGAAGGAAGGGCTTGTCTAAGGAGGGGGTTGAGCCTCTCCATCCCAGCCTCTCCTCTACTCCATCAGCAGGACCCAGTTTGAGCTCAGTCCTCATGGCTGAGCCTTGTGGTCAGTCCTGGGGCTGCTGCCCCCCAGATCCACATCCCTGGCTGGGGCTCCAGGAACACTGGTGCCAAGCAGGGAGTGAGGGCAATGGATAACCTGCTCTTTCACATTACTCCTCAGGAAAAAGAGCCATGAGGCCGGATGGGAACAGCTCTGACTGCACTGGGTAGAGAATTAAAAACTCCTGGGAGAGTTTGCCACAATTTTTCACTGTGCATTCAGGAAAAACAGCTGCTGCTTGTGCCCAGGAGACCCAGCTCTGCTCCAGACTCCATCCTGGGTTGCTCTTTCCTGCTGTGAATATGGGCTAGTCTTTATTTTTTTAATTTTCGATTTTCTTAATATGCCCCAAAGTAGGTGATACAGAGGCCACGAGAGGCTCCTCTGCCCCATGCAAGGCAGGTTGGTGCTTACTCTGTGGCCTGTGCTGTGGCTCTTCAAAGTTCACCCCAACTGGAACCTGCCACCATTCTCACCAGAGAAAAGCACTCAGTGTTTTCCCTGGGTGCTTTCCCCTTCTGCAGTGCTCAGTTGCCTGGATATTTTACACTGCAGTATTAAAAAACGTGGCTAGTTATTACTGTTCACCAGTATAATAGTTTCAAGGATCAGCATCCCTACTTTTCGCAAGGAACACACCCCCAGGCGATCGCCTTTGCATTCGAGCACACAAGAAAAAGTTCAAGTGAGAAAAAACCCCCCTAGCAGCAAAGCACATTTATAGAGAGGAATTTGGAAAATTTCTGAGCACCCAAACTCATTGCAGCAGAGTTGAATTACAGAATTATAAGCAACAAGTTCATTTTGACCCTCTGGGGACCCACAGGCAGCCCCAGAGCTCACGGAGTCGTGGTCTGAGTGAGGAATGGTGGCTGCCAGGATGGTTTGTGTGGACCCAGTCCCAACCCATGCTGAGAAGGGCTGGCTCGGAGGACACAGCCTGTAATTTGAAGCCTCCAGAACATGCTGGCGAAATGTCTCATTACTTGTTGCTGGCATTATAATGGGCTGAAGGTATTCCCAAAAAAGCATATGCTGTGGTGCCGAGTGTGGCGATGCCAGTCTCACAGTTGTCTCTTTCTTCACACTTTCTAAAGGCTGTAAGGGATGATGACATCCAGCACCGCAGCGTGTGGCGGTTTAATTGGCACAGGTAAGGCCACGGAAAACAGAGACAAGCAGCATTCCCTGGGGAGGGAGGGTGCTTGCCTTGATCCCATGGGGATGCTCCAGCTGCCTCCCATCCCACAGGCACCGGGACCAGAGGGGGTGTGCACTGCCAGGGTTGCCCCTGTGATGTAGCAGGACACGCACTGGGTGATCAAATGAGGTAATTAACAGGCGCCTCCTCGTCAACACCAAAGCTGAACTTCTAGTTCTGCAAATATATAATTAAAGCACATTCTCATAATTATAAAATCCTCTTCCACTCGAGCGAAGGCGGAGGGCTGGCAGGTGCTGGAGGCAATCCAATTGTTTCCACTCACTCTCTGTTCCTCTGACACGTGGCACAGCCTGGGCATGGGAGGGAGGGAGGGTGGTGGGGCTGAGGGCAGAGCTGGGGGCTCATTGCTGAGCCCCCCACGGCAGAGGCTGTGCCAGTGCCCAGGCCAGGTGCTGAACAGGGCTGTGGGTGCAGGAACACTGAAGACAGCAGAGTCTTGGGGAGGATGAAACCCTCTGGTGCCGTCTCTGAGGGTGACTAAAGTTGTGAGCAGTTTCAGGAGTCACTGCTGGGAGGGGAGCCTGCGCTGGATCAGGAAGAACAGGCAAGGCTGTCGGCACAAATACCTTGCATAGCTGGGAAAGCAAATGCTGCTATTTTCCCTTAATATCCAAAATTATCTGCAAATGCCATTGCTGTCATGTTCTATAAATATTGGCTGTTCTCAAAGCCTCCTGCTCAACAGCCCTCCCCAGGCCCACTCCTCCCTCCAGACTGCACACAAAAAGCACTGTTCCCTTCCCAGGGGCAACAAACAGCAGGAATAAAAGCACTGCAGGAATGTGAATCCCCAACACATTTTGCCAGACCTGAACACAGAAACCTGGACAAGCCCTACACACACACGGAGGACACGAAGGGCCACTGGCCACGGGAATGCTTTTGCCTCTGCGAAAGCACCAGGGGGGCGATGGCCCTGCAATCCCTGCTTGGATCAGAGGGAAAAGAGCTTTGCATCCCAATGCCGTGCCAGTGAGAACTCACTGAGGCTGGGTGGCAGTGGGAGGGCATTGGCACTGCAGCCAAGCCTGGAGCACTCACAGCAGCCAGCTGAGCGTGGGTGGGAAGCATCGCCTCCAGAGCCAACCCACCACTACCCTCAAAATAGCTCGAGAATCTAAGGGCAAGGGCACAGGAGGGCCCACAGATCCCTCCCATGAGCTGGGCTTTCCCTGGCATGGCTTCGGGGTATAGTTGGAGCGAGGCTCTGACCCACCTCCTCAGGTGCAAACTCGCCTCTGTGCCAGTGTGGGCTGCTCAAACTGCGGAGCTGGAAAAGCCAGTGGAGAAAACCCCAACCATTCCAACTTCTTTCCGTGCCCTTGTCCTTTCTCTGGGGGAACAATCGCTGCTGAGGATCTTTGCCAAAATTAGTCTCTGTAAGATCTGAGGGATCTTTCTGCTTCTGCACTGAGCAGTGGGAGTGATTCCACAAATCCAGTTAGTCACAGCCACTGGATTACATCGGACCTTGTCCTTCTGCCTTTAATAACGTGATTGTTTGCTGCATAAGGAGCTTTATGCAACTGGGAATCAGGGGTGATCCACAGGACTGCACAGACTGGAGCTGCCAGCACCCCTTCTCTCTGGCCTTGTGTGAATCTCCTGCTACAAGCCCATTCCTGGGGCCCCTTGGTTTGTCACTTAAAGGACTGGCTCTAACCCATTTTGGGGATGCTCTTGGCATGGGATTCCAGCCTGATATTCCAGTTTAATGTGCAGGCCAGTATCAGAGGAGATGTATGGATGAAGTTATCCCTGAGAAGTGCTTCCCATCCTGCACCACTCCCTTGAAGACAGCCCTGAGGTGAAAGGGGAGATTGTTGGGCTCCCCCTTGGTGCCAGGGCGAGACCACCATGCCCCAAGACATCAAGGCTGTTTGGGGACAACAGCTGTCATCACCTCCCTCATCTATGAAGGATGAGCACTTGAAGGTGAAGGCATCAGGCCTGAAGCCTGTGCTGCCCACAGCACACAGAGCAAAAAAATTAAATCTCTGTTCTATCACAACTGAGCAAACTCTGCACTCCCCCCACACTCTCTGTATCCCCTCTTCCTCTGGATTTACATCTCCTTTTAAGTGAGTCTGCCAATCAGCTCCTGCACAGTCGAGGCCATGCCCTGGAGTGCAGGGATGGCAGATGAGCAGCATCATTAACATCTCCAGCAGTGAGCAGCAGCGTTTTTGGTGAAGTGCTCATCTTTAAGGACGAGTTTGGAAACTTTGCACAGCAACACAAGTCTGAGATTCAGTTACAATTTCCCAGTGATGGCCCTGTGCTGGGGGCTCAGCTGGGTTCCCGTGGCTCTTTCCCTCCCATCAGAAGCTGGAGCACAGCTCTCAGCATCTGCACCACCACCTCACCAGGACCAGCTGAGTGGAAAGCCCCGATGTGTGAGAACCTTTTGATTTGTGCATGGGCAGCTGTAATCCTCACACAGAGTTAATCTGTTCTCCGTCTTTTAGTTTACCAATCAAGTGCTACAAGATTTCTGCCCTTGCTTATCCTCTGGCCAAGACACAACTCCAAGAACCCCAGCGAGGTACCTGTGAGTGGAACACAGGAGCAGTAGCTGGTCCCCAACACCTGGCAGAGTGAGAGCTGGTGGCTCCAGAGCCGCCAGTCCCTGGTGCCAACACCTGACAGCATGGCACACCTTTGGCAGTGCTGTAACACCCTAAGTGAGACTTGCTGGGTAAATAAATATTCCAGAGACACTTCATGTATTTTTCATGAGTTTGTTCTTATTGGTAACTGCACCCTTTAAGAAGATCAGATGCATCTGAACAGAAATCATTTTTATAATGAATAATTCGCTTGAAAAGCTGATTCTGAACATCTCATTAAAGGAAACACAGCTTGGCTCCCTGGAATGATGCTGCAGGGACCTGCTGAGGGGTCAGGTTTGGCCCATGGCTCTGCCCAAGGTGCACTGCTCTCCTGGCTGTGAACACCAGCAATTCACACACTGAAGCACACATTTCCTGTGGATTCCAGGGGTCTTTGGGGAAAGTCATGAGCTCTTCCCAGCCTGGGGGCTGGCTTGAGTGACCAGCTCAGTGCTGCCAGAGCTGGATCCATGAAGACTCACAGAGGCAACTTTGGGGTCCTGGTGATACAGCTGGCACAACATTTATTACTGTGTTGGGTTTCAACCATGGACTTAGATATTGTTGGAGTCTGCGCCTCCAAGCAAAGAGTGCTAATTAGCACCCGCGACAGAGAGCCAGCTTTTAATTAAACACAGCTTAGTGAGAAGGACCTGTTAGAGACATGGTGCCTCGTGTGAGAGTGATGTGTGCAGGAGGATTTCGGAGCAGGACTGAGGCTGGCAGGGCACAAGGCACCAGCACAGGGGTCCCACAGCAAGACAGGGTGCAGGTGGGGGGCTGCCACCCTCCCTGGGGAGCCCCAGACTGGGCACCTGCATTGCCAGAGCCAAGCAGATCCTTGGGATTCCTACTGCTGACACCCCCATCTGCCCTGCCCGTGCTGCCTCCTCCACCGAGCACCAGCCCGTTCCTGCCATCACAAATGACTAAACAAGCTGTACGGAGAAGAGAATAATATTAATATTAAAAAGGCATTTATAGTTTTAATCAAGCTTTGGGGAGGAAAGACAGCTTAACACGGCACTTTACACAGTTGATAAAATGTTTGACATTTACTGGTGCCTGTAATGAATCTTGTCTCAATTTTCTCTTTTAAAATGCCACTCCAGATACTCTATCTGTAGGGTTTTAAAAGCACTTATCCAACAAAGTGTTATCATGACGGAGAATACAAAAGGGTGGCTCAGTGGAGTAGCAGCACCAGCCCTAGGGTTTGCTGGCCCCCAAGCAGGCACTGTGTGGGGCAGTCAGAGGAGGGGACAGCTGGGGTGGCTCCACAGCCCTGCTGCAGCCCAATCCACCAAAACACCCTCATTTTCCCTCTGGTTACAGCACAACACTCAAGGATCAGTCATGGACCAGCGCTGAGCGCCTGGGATACAGAAACCCCAAAGCTTTGGAGTAGGCTGGAAGTTTACTCCATCCCAGAGGAGCAGACCTTGGCTGCCAGGGCTGCCTGTGGCAGGAGGGCACACGGGCTCTGGGTGTTATCAGGGAACTGCAGCTCTCCCGTGCAAACAGAGCTGCTGCTCCACGGGCACTGATCCGAGGAGCGTTCCTGCTCCTCCTCTGGAAGGACACTGCGGAGGGAAGTATCAGCAGAGAACACAGGCAGCTGCTGGCCGGGGCTTCACTTTGAACAACCACTCCGACGTCCTTCGCTTCTTGCTTTTTTTCTTCTCTTTTTTTTTTTTTTTTCAGAGGGAAGAAATGAATTATTCCGTGGAAGTTAGTGCCTGTCTCGGGAGCCTGGTATAGAAAATTAGGTTTTAATAGCTTTGAGATTGAGGCTCTTTGGGTCAATAGGACAAGATTCAGACAGTGAAATCACAGGCCCATAAAGGGAAAAAAAGCAAATATTTTGTTAGTCATCAGAGAGTCACAGTCCAAAGATAGTAGGTAGGAGCTTAAAATACCACTGTGCTCGTCAGCTCCCGAAGTGTTTAGTCATAATCTCCTTTTTTCTGTTGTTGTCTCTCTGTATATTAGCTTTGGGAATGGAGCACTTGGCTTTCTGTCCTTGGACGTGCCTGGGAATTCCTCAAGTAACCGCTGGAATTGGAAAGTTTGCTCTGGACCGAAAGCACTCCAAGTCCATGAGGTGCTGCAAAGAGAGAAGCCGCTAACTCAGCTGGCATTTCAGATCACACAGAACAGAGAACTTCCAGAGACATTCTGCCAACAAGTACTGGAAGTATTTGACTTATTACTAAAGGGATGAATGGGTTATAATTATTCCTAATTTCCTATTCAGATCTTATTACCACCCCTAAGAAGGGTAGGTGGGGAGCCCTTGAAATCCAGCAAGTTACTTTAAATATCCATACAGCTGAGAGAAATTTCTCATGGCTTGGAGCTGTGACAGGGAAAAGGGCCAAGTGGGCTGGGAAGCTTCTCCCCATGGCCACTGCTCCCTGAAGGAGCAACCCAGCCCAGTTGTCGCTGTACCAGTCACCCGGGGCTCAGCAGCCCATGCTGGCAGTGACACCAGCCCAGCATTCAGAGCTAAGACACTGCTAAGGGACCATCCAACAGAGAACCCTCAGCATCTTATCCAGGCCACTCCCTGCTTCGTGGCTATTCCAGGTTTTACCTGCAGTGAGGTGAGGCAGAGGAAGGCCATAGGACTGGGACATGGCACCTGGCAAGACCCACTCTCCTCTGACTGCAGGTGACAGCACATGCAGCGTGACTGGGGACCGGTGACTTACGCCCTGATTGTTGCTTACAGCACACCCATCCCTAACGTATGGAAGTGTCACATTGCTTTAAGTATTGTGCCCAACTTCTGTCCTCCAATCAAAGCCCAATTTCCTTCCAAGGATAAAACCATACGTTATTTTTGGCTGACCACTCCAGCTCAGGGCACTCTGATTTTCCCCCGTGCACTCAAAGGACAGACGCTTCCCAGGATGCCTCAGAGCAATGACAGCACAAGCACATTCCTAATGGCTGGCAGAGCAGTACAAAATATATTAAATGTATTAACTTTGGCACTTGCCAGGTCTCGGGAGGAGCTCTTGGAGCTGCTCATCTGCTTCGCCTCCACTTTCTTCTCTCCCCTTCTGCTTGGAAAATTCCCTGTCCCCAAACTGTGGCTGGATGGAGGTCACCGACGTTTGCTGGCAGCTCATCTGTGCCCCACTGGGAGCTGCCCAGGCTCACCCAGTGGGGCTGGCAGATGGCTCTCAGCCATCCCGTGCCCCACGGCAGCTGAGCTGGGCCGGCAACGCCTGGGCTGGGAGATGCTCATTGCTCCCAGGGGCTTGCACAACGCAGGAGCCGACTCAGGAGCAGAGCAGGGAGCACGGGAATGTGTCCAGGACAACACGACCAACTGCTCAGTTGGCTCAGGAACACCCGGAGTCGTAATGTCCAGATGCTTAAAGCCTGGCCAGGACTCATTGTAGGCTGAGTTGCCGAGAGTGAAGCTCTGGGAGGAGTGAGGCGAGGGACAAGGTGAGTGGGAAAACTGCTTCTTGTCTCCCTGCTGGGATAAACAGGATGGCTGCCATGCAGTGGCATCACCCAGGGATGCTCGGCAGGGAAACACACGGGGGCTCCTGTGCCGTGTCACCTGCCCAGGGTGGAACCGGGGCTGGCACTGACCACATCAGCTGCCCACAGCAAACCCAGGCAGCTCCACGGGGGAAGCGCTCCCCAGGCACACACAGCCTGGGATTTAATTACGTTGTCAATAAAAGAAGTGCTTGAAGATAACCCCATGAGCGGCATCTGCCACATGCACTGCTGCTTCTGCCAGGATGGGAAAATTACCCTTTGTTCTTCACAAATAAATCCGAGGGAAAGCCTGCTCTGAGCAGGCAGAATTCTCTGGGGGCTGCTGAGGACTTTGCAGGCATTGCCATGAATAACAGTTTATCTACAAAATTTCGTTCAAACTGAAGACTCAGACACAGCCTAAAATTATGGGGATGCTGTGAAAATGGCTTTATAAACTATTGCTTTTTCCTCTCTTAGCAGCAGCAAAGTACAGGCCAGACAAAAGCCAGACGAGACTCTAAATGTCATAAATAAGTCAGCAGAGCTGATAAAAATAAAGGATGAAATATAATTCAGCCATTCAGTGACAGATCCCATCTTAGCTATGATATAGGGTCTGTTGAGACTGTCATTGCTTCAGGAAATTAAAGAATGAGCCCATTAGTGAGGATATTTAAAGATGTTCATATTAAGATTATGACTTCCCAGACTCAGCTTGAGCAGGGAACTTGCTCCATTCCAAAGTCATTTTTCACAGTCTTTTTTCAGTCCAGCTCTGAACATCCAAAAGGTGCCATGGAGGGGGGTCATGGCATGAGGACAAATTGGGGGCTGTGAGCAGTAGCACCCAACTCAGCTTGTCCATTGCCATGGTAATGGGAATAACTGTCCAGAACCTCAAGAGACAGCACACGGGGGGCACCTGGTCCTGGGAGAGGGATTGTAACCCCTGCCATGTGCCATGCCCTGGCACCACCACTCCTTGCACGCACGTGTGAGCATCCCCACGCTCTCCTGGAGTCAGGAGAAATCACTGACATTTGCTTCCACTCCTGTCTGACAACAACAGAGCAAATCACAGCATAAAAGTGGATGACCAATGGGAAGGAGCTGCAGGGCAGAGGAGGAACGGGGAGCACCTATGGCCTGGGAGGGGACTCCTGGATGTTGGGTAGAAGAGAAAAGCAACAGTAAAAAAGGTGAAGGTTCTAATCCCGGTATGTTGAAAAACTGATGGATAATTGTAATTAGCTTTCAGAATTTTTAATTATAGAAGGGGTATAAATAATCACAAAGCACAGCTTCACTAATGAGAGTCCTTGTGCTCAGAAACACAGGGATGCATTTGTTAGGGAGACTTTGAAAGCTCTGCTGTTAATTAGGTGTCTCACAGCCAGCAGGGTTTCAGGAGAAGGAGAAACATGTATACATTTAAATCAGGTTCATTGTGAGAGGTACCCAACATCAATTATGGGATAGCAGGGTGCTAAAATGAATACGATTTGTAATTAGAAAGTGGATCTAAAAGGCAGAGAAGAGCTTTTGCTTCCCCTCAGGTGTCTCTCAGAGGTGTTTAACGTTGGTCAGGACACAGGGGAGGAGGAGATATGACCTGCCTTCCCTACATTGGAGAGTATCCCATGGTGGTGACCTGCCTTCCCCATGCTGGAGAGTGTCTCATGGTGATCACCATGCACTGCAGAGCATCTCAAAGCATCCCTTGGTGGGCTGAGACAGATCAGAGCTTCGGATGGACATCACTGCTGGGGCTACTACAGCCCTGTGCCACTGCTTTTATTGGCAGGGAAGCAGAAGAGGAGGGGGGAAGGCTTGATTAGTTTAATTAAGCATGTGAGAACAGATTGCACTTCCTCACCCACAAAACCCAACAGGGCACCTGGGGAGCTGCCTGCCCTGCTCTGGCCCACACCCAAGAAGGGAGGGAGGTCCAGCCTTCCCATGATTTCCTGAGGGTGCACAAAATAAAACAGCAGCAAGAGAGCATGCGGGGATATTTTCTCCCTCCACTTCCTTGCTGGGGCCACCCGGTGTGTTTCCTTGCTGGTTATAAACAAGCAGATAAGATGAAAAAAACCTGGCAGATACTTTTTGAAGCCGTGTCTGTTTTTGGCTGCTCTGAGGGCAGCAGCGAGCTCAGACCCCGAGGCCAATCTCCACTTTTCCTTCCTTACATCTTCTTTTTTGGCTACAAGTTTCAAGCTTTGCCACAGGAGTTTGCCCAAGTAATTATGTTTAGCTGGTATTTGGCAAAATCTAATGAAGCAACAGTAAACAGCTCAGCGCTTTCTTCCCTGATGACTAATGAATATTAATTTTGCTGTCAAAAAAGAACCACTGCTCATTGCAAAAGATTAGATTCCCATGCTAAAACTTGGAGAGCGGGTAGGAGTTCACCAGAAAGGATGGAGTTTTGGGAAAGCCTGCAGCTGCTCCTGTATGGAAAAGCAGCAGGCTAGGTTTAGGTGCCATCAGAAGGAATGGGTGTCAATCCCCATCTGACTCACCCTGTGTTTTCTGTATTTTTTTTCAGTATTTTTTTGGCAGAAACCCATCTAAGCATGAGCTGTGAGGACACATCAGGTGCTGCATGTCCCATGGCACAGGCAGCAGTGACCCCAGCAATTCCCCTCTGGCCAGGGGGTGGTTTTGGTAGGAAAGTGGCCCAAAATTCTACAAGTTATTATCCTCGTAGCATGTGGCTCTCCCTTTCTGGCACTTTCTCCTTGTGTTTTTGAGTGAAACAGTAAATCTCCGTCCTGCAGGAAGATCTTAGCTCTTTGCCTTCATGGGTGGGTGTTCATCTGCCACTCGATGGTCATTTCTAGCAGCATGCAAAACGAGGTGCTGCTGCCACCACAGGGACCCTGAGGCTGGAGCTGACCCTGCACTCCAGCATCCCGTGGGATGCTGCTGCTGCTGCTGCTGGCAGCAAGCCGGCCTGGCAGCCCCAGGGGCTTGGGGTGCTCATCCCAGCTCACCCCTGCTCCCCTGCAGCCTTCGGTGCTGCTCAGAGCGATATCTCCGTGCCAGCATCGTGTTAAACTGTTTCTAACTTTAAGCAGCTCGTGGGCTGCAGTGAAACACAGATTGCACATGATGTTAAGGGAGCCATGTGGCTCCTCGGGGGGAGGGGGCGGCATGAAAACGAGTCTGCTTGGGTGGGCAAGGGACAGTGAGACCCAGGCGGCCGCTGTGGCCCCTGGCAGGACCCCTGTGCAATGGTGTGTGCCAAGCTGTCCCATTCCAGCACGCTTCCAGCTGCCATTCCTCCACCAAGGAGGGATTTGGGTCGTCTTCTTCCCAGGATTTGCTCTCAGCAGCTCAGTAGAATATGTTGAGTTTCTTGACGTGGCTCTTAAGCAGCAGCAGCCTGTGCCCGGGGCTGTGCCAAGGGCTGGGGAAGCAGCCTGAGAACAGTGGGGTTCAGGTCTGCCCTGTCCAAGGGGCACAGGGGGACCAAGGCAGCTCTTTGGTTCCAGCATCCTCCCTGTTGGCATCTGGGCAAGGCAGCAGGAAGCTCCCACAGGAGCACACCCAAGCCAAGGCGCTAGGAGGGGCTGGAGAAACAGCGTCAGGGTTTACACTGAAAACAGATGCTAAACTTCGATTTTGGCAAAAGGAAGCATCTCCAGCATCTGCTCGAGAAGATGCCCAGGCTGGGGAACGTGGGAGCTCCCAGAGCCCAGCAGCTGCTTAAGGAAGCTCATCTTTCCCATTCATCCTCGTGCAGCTCAGAGACTACAGGAAAAGCACTGACAAGTTCATCCACCGACTGCTTTAAAACACTTCAGCGTGCTGAACTGTTTGCCTGTATTGTGGAACTTTGTTCTCTGCAATCCAACTTCCCAGTGGTGCTGCCACCCACCACACTCTGCACTTCAAACCTGCTCATCTCTCCAGAGCCTGGCTGGGAAAGGGATGTTGAGTGGTGGCTGCTCTGCCACTGACTGGGACAACTGAGTATTCCTTAGAACAAGAATGAGGGGGAGAGAGAGTACCCTTGCCTGTGCAAATACCATCTGAATTCAGATTCAAATAAAATTATAGCAAATCTGCAGCACTGGAGATAAAAATGGTAATGAGTTTTAATAGTTGCCTTTGATTTCTGCTATTGAAATAGGCTCTGGGAGGTTGATATTTTATTGGGAGATGTTAGATCCTTGGTCACACATCAGGCAGCTGTACAGCTCCCAGGGCAAGGGAGAGGGAATGGCACACTGCTGCTGCTGCTGCTCTGGAGTGACATGGCCATGGCAGGAGAGAAGAGCTGTGAGAGGAGCCCATTAGAACAGCTGGGCAATTAGTCCAGCTAGCTATTGATCATTAATATGCTTTTAACCAATAATGTGGGCAAAGCTGGGAGCAGGGTTGATATTGCAAGGGGTGTGCAGTAAAACTTGTCATCTGAGCATCCAGGGAGGTGAGCTGCTCCTCCACTGCTGATTAGCTGGAAGAGAATGCAGAGGCAGGAGGGGATGCCAGGTTATTCATTCCCAAATGCATGTCACTGCCCACGTGCCCACACACTCCCACCAGAGCCAGCTCCCTTCACCATTCCAGCTAATTGTGCACCTCCACACACACTCACCAACGTCGAAATCCAGGATTGTCACCTGTTCCCTGAGAGTGAACTCATTCCCCACATGCTGATCCATTAACAAACTCTCTCCCCCCCCCCCGTGTGAGCAGCCACGAGTCCGGACACAATCAGGGGCTGGGAAGGAATTGCCCCTGCAGCCCTGCAGGTGTGATGCAGCCTGACCTCAATTTCCCCAAAGGAGCTGCCACCTCACTCCGAAGCCAGGTCACATCACGGCCATGAGCTCTCCATGGCTGTGCCTGCAAACCTCACTTCTGCCAAATGAGTTCCCTCCTGCAGTGGGGCCGTGGCTGCCGGGAGGGTGAGGCCAGTGCCCTGGGCTCTGGATGAGCCCTGTGTGCTCACAAGGAGCCATCTGGGTCAAATAGCAGGAGGAAAGCTCAAAACCTCTTTTTATTTTCCATCTCTGAGAGCTCGAGGGCAAAATTTGAACATCAGAGGCAGGGACACATCTTCCTGGGCTGATTTGTGAACATCATTTATGGAGACATACAGGATCAGATCTGAGAATGTTTTAGTGATGCAGAGAGTGATTCAGAGTCATCTGGGTTATCCCCACCTCACTGAGGGTGCGACTGAAATGTTTGTGGCTGAATGTCACCCAGGAAGAGCCAAGCAATCCCACCAGCACACAGACTGTCACGTTTATATCCCAGGATCTCCTCAGCCTCACAGCAAAGCTGAGAGGAACATCCATCATTTTCATAAACGTACTCTACGCTGCAGGAGGGCTCCCTCACGCAGTGCCACTACCAGATCCAGCCCAACTGCTCTGGGAGGGTGGTCCACAGCCCCTTCATGGCTTCTCACACAGCAAATCCAGCCAGGAGGGACGAGATGCTTGTGGGAAAAGCCAGTGACACGTTGTGGCTCAGGAAAAGCTGATGGCCATGTTTTTACCCCAAAAGTTGTAAGTGCAGGAGGTTAACTTCTGGATATGGCTCAGCCCGGGGGCCTGGGGACTGTGGGATGTTCAGGACACCCAGCTCCCCTCCAGCTTTCACCCTGGGGTACCTCCACCATGGCAGCAGCCTGGCTCCAAGGGGCCCAAAGGAATTGCCCAGCACCTTTCCAGTGGGTGCTGTTTGCTCCCCAGCTGCTGGTGTGTGCAGAGCAAACGGTGCCTTGTTTCTTACCTCAGCACCAACCAGCTGCCCAAAGACAAACTGGCCTCCCTTGGGGGGCACATTAGAAATGCTTAAGCAAATTAGCCATAAATAGAAAATGTAACATATGGGGCTGGAGATAATGTTTCATTATAAATTATCATATTCTCCAGGGAGATACGCCTCTTCCCTTCACACCAAAGACTCTAGGTTTCTTCTGTGCAGATTCTGAGTTTCTTCTTTATTTTTTTCCTTTTTTTTTTTTTTTTTTTTTTTTTTTTTTTTTTTTTTTGGTAACTGTCTCTGACAATGATTGGTCTCTGTAGTTGATTTCCTGGGTGTGGAAATTGGGAGACGCAGCTCACTTCTGCTGCAAATCCTCCCAGATTTAAAATTCCTTCATTAGAAAAAGAAGTGAATACAGACCTGATGAAAGGTGCTTGAGCAAAGGCCCTGAAGATTATATAGGGCTGTTTATCCATTGCAGAACTGCACCAAGGACAAAAGGCTGCTCCCAGCTCTGTGCCCAGCACTGCTGGCACTGTGGTCTCAGCTCTCGACCACATGGAAATCAGGCACATTCCAGAGCAAGAACCCCCAGAGTTACTCCCTTTGCACAGCTGATCTCTGAAATTCCCTTCTCCTGCTCAGGCTGACTGGCTCAAAAGCAATCTTCCCAGTGCAGATGCATCTCCTTGGGAGCCCATCCTGCATCCCAACACCATTCAGCCACTGGGGACCCTGGTGGGCAGCACAAAGCTCCTCTCTCCTTGAGCAAGTTCTAGAAAACCTTGTTGCTATTCATCCAGCTAGAGAGTCCTTGAGGGAATAGACCCCCCAGAGAGTCTGAAAGTCATCTCCCACATCTTGAAAATTGACTGGTTTTGTGCTTTTTTCTCTTTTACTTATAATCCCATAGGTTTGTTCCCACATTGATCCAGAAGCAAATTCCCAGTGGTCACCTGGAAGGTCCCATCTCACTCTGTGAAGGCATTTCTTTTCTTGACCTCCACAGAAGCCTCAATCCTCACACAGATGGCAGCAGAAAAGAGATTCTTTTTTTCCAAAATATTATTGCATATGTAAATACAGACTGTGTAGGCAGAAGCCACAATGCAGGAAGTAGTTTCTGCTTCACAGCTATAGGTGCATATGGATGTTGGTCTCCCAAAACCAGAAACTGAGCCCATTTGAACCACTTCAAGTGAGGTTATTGCAGACACAGAGATTACCTGCTGTAATTGCAGAAATCTTGGCACTTGCACCCTGGAGCTAATTGATGTCATCAAAGCACTGAATGAATCTTGATTTTGGTAGTTACAGTCCCACCTGGTGCCTCTGCCTCTCCATAGTAACCACAGGCTTAAGGGAAAGGAAATGTAGAAAGGAACATCTGTTGCAGTGCAAATATTTGGGAGGATGGTGGCAGCTCTCACTGGAGATGATTCCCTGCCTGGTTGCTTGTGCAACACGTCCACTCCTGGATTGTCAGTGTCGTCCTTGCCTGCCAGTGGGGTGCAAAGCCCTGGAGCACATGTGCTGGTAGGATGTACAGACTGGAGCAGGTGTGATGGTGGGATGCAGAGCACTGGAGCATTTGTGCTGGCAGGATTCTGTCTTTCCCAGGTCAAAACCGAAGCTGGCAGGGTGGGATGTGCCTGTGCACAGAGCCAATGGGATGCTCTCCCTGTTATCCCATTCCTGGTGTGCTGTCAGGGCGGATTTGCAGCAGTTCCTGGTGGCATCGAGGGGTATAGCAGATATCCCATTATGCTGGGGACAGGTGACTTAACTGGGTCAGCTGGCTTTGCTCGGCAACGGCTTAAAGCTCTGCATCAGCTGCCTCAGAGAGTCTCCTGCAAACTTCAAAACAGAAGGAAAAAAGCTTTCAAATGTAGCTGGAATTTCATTCTTAATGTAACATGGGGGAGACATGCCCTTGCCTTGGCATGGCCAAACGGAGCTATGGGTGCTACTATAGGGGCTGGGGGTCTGACCCTTTTCCCCATAGGGCACTTACATGGCACTGGGGCTGGAGGGGACCTAACAGTGCCTGTGTTGCCATAATCACTCCCCAAGGAAGACAGAGGTGCCACCAGGAGACACAAACACAGGACTGTCTCCCTCTGGGATCATCCCTGTCCCTCAAGGCTTTCATAGTATATGAACCCTCACAAAGACCTTGGAGTGCAGTGACAGTGGTAGGGCCAGAATCCCTGTTAAATTACCTTTGCATATCTGAGCTGGAAGCAGTGGCTGCCACAGCTCACAAGGCTTGGAGAAACTTTCTGCCCAAGGAAATACTGACCTTTCCCACAGAGCAGCAGAGGATGAGGATGAGTGGAGCTGTGCCCTCCACACCCGGCTGCGAGATGAGCATCCCACAGATCAGCTCCGTCAGTCAAAATAAACAACAACCCCAACCATCCCTGCCAGGGCAGAGCTCTGGCTTATTGATCCAGCCAAAAAATAATTATTGCCCTGAGGCCTTGGAGATAAAAACAGGGGAAAAGGAAAAGCAAAGACAGCGAGAGGGAAAATCTGGAGCAGCGATTCCCTCACCGGCGCTGGGATCTGGTGCTGTGTTCCTGTAGGCACAGGCAGTGATGCACTGCCGAGGACAGAAGTTAGCAGCCTACCTCGGTGCTTGATCCCCTCCTTTGCTCCTTGCCAACTTGAGACTTTCATAGCCTTAGACCTAGACTGTTCTTAAAAACAAAACAAATCCATGGCTCATTTTCCCACTGGGGCACGATGCTCTTCTTGCAACAAGGTGGACAAATGTGAAGGTGATCTTGAGCGTGGGGCAGTGCAAGCCCTCACCAGCCAAAAACACTGGATCCCTAACCCAGGTGAGAACAGGAGAGAGAGGCAATACCCTCCAGACATCTCAGCTTTCCTCTGGAGGCCGTGACATCCTCTGGGGTGGCAGCGATGCCCTGGGCACGCGGAATTTCAACCAGGCAGGAAAATGAGGCGAAATCCATCTGCTCCGTGTGCCGGGGATTAATTATTCATCTCCCAGCCAACACATCCATGCAAAGGGACTGCCTTAATATTAAGGGCACGGGAGGGAGGTGGCAGGGCCGTGGGTGCCCTCGTGCTGCCCCTGGCATTCCCAGGTGGCTCCAGCAGAAACACCGCGCCCTCCCAGGAGCGGAGGGGGCGCGGCTCCACGCACGTCTGCGCAAAGCAAACACAGATTGTGCCGTTTCTTCAGGCCTTTCATTCCACACGTCATTTTTTCTATCTAAGTATAGGTTTACACAAGAGGTAATTACCATCCTTTCACAGCTCTTAGTGCAGAGTAAAATGAGATGGAGTATTACATTCGTAATCTAATCGTAAATAAAAAGGGCCGTAATAACCCTCAATTAACACATTAAAGTATATTGAGGACACATTTTACCACTCCGGTGTAAACAAGACCCCCAGGAACACCTCACATCACTGAGGCAGCACTGGTGGGTCCCTCCTTTCCCTTCCAGAACCCAGTTATGCAACACCCTGAACACCAGCTCTTAGTTGGAGTCAAGCACGGATTTTTCATGAGGATAACTTAATTGTGGGAGATTTTGCTCTCTTTGATGACACATCTGGTGCCAGACAGACAGAGACAAGAAGGTTGGAGTCTCCTCTTCCAGGCTGCTGGGGTGGCATTGCAGGCTCCCATTGACAAGCTGTGGGGAAGCAATTGGCCATCCAATGGGAGGGACCAATTTTTCTGTCGCCTTCTGTAAGTACATCGAAGGCAAATGGGCTCAGGCCTTTCCCAAAGCTGTGATTGCAAACCCCCAGGGAGACTCATTTTCAAATGATCTTGTTAGACATTGTTAAGAATTGATATATTTGCATAGCATGAATGTTAAAACTCAGAAAGAACTCAAATGCCAATTAGAACCACGGCGGTTTTTTTCCCCCTCATTAATCAGTCATAAAAGAGCAGCTCCAGGTGTTTTTCCCAGACTAAAGGCTGGCAGAGCTCTGTCATTATTAATCTTGATGACCTGAGTGCCGTCACCATATGCAGATCTCAGCAAAGTGATGGAAGACTGGGAACGACTCAAGATGTAGCACAGCTACGGATCATCCCGTGGCCTGGGGACCACCAGTGGGATAACAGTGCTGGGATGACCCCACTGGGACAATGCTGCTGGTACAACACAGGCTTGGAACGCAACAGTCAGGGATGTCACTGGGATCATGGTGGTGGGATAACCTTCCACTGCATAAAACCAGCAACAAAACCAAGAATTTCACGCGAGGAAGCGACGAGTCAAGGAAGACTGGGCTGACAAATCTTTGTGCCAATGTTCAGAGGCAAGGAATACTTGCTGTCAGGTGAGAGGGATGCCATTGGGGAAGTAAAAGGCATCACAAATCAAATAAAATGTGGGCAGTGCAGGTAGGTGGGTTGCATTATAGGAACAGAGAAAATACACACACCTGGCACAGTGGTAGGAGCTGTGCTGAGTTGTGCCTCCCACCCAGGAATTACACCTGCACAGGATCACCTCTAATTAGCAGCACCCAATTATGCATCTTGCTACGAGCGATGATGAAAAAGCAAAATCCCCAAACTAAAAATATCCCCCCTGGGAGAAGCGTGGCCAGTGTTTAAGCTGATAAGACAGAGAGCAAGGAAGATGATGAAGCAGCAAACTGTCCTTCCACTTAAAAGGTAGGGCTTCAGATATGCAGATTTTCAGTAAGATTTTGAAATCCTCTAATAAAAATACTGTTAAATATTAATTATATTGCTATTTATAAATCTATACATAATTAATAGGAATAATTAATGGAGCAAGGATCGGTTAAGAACTGTCTTTTAAATATTTGAATAGTGAAACATAATTATGTTTTGATGTGAAAATGTCAGGAACACGGTGAAGTGTTTTTCCATTATTGAAATCATCAAAACTTGCTGGTAACTGAAGCCCTGAGAAGGGGTCGTTTCCCCTTGTTCCACTTCACCCACAGAGTTTTTGTGCACTTTGCTGCCTTGGGACAGCAAAGACCACAGAGAGCAAGAACTGTTGGCACAACATGTTGTGGCTCATCACTGTTTCAGGCTACAAACACCCTTATTTCCCCTGAGCACTGATGGGGAGCAGCACTTTCCAACAGAACAGTGGGCACAAAGGCACAGCAGTGGCCAGGGACAGACCACACGGGTTGTGGGAACCTCCCAGAGATACCCAAAATACTTGGCTGCTTTGCCTCCTTTTGGGGAGATTTCATGGGAAAGAGATGTGGGCTGTTTGCTCTGGAATTCATGACCTCTGCTGCGTTTGAAGTGGAGAGGGAGGCATATGGCCATGAGCTCCATGGAGCAGCCAAGGAGGGGCAGGAGGGATAGAGGGAAGTGCTCTTGGGCAGCAGCTGAGACCTAAAGCAGGGTTTTCTGGGCTCCCCAGCAGCTTTTCTGGGGCTCTGATCCAATCCTGCAGCCACCACTGTGTGCAGCATCTCCACAGAGTCCACCTGCAGCCCTGCTCCACAGGCTCGGGAGGGCTCTGCACTAAAAGCAACGTGAATCACACATTTTCCTTTCCAGAAGAACACAGTACAAGCTTTTGCACTCAGTCAAAAGGCTTTTCCACCTTAAAAGTGAGATTTGCTGCAAGGGAACAATGAATCCCAAATAAGTTTTATTTCCAAATAGTCTTTTATGCCCGTTTGCTTTGTCCTGAAAAACTCCTGCTTGGTTCCACTCCCTGCTTTTCTGTTTGCTGATGAATGGGGTCACTGAGTGGTGGCTGTGACAGAGGGCAGCCCTGGGCCAGGCTCTCTGGCCCAGCCTTGGCATGCAGGGGGGGCAAAGCTGGCTGAGGAGCTGGATGGTGCCACTGCTCGCAGCAAGAACACTGGGACCTCCTGCTAGGTAAATGGCATCTGTGGAAATGGGATCCAGATGAATCCTGAGCATCCAGAGCAAGTAATGCTGCCTCCATCACGGCACTGGCTCTGTTGTGGTGTTGGTCTTCATCCTGTGCCTGATCCCAGCCCCTGCCTCTCCAGCTGGTGTTTTGGCTCCATGGGGATTCCCACACCAGCGTAGCAGCTGGAGCCTCTCTTGGCATGGGATGAGGGCAGAAACACAGGGGCCAAATGTCACTCCCAGGGCACCAGGAGCTCGTCTGTGAACGTTCTGGAGCCTCAGTGTTACAGAACCCAAACAACTTTGTGCTGAGAAAAGGTGGCATAAAACACAAGGCATTTAGCAGGGCATGTGAAAGATGCTGCAAACCCATAAATTTTCCCCTGATGTGATCCTTATGCAGATCTGGGCACAGGGCTGGGCCTGCCCCACCATCACTCACCCTGACAAATGAAACTTTCCCAAACTTTTGCACATTAAGGAGAGGTTTTCAGTTTGGTTTCCCAGTTTGCTTGTTTTTAAATGCACAACATGAGTGATTATGTCTGAAACCGAACACTTCAAAGGCCTTCTAATGTTCTGGAAGATTCATGGCTCAGCTTCCCCATGTTTTTTGAAGAGGAAAGTACATTTATTTATTGCACCTTAAGGGAGAGATAGATAGTATCTCACAGTCAATTCCCTGAAACAGCTCTGCTGTCCTGAGGAACTTAACAAGTGCTGCTCTGCTCAGCTAATACACTACCATAAGAAGGGGAACAAATGATCTCAAAATGCAGACATCTGTCTCTGATGGGTTTCTCTGTGGTCCTCAGGAAGAAGTGACAGAGACAGACCTCCCCCAGCCTGTGCACAAAGCAGAAACTATTCTGGCTGTCCTGCTGCTCTTGCCAAAAGTCTTTGGCTGCAGCAATGCCTGAGCACCTCTGTGTCAGCACGGGCAGAGGTGCCCTCTGTGAAGACTTGGCCCAAAGGCAGGTTTTTCTCACAACTTTGTGAATTTGGGACCTGCCTCATCCTTGGGCTCTGCCTCATGCAGGGCAGGGATCCAGTCATGGCACCAGGAGGGAGGCCAGCAGTGGCTCCAGGTGCCCCTGTGCCCACACCCAGCTCACCTGAGACCCATGGCAAACATCCCCCTGTCCCTGCAGGCACTTCTCTTTTGGCAAAGGGTGCTGAGGGCACTGAGCCCAAGCGATGCACCAAGTTTGTGCTGCCTGAAGGCAGAGGAGATGAATCCCCAGGCAGCACAAGCCATGCCCAGCCCCTGTGCTGTGCTGCAGCTGGTCCCTCTGGTTTGCAGGCTGAGCATCTGCCCAGCACCATCCCTGTGGTGGGGCCTGAGGGGAATGGGCACACACAGCCTGCAGCCCCAGCTGCTGGCAGCAGCAGTAACCCCTCTGTCCTTCTGATCTCCCTCTGCTCTTCTTCCCAGTGTTGCAGGCGATCAAAACCGGGCAGCAAACTGGCAGTCAGCATTTGTGCTTGAGATGTATTTAAAAAGGTTAAAGCAAAACAGATCAAAACGTCCTTTATTCTACAGCCTTTTCCCCAAAGTAACACGTTAGCCCTAAGGTAAAAATCAATGTTCAAAGCCTGTACCAATTTTCAGAGAGATAAATGTTGTGTTTAATACTTGGTGTCCTCGGCATGCATGAGGCGGTGCCAATGGTTCCCAGTTACTGCCTTTGCACTGGTGATGTGCCCCACAGTCTGAGGGGAGAGAGAGCTACACCAGACACCTGAGAGGACTCACCTCACAGGGGTTCACTGAGAGCTTTAGAGTAAGCCACCTCTCTGGGTTTGTCACCCCCCACCTCCTCAGGGCAGATGCAGAGGGCTGCCTGGGAATTGGGCTTCCATGCCAAATCAAGACAAGACATTCCTGAGGATGTGCCAAGCACAGCTGCCCAGCCTCCATGTCCCACTGCAGGAGCTGTCCTGGGACCAGTACAGTGCTGGGGCATTGCTGAAACCGAGCATGTACCAGTTGTGATGAGCTTCTTATGTTTTTATGCTCAGCAAAACGGGCAGCACGTCGCTCAGGCTTGTAAGGGGAAGATTGGGTTTGTCCACAGGAGCCTTTCAGAGTTTGTCAAAGGTCGGTGTGGGATGTGAAGCTTGTGGAACCACAGTGGTTTGTTCAATTCACAAACATCATTCATTTGGGTGCAACCAAAAACTCATTTGACATCTCCTGCCTGCAGCCCTGCCCATTGCACCAGGGGCTGAGGCTGGATCAGGGCATCAGTGTGGGCTCTGAGCCAGCAGGTCACGATGCCCCAGCAGAACATGAGAGATGCCAACAAGGCTTCTCATTAGTCCACAGCAGTTTAATTACTCCTTGCCTAGATGTCTCCTCGGAAAGAAGGCAAAGGGTATGGATTCTTGCTGCTTCTTTCTAAGCAGATATCAGGGGTCTAATTTCTAAGTTTTCAGGCATTTCCTTGATTACAGCAGCCTGAAGTGCCAGGGAAAAGCTGGCAGCAGAGCACAGGTTGAGGTGCCTCACTGAGCCTCCCTCTCCACAGTGATCCTGAGAGTGATCCCTGCCTCCCACCCCATCCCATCCCATCCCATCCCATCCCATCCCATCCCATCCCATCCCATCCCATCCCATCCCATCCCATCCCATCCCATCCCATCCCTGCCCCTCCTCCCACAGGCACCGGCTCCTTTCACACAGAAATCCGTGGCCAATCAAACCTGAAGCAACAAATGACTCCCTCAGCCCACAAACACCTTTCCTGCTCAGCTAAAAGGGCTTTTTTGTTTCTTGATGGATGCCAAGGATGGTAATTGTATTTGCTGTGATAAAAAGTTAAACTGCATAAAATTAATATTGATCCGAATTCAACCATTTGTCTTTTTTCCCTTTTTTTTTTTTGCAACATAAACACAATTATTTCTTTGGCTGTTACAAACCAAATAGTTGAAATTGCAGCTTGTTTTCTGCCCTTTGCTCTCCCTCCCCAGCTCCCTTCTCTTGCAAGGGGGCAAGAGAAAAAACCTGGCATCTCTTGGGTCTTCCCAAGCACCGGGATGCCTCTGCAGCCCTGGTCATGCTCCAGCCTCAGACGTTTGTGGGAGAGATCACTGTGGACAAGGAAGGGAGGAAAACACCCCATCCAGAGACTTCAGAGCTGGTTCTCTCCTGCTTTCTCTTCCCCTCCACCACCTCCTCATGGTGATAATTGGAAAGGAAGGAAGGAGCTATAAATACCTCTGGAAATTAAAAGGAGCATGTATAGTCTTGGCAGAGAGGGAGAATATCCGGACGGTCCTGGCTCCTCTCCTCTCCACCTATTGGCAAGTGTTTACTTTGAAATTTTTCATTTGTCTCCCCTGGGAGTACAGGCAAAACAATATTTGACAGCCCAGGAAAACTGCAGTTTCTATGGAGCCAGGGATGAAAATCTGTTTCAGAGTAAAGCAGGCTGTGGCACAGGAAAGCTGGGTCTTAAAAATGAGCGACTCTCTGTAGTGGGATGTGGGAAAAGATGTTCCCACAGGCTGCAGTGAGCCTCAGAGCAAGGATACAAATAAGTGAGCCTCAGAGCAGGGAACCAAACTGCTTCTGGAGCTGGTGAATGGAGCCAAATCCCAAATGTCCACCTGCATGTCTGCCCCTGCACACACCACCAGAATTCTCAGCATCTCCAGCACCACACAGAACTCCCATGGTACTGCCCAGAAAAAACCCCAGCTGATTTCCAAGGCAGCAACCTCCACATCAAAACCTATTCTCCACGGGCCAGGAAGCTGCTGGTGAGCAGCTCTGGGACATCACTGCTGGAACCAGAGCTTGCTGGGGCACAGAGAGAAGCAGAAGGAAACATAGGCTTGCCTCAGTAGGAAACACATATTTTCCCTGTGTCTGGGCTTGTTCCAGAGTGAGTCCCTGGGTGTAGGGCTGTTTGCCAGGCTCAGATCCCAGCCTGGAAGGAGGAGAAGTTCATAGGAATGGAGAGGTTTCAAACCAGACATTCCTGGCTCAGGGAAGTGAGGCTGTTCACACAGAACCGTTCCAAATGAGCTCCAGTGCCAAACAGGTTTATTCTGTAAACTTTGCAGATGCAGAGACAGGGCAGAGTTACTGAAATCACTCTCACTGGGCAGGTTTGGGGCTAAACTGCCACGTAAGACTTCAAGAAAACATTCCAGGGGAGCAGCTGGGGCCAATTCTGCCAGACCTCAGCCCAGACCATCACACAGGACTGGGGGAAGCTCCCGGCTGTGTCCTGCAGCTCCTGGTATGACAGCTTTAACAAGCTGGGGAGGAAGGAAAGGACCTAAAAGAAAGGGAAAGGCAATTGTGCACTCAGCTCAAACCCAGCTTGTTCTCCCACCATGTTCAGCTGAGCTTTACGGTGCTTAATTTAAAGTCCTGCTCCGTGTGGAAACTCATAAAACAACACGATCCGTATTTATTATCTCTTGATGATTCCAAGTGAAATCTTCCCATTTTGTGAGATTAAGGGAAGGGAGAAAAGGCTCGTGCTGCTGCTGCCAGCTCTGCAGCAGGTCACACAGGGTCTCAGATCGCACAGGGGTCTGCAGACTGCTCTGCTCACCACTCTGCCTGTGCAAGGGAGAGGCTGCAGGAGACGCTGCTCTCACCAACATCTGCCTCCTGCTCCTGACCCTCATTTCCCAATCTTTCTCCTCCAGGAAAACACAAATCAGCACCTCACAAAGCCTTGGAGAAAGCCTTGTGAGCTGTTAGGTGGAGCCCAGCAGCCTAATGTGCCCTTTTCCCTGGCAGTACATCGTGAGCAGCTTCCCCAGCCTTCCCTGTACCTCTCCAGCCCAGCTCTGCTCCTGCCTATTCTCTGATGCCTTGTTGTCCTCCAAAGTGAACATGAATTGCTGCCAGCTCAAATTAACGTCTTCCCACAGTTGGCCAGCTGAGCTGCTGAAGGAGGAGCAGGAGTCAGGATCTTCCAGCCTTTAGAATTTGTTCGACTTCTGTTACACGCTGAGCAATCACTGAATGGGTGAGACTGAATTGGGGAATTGGGTCTCTCCATCTCCTCTTAGATGGGAACACACTCCAGCACAGAGGTTTCAGGCAAGGGTCTGAGGAGTTTAAACTTTATACACAAGACACACAAGAAGCAGCAGCTGCTGCAGTGAGCCAAAGGTACTGAGCATGGGGTTTCAGCAGGAGACGCTGAGGATGCTCATAAACCTGCAGCAACAACAGGGCCCCACAAACACCTCAGGGAGCAGTAGCTGGCCATGGCTGCAGTCCCTGGAAATGCCTTGTGCAGGACTTGAGGAAGAGGGGAATCTCCACTCCACTTCTTTGGAGCACAAATAACTCCTGTGGCTGCACTATTAAGAGGAAAACCTTTCATCAGGGGCATTGACTATTTAATCACGTGTGGTTGATTGCCCAGGTTTGGTGTCTAACCACCACACATGATACTTCTTTGGAATGGTGCTCAGCTGCCAAGAAAGCCAACAAGAGCTAGAAAAAAAAAAAATTCCAGCTCAATCCAGATCCTTTTGCCCAGTTATTTTTGATCACCCTCCTGGACTGCTCGCAAACCTCGTGGAGGAGGATGAGCTTTTTATTGACCAGATAGCTGTGGCTGTAATCTCTCTGGAAATGCACATTAAAGGAATTTTAAAATGGAGATTATCTCTGTGAGTAGTCCTTAATGACTCCTTCACAGCTGTTACAATGCTTATGTAAATATTGGGAGGGAATATTTAAGGCTCTATTAAAGAGAAATTTACTGTGCTATCCATAAAACATTGAATCTCTCCATAAATCCCATTGCATAGGTTGGCTCTTGGTAACACAACTGCTGCCTCCCTGCTCAGCTCAGCATCGGGGCCCTCCCCTCCACAGTCCTTCTGTGGTGTGAAGAGGATGCTGGTGGGATCCTTGGAAGGACAAAGCTATGGAGGGCACCTGCATCCCACCTCTTAACAACTTAAGAATTGAACTGTAGGAATAATGTCCAAGTAGGGGAAAAAAGTTAACTAGAAAGATGTAACAAAAAGTGATTGAATTCAGTATAAATTAATATTCCAGGCTGGGAGCAGTACACGTGTACATATGCACGACTGCCATCAGCTCTTTTGTTCTGAAGCTGGAGGAGCATGAAAACAAACACGTTTCCCAACTGAGCTCAAACCTGCCAGAAGTAGCTGAGACACGAGGAGAGGCTTTGGCATTCCTCTGGGCTCACGAAGAAAAAGCCAAATGAATTCAGATTCATCTGCACTTGAAAAGCCACTTCTCTGCAGGATTGGAGCAGCAGATGGATGGAGAACAGGAGCACCACGATCTTCAGAGCATCTCCCACCACCCAGCATTGCAGTGCCCAGGGCAGAAGCAGGAACTGAACCAGGAGCCAAGCTACAGAAATTCCAGCTTTCCCTCTAACTCTCTGAAAGATCATCACAATAACCTCTATAAGAACCAGCATGAAATGAGCTTCTCTAAACCAAGTGGGCATTTTCTCCCCCCTCTCCAGTACCAGCTCTGAGTCTGCCCACACACTCCTGCCCTGCTGGCAGTGGCATCTCCTGGCCTTCACCCATAGCCACACACCCCCAAGAGCTTAGAGAGGAGGAGCCAAAGATCACAACTTGCAGAACATTTTTTTAATTATTTTTATTATTATTGAACATTTACAAGCAAATATAGCATTAGGATCCTAGGAAGATTTAAGGGGAAAAAAATTAATTTTCTTAAACTAATGAAGTACTTGAGCTCCAGGGCAACAACTGCTAATGGTGCTTCTATCTCAGCTGAAGAGGCAAAAAAATTGTGTTTAATAGTAACTTTAAATATAGATTTGAGGATCTTTCCCATAAATCATGAAGTCAGATAAGGACTGTGCATAATAACTTGTCAGATTACATAAACAAAACTGATTTCAAATACTTCAAAAACACTTTTATTCCATTTGCAAGACTGCATGCTTGCAAGGAGACTTCACACCTGCATGAGCCACCAACCACTTAACTCTTCACCTGCAGTAACCCTTCCTGTATAATGGCATCAAACTTAGTCATCCTGCAGGCTTTAAAAACTTAAATTTTTCCAGGGAGGGATCCTAGTGGGTTTGCTCAAGGAGAAGACTGCTTCCTGTGCAGACTGGGAGCAGGATGGGCACCTGTGAGGAGCCAGAGGGGACCTGCAGTGACAGTGGCCCAGCCAGGCACCAGGAGATGCCCCAGGAGATCCCAGGGTTGAAGGTGGCCAAGCCCACACAGGATGGCTTGGGGCTGTTTCTGCCCAGGTTTTCAGCCCCAGCACCTGCTCACAGGAGAACCCTCCTTTCATCACAAGCCCTGCACAGCAGGGAAATGCAGGCATCCAGCAGTGTTACCCCCTCTGTTCCACCCTGAGACACCTCTCAGCTGCCATACCAACCTACTACTGTTAGTGTAAGCAATGGTCCAAGCTGTTCCACTCCTTTGCAACAGGTATTATTTTAAAGCTTCCCTCCTTGAATCCCTCTTTCCCTGAAGAGCACAGCAATGCAGGCTGCCACATTACTGCCAGGCTTGGCATCCTGGTACACTGATAATGTCAAGGTGATCACTGACATCTTCCTCAAACCTCTGCTCCGTCAGACTTCAATAAAGGGATGATAAGGAGACAAAAACTAATTATCAAAACCTGAATTAGCACTTCAGGGGCTGTGGACAGGAACTGAGGGACCATGAGCCCTCCAAACTGACCATCTTCTGGCCTTGGACCATCTCTAAGTCCTCACTGCCAGGGCAACACCCATCCTCACCTTGGGGGCCCATCAATAACTGAATTACCACCAGTTTGTACTTAATTGAACATTCCTCTGAGGGAATGCCTGGGTTGGGCCACTGGCTCCTGCTGAACCCTCTGTCCCTGGCCAGGATGCTCTGAGCCTGCACGTGGAGGGAGTGGGGCCATTGCTGTCAGCAGAACCACCTCTGGGGGCCAGTGGGAACTGGGGCTCCTCGGGGAGCCAGAAGCTGTTCCATTCTCCACAACAGAGGGAGTGAATGTCTCCATCCCAAATGCCCTGCCCTTTTCAGTGCTTTATAAACTTTCTATCCAGCTGTAAAATTTCTAATTATCTGAGGTAACTAACCAACGTTGCATGAACTCAAACCAAGACTATTACAATCAAATACATAATTAAAAATTTCTGCTGTGCTGGTTCCTTCTGCCAGTTACATAAGTTACTGTGCCACGGCTGGGACCCCACTTTGGTGATCCTGATTGTGGTAAATGCCAGGATCAGGAGGAATAAGCCACGCTCTGCCCTTGGCCCCAGTGCACCAGCACCAGCTCTCCTGGCCAGCAATCCCAGATCTCTCCCAGTCAGCATTCCTTGCTCTGCCCATATGCACTTGCTTTGGAGAGCCCCAGGCTGCAGCTCAGGACCAGGCTCAGCAGCAACAGGGCCACAATTAGAGCAAAGAATGTCTTCAATTTGCCCCTCCTCAGAATCCACCCTGGGAAACACACTCCCAATAAGGAGCCAGAAGCAGCTGGAGGTCCACAGTTTGGAAAGCTACAAAGAGAAGAGAGACCACAGCAGGGAAAAGCCATGGATTACATGTGCCCTGGCTGCTGGCACCTCAGTGTTTGCATCCCACTGATATCAGGAAACTTCTGCAGCTCCTCAAACCACGCCAGAAAATCCATATTGCTCTTAATGACTCGCCTGCATCCACACTGCATCAAACACCAAGTGGGTCTCATAGCAATTGCCAGCTGAGCACATCACCCTAAACCAGGCTTATCATCATGAGTGGGAGGGCTGGAAAGGAATGTGTGTGATGCCAGCTGGGAAATGGGATCAGCTCCCCTCAGATGCCACATACCTGCCAGGGATGAGCTGCCACCAGGCTCCCAGGAGGGAAGAGCAGGGGCTGAACCACAGGCAGGCCTGGCTCCTTGCCTGGCTCTTAAATAACCTCTCCCCTAGTCCAGCCACATCAGGGGGGCTCCTGCCCAATGGGCAACTGCCTTCCTACACAACTGCCCGTGAAAGGGGCTGATTTTCAGAGCTCTGTTTGGCTGAACCACATCCAGCTGTAGCTGCATTTGGCCACTCCAGCCAGTTTTCCACACAGAGATTGTCCTGCTCCATGGACCAAGTGGTGTGTCAGGTCCCAGCAGACACAGAAAGCCTTTCCCATCAGGTGTGATGGGCAGGTTCTTGTCCATCCCGCTGCACATTTCACCCCATCACACACAGTTGCTCTGTCCAGCTCCTGTGGTGACACTCAGCCTGTGGCACAGCCATGTGTGTTATGTTCACAATCTCCTTGGCTTCCCACAGGTGATGTGAGCAGGAAGAGGGTCTGCAGCAGCTTTCTGTGCCTGTGTCTGTGCTCCACACACCCTTTGATGTGGGAGTGCTGCCAGTGGGTGTCAGCCACATTAGGCTGCAAGAAGGGGTTCAGAATCACAGAATCACAGACTGGTTTGGGTTGTGAAGGACCTTAAAGCTCATCTTGTTCCAACCCCCTGCCATGGGCAGGGACACCTTCCACCAGACCAGGCTGCTCCTGTCCCTGCACAGCCCCTGCTGGGCCAGCCCTGGTGCAGGGTGGCTGTGCTGCCAGGATGGCAGTGGGACAGGGAGGCTGGCCATGCTGAGTGGCCCTGGCAGCGAGCATATCCAGCTCCACTCCAGATCCACTTTAGATCAAAGGCATTCGACTCTGCCTAATTCCAAAGAGCTCTCCTGCCTCCCCAGCCCAATGGCTCGGCTTTCCAGGCAGAGCCCTAATTATGGTGCCGAGTGTGATGCCTGCCCACGGGTGCCACCAGTCCTGTCCCCTTGGCAGGACCATGGCCAAGAGAGGCTGAGTCCAGAGAGCCCCGGGTGGCCCAGACAGTTCCCGTGGCTCCTTTGGAAAGGGCTGTGGAAATCCTCTCCGTGTCTTGCTGCTGCTCTGCCCGAGTGCCTGCAGCCCCTCGTTCATCCCCGTGCTCATCCTGCTCTCACAGTGCTGGTCAGTGGGGCCGGGGAGTGCAGCACAACTTGGTGACCCGGGGACAGCCGTGCCCGTCACGGCGCCCGGGGATTCCAGGGATTCTGCTCTCGGCAGCTGGATACACAGATATCTCCTTGGGAGCGTTTTACAGCTCCTCACAACAGATTATTGGAGGGTGCCTTAAACCCCCGAGGCCATTATCTCTGCCTAATTTTCCATTCCAGGCCCTTACATTTCAATTTCCCCCTTCACTGATCTCCGGCTTAAATGGCTCTTTCAAACTTTCCTTAAGTCGACAAGTGCCCATTTGGTACTGTTCCTACTGCATCCTACCAATACCTCGTCTCCTCTCTTCCTCCTACCCCCGTCTCTTTTCTCATCCTTTTCTCCTTGAAAACACAGCCTCTATGTCCTCACTCCTCTGGGAATCGAGGTGCTGGCCCTGCTGCTGCCAAGGATGCTGCATTCCCCCTCTCGGCTGCCCCACAGGCAGCTGCAGCCGGACCTGGGAAAGGATTTCACGGAGCTCGTGAACCTTCACTTTCCCTTTTCTTTCCTCTCTTTACAAACTGAGCTGGAGCTGACACTCCAGCAGGACTGAGGGCGGTGCTTGGCCACCCAACTGCTCCAAATCCATTCAGTGGGTCCCAGCCATGCTCAGTGGGCTCCAGTGGCTCTTGTCCCTCTGCTTTGTCCATGTGCCCAGTGCTTCTGGCTGGCTGCCACTAGCGAGGTTACACTGTCCAGCTTCTTCCCAGCCCCCCAGAGTCAGGATGCTCCCGGGCTTTGGCAGCTGCTGCTCATTGTCACTCAGCTGCCACAAGGTTCTGGCCCTGCCAGCATCCTGTCTCCCTGGACAGGGGCTCACTTGCCCTCTCCCGGTCTCCTTGGTACCAAACAGCTGTGGGCTTGGGAGAGGCTTTTGTTGGGCTCTTGTCTGCTTCTTCTCCCACCCTGGTGAGTTGTTCCTCAGGCAGAGTTGGTTCTGAGCTCTGTACACAGCCCAGCACGGTGGACACTATTCTGCCCGCCCCCCTCTGCCCAAGGAGAGGCAACTTCAGTGACTTTGGGCTACAATTATTTGAAACCAGACAGTGTTAAAACCTGCTGACCCTCAGGGAAAAAGGTTTATTGGCATTTTAAATATTAACCCTGGCATCTGATTTTCACCCACGTTCTCTGCCAGACTTGGAAAAATGCTGATGGGACAAGGGACACTGAACCAACTCCTGCCCAGGTGATGCAGGATACAAGGCTGCAGCAAAGCCAAAAGTGTGCCTGTCTCTGCCCAGGGGGTTCAGGTTTTGAGGGCTCTGCCTCCTAAACCCCCAGGAGAATGTCAGGGCAAATACAGCAGTATTAGCAGCATCCCTGGATGCAGAGTGGTTCCTAGCTGGGAAGCTCTCAGGGCTGATTGAAAGCAAATTGGTGAATGTGGGGCTCTTCTCTCACGGTGGCTGAGCATGGCTAACTGCTCTGATGGACAGGTTTATGGACTGTTACATGGATATGGCTCTTCCCATGGCTTCACAGACCCATTTCACAAATGGTGCTGGCTGCAATTCACTGCTCTGTGCTGAGCTGGTGGTCAGAATGTTGGGGAAGAAAGAAGAAAAATATGCATTGGAAATAGATAGGGAAAAGCAAATGTCAAGTTGTGCTTTTTATAGCCTGAGGGCAGAGTGCTGGCTGGGCTCTTTAAGTAGAGAAAGGCACAGGGGGAGGATGGCAGCCAGGAGGTGCTCAGGATCCCCAGCCAGCCTGCCCTGGACTAGGATGCTGCACTCCAGGTGCCCAGTCAGGCTTGGCTGAAACCAGAGGTGCTGTGTCCCAGCCTAGGCATGGGCTGGTCCTGATCAGCTCAGGTCACAGAGCTGGTGAGGTTGGACAGAGGAGACTCAAAGGAAAGGACTGAGCTGGATCCTACTTTTCAGTCAGGGTTGGCCCCATGTCACCACCATGAGCAGAGCAGTCCTCTGGGTTAGCAGAGAACTTGGAAACACTAACTGGCAGCCAAAGGCTAAATTAGCATTGGCTTAACTGTGCCTTTTTCTGTGAAACTAAAACCACAAAGCCATACCTGTTAGTGCTGTCCAATGGACACATCAGGAGATGTGCTCCTGCCAGTGAATCCTGCACTAAAACAGTGTTCCTAAACACTGTTATCGAAGGCCAGAGCGAGTATCAGGCAGAGAAATCAACAGCTCCCTGATCTAAATCAAGTGGAATCAATTGCTGCAGAGAGAAAGTGTGGTTAGCCATGGCTGAGCTCGCTGACAGGTCAATAAACACCCCAGAGGGTATGCTTGCTGGCAGAGGTGGATGTGCTTCCCTGGCATTGCTGCTTGAGTGATGCTCAGGAAGGGGCCCTGAGCTGTGTGCTCCAGCATTGCTGACCTCAGTGTCATGGGGCCTTTACACCAGGATGTCCCCTTGCCCTCAAGTGCCACTGGGGCTTTTACTTCCACCCCTCCTGTGCTGGTCCTGCTGCAGCAGAGATGAGGAGCAGGCTCCCAGGACACCCACCACCAGCTCTTGTCTTTGATCTCTAGGCCAGCCACAGCACTTATTCACGCTTGAAAATTTGCAAAAGAAAGAGAATAAACCCCTCAAGAAAGTCTGTCCCTGTTCTGGCCTGACAAGGAACTAAGATAAATGTCAGTTTTCAGTTAATATCATGCTCGAAGGATGAGCAGGAACAGCGAGGATTTCCTTCTGGTACATTTATTACACACATACAGACATGTCACTGCTGGCAGAGCCAAGCAGGTCCCGCAGTCCCAGGGCTCAGGTCCTATCAGGATCAGAAATGCCTGAGATGAGATCCAACACTAGCCTAGCATTTGAAACCCGGGAACTGCATCCGCATGCGCTTCCTGAGTCCTCGGGAGAAGACACGAGCTCCATCAGGAAGCTGGTCTCCAGCTCAAGCCACAGGCAGCTGCTGTGCTCCCCATCCCGGGTGGGCAGGCAGAGATCTGTGGGCTGATCCCCCTGTGAGCTGAGCCCCCCCTGGACTGAGCCCCCCGTGGGCTGTGCTGGTGCATGTCATGCACTTCTCATCCACTGCGGCATCCTCGGGGCTCTTCCTCGCCAGCTCCTCCTGCCATAACTCATCTCTGCTGAGAGGCTCTGCTGCCTTGAACTGCTTATTAGCACAAATGGCCTGGCAGTAACAAACTGCTCTCTCAGCGCTCGTCGTGCAGCGGGTGCGAGTGGCTGCGGCCAAGTGCAGAGGTGGAGCCCAGTGCCTTGGGAGCTCTCCCTGCTGCAGGGCCCTGCAGGTGACCCATGGGCTGCTTCAGCGAGGACAGTGCTGATGAACTCTCCCTTTTGCAACAGAACTTAGAGTTTTTCCAATTTTAATAATGGGTTTGGTCAGACATGCTCGGGCCACGCCATCCGCCAGGAGCTGGACGCATGCCGAGGTCTGGTAACCATCCATGGAAGGGAAGCAGGGGGTAGGGATGAGCTGCTGACCACCCCTATCCACCAATGTTCCCTCTGCTCTGCCACAGAGCCACCCTGCCTGCCACCACAGGCACCCACACGTGGCCCCATCCCTGTCCCTCATCCCCACAGGGAGTGAAGGGCACTCAGAGAGGTGCAGAGTGTGATCTTGGCTGTGAGACCCATCAGCTTGGATGATGTACTTACACTTTTAATAAGAAATAGCACTTGATATAGCAGAGTTCCAGCATTTATTGAACTGAAGTGCCTTCCACTGCTTCAGTGCAGAGCCCTGAAGCCTGTCCTGGATGATTTAAGAATGATCCATCTGGAAAATGATGCAGACAATTTGTTACATCCAGCCAGAGAGCCATAGAAACCACCATAACAAGCTTAAATGATTTCAGCATCGCTACATCATCCAGCCCCAGCCAATCTTCCTCAGAGTCACTGCCGAGCTGGAGTCTCCTGTCACACACAGCTCCTCTTCCTGAAGCTGATGCTGCTCCTGCAGCCCATCCCAGGATGGATCCAGGCTCTTAGTGAATGCTCTGTGGGACACAGGGAACCCCTTTCCACCTTCCCCCTGCTTGTCTCAGCCCCGCCCTCCCCAAATCCCTACTCGCAGGTAAGAAGCTCTGACCAGCTCACAAACCCTCCCGGTGGGCTCCTCCTGCTGTCGGCAGCACTCTTGCCTGTTGATGGTTACCACCTCGCCCTGGGTAAATCAGGGCTTCAGTTTTCAAAATAGCATGTTGATTGATGCTTAAAATATCTCCAGCAATTACTTCACCCCGGTATAATTATAATAATTAAACTTGGATAATGCTTAGTCCTACTTTTTATCAGAACTGTGCGCTGTGGCACCAGTCTGTGTTTTGTTTCCAGCCTCGTTTCCAGTCTCACCCCATTGAGCAGCACTGAAGGGACATGAGCTGGTGGCTCCAGCTGACAAGGGGACACTGATCCTGTCACAGCCCCTGTGGCCCCAGGGACCACTCGTGGCACCGTTTAACCCCGGGACTGGTGTGTGGTGGCCGTGCTGCACAGCAGGGCGAGCAGCAGGAGGGGATGCTCCTGGCTCCATCCAGGGCCATAGGTGCTGGTGGGAGCAGGGCTGCTGGTTCTCCCCTTTGGCTGCTCACCCTCCACAGTCCCTCTCCCATGGCTCAGCACAATATTTCTCCTCTGCGCTCCCAGCAGCGACGCTTGGAACAGCTCAGGCTGGTGAGTATGTTTCCGGCTGTGATAAATAGCAGGGAAAGGAATGAGATCCCAACACTGTATTTCATGCCCTGAAATCCCACTTGCATCTGGAAATGAACAGAGTTCTCTGGCTGATATATGCAGCTCCGAGGCCATTCGCATCCTGTTCGCTTGTACACATTGTCACAGTGATTTAAGTTGGCAATTTGGCCCTAAAATGAAGAGCATCTCACTTTGTCCCTCCCCATTTTCCTATATATTTTCCTGCAGAAGGGAGCTTTTGGAGATCTGGCTGGGCCGGGGCTTGGCGGCATCTCTAGGCCTGATTTTGTGCTGGTCTGGCAGAGAGAGCTGGGGAGGGTCCCAGCACCACAGAAAAACTGCCACAGCCTGGGAATGCAAGTGGCAGGTCGCTGTGCTGAGCTCTGTCTTCCCAGGTCATCCCTCTTCAAAGCCAAAATGGACACTGAAAAAGGCTCTTCCCCCTTTCCAGCTCAGATGTTGAAGGAATTGCAGCTGTGCTGTCCCATGGTGGCCTGGGGAAGGGGGATGCTGTGAGGGCACAAGGGGCTATGGACACTGTCCCTGCTGCCTGGCAAGAGCCCTCCTTGTGCTGCTTGGTGCCCACATCTGTATGTCTGTCTGTCTGTCCAGCAGTGCGTGGCTGCCCTGCTGCAGGGCCAGCCCACGTGTGTGAACCATCATCACCCATATCACACCCAACGTGCAAACCAGAGGCATCACTTACTTACCAGGGACCTCTTCACCACCAGGACTCCTCGGGGAAAAGAGGTAACAGGGTGAAGTGATTCCACAGCAGAGCTGTTTGTTTAAGACATCATGAGTAACACTTAATTAACTCCCTAACTGTCCTATTCAAGGGTTTCCCTCTCCCAAGCAGTTGTCACAGGGCACATGGGGTTGTCCTCCCCGGGCGGCTGGCACCCTCCTGCCAGTGCCACAGGGTGCAGAGGTGGTGCTGCCGTGGTGGGTCCCCAAGATGATGCATGAGACTCTCTTCCTAGGATATTAAGGCAGGGGACAGTTGGATTTCCCCAGGGAAATGTTCAGACTCCTTCTTGCTGACCCCAAACCAACCCTGTCCCCTCCCCAGGGACTGCAGCCACGCGCAGAGGAACCCACTCACTACCGGCTGCGGGGTTCTCATATCAGTTTTAATAGCAACATCAGAGTACTAAATATACAGAGGGCAAGGGGACAGGGTGGCATTTACAGTGCTTCCAAATACACGGCTTCCACGGACAGAGACAAATTAAAAACCGCTCGGGAAGAAACGGCCCTTTTGGCACCGCCCCGGGGCGATGCTGCGGCTGGGCTGGCCCAGCATCGCCCTGGGATGTGCCGGCTGCTTCCTGGGGCAGGATTTCCCCAGGGAAAAGAAAGAAGTACTCAGTGATGTAAAACCGGTTACAAAGTAAAACTGTCTCATGTTAGAAAACGGGTTTTGGCAAAATAAAAATAAAGTGTAAACTTCACTGTACATGTTCTATCAAACAAAAAAAATAAACCCCCTCGGAACCTAAAATAGAAGAATCTGGGTCAGAAATCTGTGCCCTTAGTGTATATTTTTGTGCAACATATACTTTTTTCAAAGTAAATATTATCTCCACTCATGACACTATTAAAAATGTACCTACAAACGCTGAGAGTAATTCTTAAAAATGTGTGAGAAGCGTTAGATGAGCTCAGGAGACCAAACCCACGGACTTGGAAATGGCAAGGGATTTCTTGCTGGTTTTGAAAAAATCGCATACAGATTTTATACCTGGTTGAATGAAAATTCCAACCACATTCATCCTGAAATGGGCGGGCTGAGATAGGATAGATATATTTTTTGTTCTATTTTATTTTTTTAATTTTTTTTTTACAAAATATATAATATGTGTAGAATATCTACTATTTAACTACCGTTTGAGCTGAACTACCTTCCTTTGCAACAAGCTGCCAGCGGAGAAGAGGTAACCTGATGCCCACCCCTGTGCCAGCTCGGCCATCACTCCTGGCAGGCTCAGTGCCAGTGACCCCCTGGCACTTGGCTCCCACACAGAACCCTGCACACCAGTGCCACCAGACGCCCTTTCTCCAGCTGGGAAGACAGAGTGAAGGTAAACGATCAGATCTGGAGAGACGGGCGGCCGCCCAGGACCGGCTCTGCCCTCGGGAGACCCCGGCTTGCAAAGGTCAGGGAATTGAGGACCAAACCCTGCTGCCCTACCTGGAGGTGCCATGATGTGGGAGCTCAGATCTGTAGCCCCAAACCAGCTCAGGTGGTGCAGGACAGAGCCCACTGCTGCCAGCGGTGCCCACAGCTCTGCCCGCAGCCCTTGCCCCTGTGGTCACACCACATCCTGTGGCTCCTGCTCAGTGTTTGTTGTTTGGAGGGAGGAGTCCTGGGCTTGCTGCAGAGCCCAAGGAGAGCCAACCTCTCCTTGCCATGGGTGGTTTGACCCACACAACTCTAAGACAGAGCCACATGTGGCACACAGGCACTCCATGACAAGTCTGGGGGATGTGGCAGCCTCTCAGCTGCCATGGTGTGTTTCTCAGGGACTACTCAGGGGCTAAGCAATCCAGAAAATTAACCAAAAAGAAACAAGCAGCAGCAGGCTGGAGGCTTACAGCAAAGCAAGGAGCAAAACTTTTCTTTTTCAAGCTTCCAGGACCTCAGGATGAGACAATGTGCCCAAAACATGACAAAGCTCCTGTGGGAGAGTGTCCGAGAACATCACGCTTCCCTGCTTCTCCACAGTGGGAAGATCTGCTCAATAGACTATGCCATGGAAATGTGACTTTCTGCTTTCATTTCTTTCTTGGTTTTTGGCTTTCACCGATAGGAGGGAATGAAATCACCACAGTTCATTTCTCTTCACTGTGCAAAACCTTGGGACACCTGGATCCTGCCTCGTACATCGCCATATCACCAGCTCTGGCCCTGCCTTTCCTCCTCCTCCTCCTCTCCCTCCTCCCGGCAGTGGCCCCATGTGCCCAGCATGCATGGGGGGAGGCTTCCTCTGATAAAGTGCAAGTGCTGTTGGTCCTTACAAATAAGGGAAGATTGTGCATCTATTTTTGTCCCCTGGTTCACCCCTTAGCTCCGGGTGACCAGGATGTGTCCTGCTGCAGAATGTGGGGGAAGCTCAGTCAAGTCCTGCCCTCCAAAACCTCTCCCATTCTTGGGGTCAGTTATTCAACTTCACACACACACACACACACTCCTTCTTTTCCTCTTCCCCAGCTCCATAGGTTTCCTGTGAGCTGAGTGCCTTTCCATCACCATCATCACCACCACTGGCACCAGTGCTGCTCGTACCGTCCTGCCATCCCCCGCCTCTGCCTGATGACTTCTCTGCTGGCAGCAGGTTCTATCCATGCAGAAACAGAGCACTGCTTCAGATGCCCTGCAATGGGGGAGCTGAGATATAGTTCATGTCATACCGCTGTCACGATTACGCTGGAATACCCGTGGGAATGAAATAAATAGGAAGATCAATGGGAAAAGCACAAGGGACATGGCTCCGAGCTGGAGGGGGTGGATTCTCATGAAGTCACAAAAAGGAGGAGAACCCAACACCTGTGCCAGTGAGAGCAGCTCGCAGCGGCTGCACCACTGACACCAGTGCCACAGGAAAGCCCCAGGACACTGAAATGACCTTGCAGCAGTTGCTCAGACTCCGTGCTTCCCAAGGGCAAACACTCCCCATGCTTCCCAGGGAAGGCTAAAGCTTTGGGGGGAGGGTCACTGCTCTAGCAAGACACTGTCTCTCCTCCTCCCTGGTGGCATCCAATGCTCTGGAGAGCCACACGCGAGCTGCCCAGGAGACCCCACTCTGCCCAGGAGATGGTTGGCTCAAGTCTGCAGGCAATTGTCAGGGCTGGCAAGGAAGACTTCTGTCTGAGGCAGTGTCCAAAAATTCAGGAAAAATAATCCAGACTGTGCAACTCCATGGGAAAAGGACAGAAAAGGACACGGGAACAAGAAACCGCACGCGTAGCTTTGCGCAACACCACAGGGTTCTACTGGTTTGATTTTTTTTCAACTGCACTTTCATTATCATAAAGAAAAGTAGCTGAGTAATTAGTGGGGGAGTAGAAACGTGGCTCTGGACAATTCTAAAAAAACACTAGTATTTACCAAGGGCAGTTTACAAAAAAGAACTGGAGGACTTTGGTCTGATCTCTGCTGTCGTTCCCACCCAGGTAACGCCAAAGGGACTCGAGCGAGCCCCGTCCTGGTGTCTGACATGCAGCATGACATGGCAGCAGCCAACCCCATGGAAAGACTTGGACAGAGAGCTTAGGGTCAGCTGGCACCCTCGTCAGCACCCAACAATACCACCCATCCCAGCAGGAGCTGGCTGGACCATGGATGTGTTTGTGGAGCAACACACCAAACCACAGCCTGCAGAACTGTGCTTCCCTGGCAAAAAATCCTTGAAATGCTATTAAATGATCTCCAGGACTGTGGACAGTAGACTGTGTTTTCTCCTGCCACAGCAGAGCCAGCCATGACCAAGAGAGCAAAAGAACGGCATCCCTCGATCCCACAGCCCTGGACTGGAGCAGGAGGCAATGTGTTCCTTCCTCTTGTTTCTCACACAGGGCTGAGCAAGCTTTGGTGCCGTGGCCAATTCAGACGCCTTTTCCCAAAAAGACTCCCACATCCCACTCCCAAAATTTGTCTCCTGTGCCAAGAGAGGCCAATCCTTTGGAAGTGTTCACCCCTAAACCCCACCCTGATCAGCCCCAAGGCATCGTGCCTATCACAGCGAGGACTGCAGCTCTGTGGACATGGGGCAGGCACAGGCTTTCCTGATTCTTCCCGGCGGTCTTGATGGTGTATCAGGATACAGAAGCCTGGAAATACCTTCACCATTGCCTTGAGCTGCCCTCCAGACAGTCTTTGGGAAGCTTCTCCCCTGCTCCCTGCTGGCAGTGCAGCCCTGGCCATCTCCCACCACGGTCACGTCGCCACGCTGGAAAAGCATTTCCAAAATGAACCAGAACTATATATATATATGTATACATACATATATATGTCTATACATACACACACACGTATATATATGTATATATGTCTACCTATATATACACATATAGGTTGACAGGCAAGCTGCCAAAGTAGAAAACATCAGATCATCCAGTTTGCATGATGCGTGTTAAAGAAATGAGACTTTTAGCCCATGACATCTTCTTTAAAAATGAGTATTTAAGATCTTCAAAAATTGCTACAGTACAAAAAGTGTTTGTGTGTGTATATATATATTTTCTCTCTAGGTATACCATATGTATGTATGCGTATGGACCGGAATGGATGACCCCACCAGCAGAGACGCCCCACTCATCCTCCACGACGACTCCAAGTGTTACGGACTCGGCTCCTCTCAAAGTCTTTGCATCAGTTCATGGCACATAATGGTATTATTGGCACAGGTTCAGAGTCACCGTCCTCGGCCGGGCTCCAAGCGTTCAGTCCTTCCCTCTCCGTCCCTTGCCAGTTCCTCCTCCTCCTCCTCCTCCTCCTCCTCCACAGGATTCTTTGCTCGCACACTTGTCTTTTCTCGCCTCCCAAAAACGCACTCCTTGACAATGCAGTCACCTATAGGCATGTTCATTTTTATAAAAATATATTTGGCCCATAGAACGCTGCTCTTTGAGTCTCCTACTGGTAAACAGAAATGGTAGGTACAGGTAACCCATTATTTTTTTATATTTTTTACAGGTTCACCAATGGAATCCTGAGGACGAGAAGAAAAAGAAAGGTTAAGTCACGGCAGGGAATTGCACTGAGACTCACGTTGCTGCTTTGATGCCCCCCACAGCCCAGGGCCTTTTCCCTCTTTCCCCCCCAGCCGTGGTGCCACAGGGAATCATGTGCCAGTATCCTGGGGGAGCGGGGCATGGAGGGAGCTGGGTACCATTAACATTCTCCTCCTCCTCCCCTGCTGCCAGTCCGTGTTGGGAAGCTGGGACCACTACTCCTGTCTCCTGGAGGCCTTTTCCAGAGGGGGATTTACTCCCCATCATCCCTGTTTCCCACAGCCTCTCATATTCAGGGCACAAGCAGCGAGTGCTCTGGCAGATGAGAGCACTATGACAAGCACTAACAAGATTTTCTAAAGTTAAATCTAAAGAATCAATCGGGAATTGGTTAAGCAGCAAACCAGAGATCCTATCGAAGTCCTTAAGCTATTTATTTACTGTCTACTAGAAGATCTCTCCCTATGCAATCTTGGACCTTCAATGCAAAGATAATCACTCCCCATCATTAGTGTGCAGCCACTTGCTTTCTGTGCCGTGCCACTCCATGCAGTGAAACGTGCTGTAGCACTGCTGGCTGTGCCTGAGACGGTGCCAGCAGGTACACACCCCCTGTACAGCAGTGCTTAGGACACACATCCTTACTCCAGATGTGCCCTCTGCCTGGCTGGGATCGGCATCCATAATGCAATGTGCTTTTTGTCCCAGGGCTCTTTCTCTGGCACTATTTTTAAGCAAAATGCCCAATATACGCCATCTCCAAGAACAACCCTGAAGTCTTAATTAGCAAGACAGATTTTCCAGAGTCCTTAATCTCCTGCACTGGGGCTGTGCTGGGACTGCTGTTATTCCTCCGAAGACAAGCTGGGATTTTTTATGATGACTCATTATTTGTTAATGTTAACACAAACCATTTGCTGTTGTTAGGCAGAACGGGGCCATCACAGCAGCTGCTGCCGTGTTCAAGTGTGGCATTACCACACCAGGCTGTCAGCTCACACTGCCCTGTGCCAGGGCAGGGTCAGACTGATGTCACTGAACCAGCACAGCTGCCAGGGCCCAACCTGACCCCTCCCCGCCAGCGGTGCTGAGCACCCCACGGTGCTGGGCAGGCACTGGTTAATGTGTGATGGCAGGAGGTACAATTGATATTGTATCCCAAATAGCCTCTTTGTGCAAAGTAGGTCAGCGCTTGATCAACCTTACAGATTTTTGTATAATCTCATTCCATGGGGTTTTTCAGTCAAAGAGAGTGGGATTAAGGACAAGAATAATGCGGAATCTCAAACTTCATTTCAGAAAGCCCCAAAGCCAGGATGAAATCAAGCCCAACCAGCCACCCTGTGCTGTGGTGCCTAACCAAAGCCACTCAAGCCTTCAGCAAATGTCACCTGTCGTTCTGCACGACACCGGCTGCTCTTGCCTCTGCCCGCGTGCTGCGTGTCCTCTGCTACTGCTGCCACCGGGGCACAGGGAGTTTTCCTTCTCATACCTCCCTGCAGGTAACTCCTCAGTGCTTTCACCGACTGCTCCACTCCTCACCTGCCCAGCCTGGGGCCACACTGCAGCTGCAGCTACCCCGGGCTGCTGTGTATGGGCTGGCTCCTGTGCCTGCAGGAGTAGCTGCCAGTGACCACTGCTGAGGTGTGACACCCACTGAGGTGTGACATCCACCAAGATGTGACATCCACCAAGGTGTGACATCCACCAAGGAGCTGGGGCTCCAGCGGGGCCTGGCCACCGGCAGAGGCAATCTGCTGGAAAGCTCCACCAGCTGCTTGCTGTGGGCAGCACTGCCTGCTGCTGGGAGGGCTGGCATCCCAGCAGAGATTGTGATGGCAGCACAGGAACACTCCCCACTGCTCCTGCTGGCGGGGGAGGAATCTGACCCCAGGAAATAGCTTCAACATCTGCTCACTGTGTAACTAGATGAGTTTCACCAGGTTTCCTGACACAACCCTGGCACAACCCTGCTGCTCTCCAGGATGGAGATGCTCCTGCTGCCTCAACCACTCAGCCCAGCCTGATGAGGCCATTGGCATTCCCCAGGGCCAGTCAGGCAGCACAGTGGTCGGTCCTCATGCCAGGCTGATGGGACTGTCAGATCTGAAGTTCACATTAAATTCTAACCGAGCTCTCAGTGCTCATCTCAATGAAACATCTGCAGCACCTCTGTTCTGCCATCCATGTCCCTGGCCACACTACCCACCTTGTGTGTCCAGCTCTGGTTCCTTTGGGAGCACTAACTTGCCTATCAGATAGCTCAGAGCTGTCAACTGAAACTTGTAAAACATCAGAAGAAAGGGGCTGGGAGGAAAGAGCTGCGTGTAGCCCCTCCAGTCAAGAAGCTGCATGTGGTCCAGAGCCTCCTTCACCTCTGCCAAGGTGCAGCAGATCAATGGCAACTGTCCCCTTCAGGTGACCTTGCTGCAGCTGTGAATGCCAGCCAGGAAACAGTCATTCCTCAGGAAGCATCACAGACCAAGCAGCTGCATCTTCTTTTCCACCAGCCTCTCCTCTAGAAACAAGAGCTGGGAAGGCATCCTCCATCCCCCCTCTGCTCCTCTGGTGCTTCCCTCTATCTCACTGCTCCTCTGGCACTTGGCAGAAGGCAACCATGGCAGCAGGCACAGCCTAGCAAGGAGCTCATCTCAATGCCATCTGCACCTTACACAGTGACACATGAAACTTGGAGCGTTCATTTCACCTGTGGGATTTCCCACCAGCACCTGGTTTGCACCAGGACGTGCCACCTATGAGAGTGTGCTCCAGAAACACCCCAGTGCAAACACACCTGGCCACAAGTGCACGTGCAGAAAACAGGTTTTGGATTAATCTCATTTTGTTATCCTTAATGAAACCAAACAGCAGCTTCCAGCATTGTATGTGTAATTGAAAGGCTATTACAGAGCTAATGCTCCAGGTATGAGCCAGATAGATTTTTCCAGAGCACGTCAATGTGCATTTTATGGATTCCATGAAAACGGGTCAATGAGAATTTCAAGGATTTAATAGGGCGTAATGGAATGGCTTCAGGCTATTTAAAGAAATCTATGGAGATGACCAGGGCATGGTCTCTGACCCGAGGTTTCACAGGCCCTCAGGCAGGAGTGGTGGGGGCAACAAAGGCTTCCCCCTAGTGCTCTGAGCTGCTGCTTCTTGCCTGTACTTGAGGCACGAGAGCTGTGGATGGCACTCAGTGAGGCTGGCTTACTTTTGTGTTTTGTGTTTTTTAATTCACTTTAAACTGATGGAGACACATTCCAAACTATAAAGCTGAGGGTGGAAAAGGCCCACGGGATTACTGCTGTTCGCTGTCTGAGACTGGTGCTCCCTGCAGAACATCCCTGCTCATCCTCCTGCTGTCCTTGCTCCTGGCACCAGCTCCCACCTGAGTTCCTTTGCCCTCTGTCCCCCAAGACAACAGCCATGACCAAAGAGTCAGAGAAATAAAGTGAGCACGTCAACAGATGAGGAATAAGAGCCTTTCACCTTCCCCAGTAAAGCCAGTTTGGCCAGGAGAGGCTCTGGGGGGACAGTGGGGCCGTGCCAGCCAAACCCCTGCTCTCTACCCTGCTGTGCTGGCACACACCTGACCTGCCCTGCCCAGACACCACCAGCCCCAGCACAAGTGAGGCCATTAACTTTTTTATTCCCTTCCATTCTGATCTAATTATATTTCTGTGCTCAATAGCTGTGCATAATATTAAAGAGGCTATTCTGAGCGAGCTGCAGCCAGGGAAGGCTGGAAATTTCATTTACACTGAATATATGATTCATTACAGCAGGGACTTGGGACGGAGCAATCAATTCACCTGAGCGTGTGGCTTGAGTGGGCACCTCTGCCCACGGTGAGCTGGTACATGCAGACCCCTAATTGCTCTCCTGCCATCTCTATCAGCTGTGCCACCTTCAAAAGCAACACATGGAGGTGGAGGTGGCTCGAGTCAAGTCAACAAAAGAAGAAAATCCTCCAAGATTGTACAGTTGCAACTAGAACAACGTCGCTGCACTCCTTTGGTCACAGCAGCACTCCAGGTGTCACTGGCTGCTGGGGACTGTGCACAAGGGGCTGGCTTGGCAGAGAAGGGGGGCTCAGCATCAGGACAAGGAAGAGGAGGAGGCAGAGGACCCAGCACCTTTGCAGCGAGCATGGAAGTGTATATAACAGCAAACAGCATCAAAAGAGCTTTCAGGAACCGACAGAGCGTGCATGCTGGATGTGTGGCACTCAGATGAGGCGGGCTGTCCATCATGCCACCAGAGGTTAATTACAGATCAGGCCATTTCACAGCATGGAAATTACTGTGGCTTGTCGAGGTTTTAGAGGTGGGCTGGAACCATGGGATCAGGCTGAAGTTCAAGGCTGCCCCAGGGACCCTTTGCTCTCGAGTCTACATCACTCCCAGTCCTGCCTGTTAGTGTGGGCCTGTCTGCAATTAACCTTTCTGAAAAAGGTATTTGGCACCCAATGCCCCATCCATGGCAGGAGATGTGTCCAACCACCCTGGCCAAGTAAGCCATCCTTCTTGCTCCAACACCCCAAAGGAAGTGTGAGTGGGAGGATGGCACCAGGCAGGGTACGATGGGCATGGCAAGGGGCAGGGGATGGGTGTGGGATGGATGCAGGATGGGCACAGGGAGCGTGGTACGTACCAGGAAACAGCCCGCTGGCGTCTGCCCTGCCCCCAGAAGTCAAACAGGCTTCGGCCAGTCAGCAGGAGATTTCAAACCATTTCTCAGACACAAAGGCCACGGGAATAAGATGCCGGTCAGAAGAAGAGGGTCTGCAGTGAGCAGAAAGAGGGGCTTGTACACACTAGCATGTAACACATGGAACAAGCTGGAGTGGCCTGCTGCAAAGTCAGCTTTTTTAGGGGGGGAAAAAATTTACATCTCTCTGGAGTGATGTTTTGAATGGGCCTGGCTCTGCCAGGCTGCCTGGAAGCACTCTGGGCCAGAGGGTCCCAGAGAGCATCCCTGGATGGCAGGAAAGCTGTGATCCCTGCTAGCCAGAACATGGGTACATGCCATCACCAGTCTGGGGCTCACATCAAAACAATACAGGCAGACACCCAACAAAATGGTGTGACAATCCCTGCCGGTTCTCCATCTTCCGAGGTCAAAGGATACCCTGGAAAATGTGGACCAGCAGAATCCCAAGCACATGCAAAAGATGCTGGTTAAGAAGGTGTCTGTGAAGCTGTTGGCTCCAGGCCTGACAGGGGCACAGACAGGGGCTGCAGGTGCCACGCATGCTGTGGTTCCACCGGGCTGCCTGGAGCACTACCTGCTCATTGTCTCCATTAAAACCTTCCTCCTGGCTTTCCCTCTTTCTCTGATGGAGACACACATTTACCATATGGTGCAACCACACCAATATCTGGTGAAAGGGGTTCTGGTGACAGCCTGGGCCATGAGGAGCATTGCTCCCAACCCCATTGCTCCTGCTCCCCTCCCTGCAGGCAGGTGAGAGGCAGGCAGAGCACGGCCAAATCCCCTGTGTCCCTTGTTAACACACCGTTCTTTCACGCAGCCAAATGGTTCATTTGGCTCTCACTGCCTCCTCCTCCATTAATCACCTGCTCGTTCGCAGCCCGGCAGCTCTGCTGATGCCACTGAGCAGGCTGTACGGGCACTGAAGATGGATCCAGCGGCATTTTATGGGCTGCCAGCAGCAACTGGGAACTGCACACTGCGTGGTGCTCAGCACTGCCCGAGCTTGCTGAGCTGTGCAGAGCCAGGGGCTGCCGAGGCACCTGCCCAGCCCCATCGGCAGGACAAGAGATCTGGGGGTCAGTCAGTCCCACACTGAGCTATAGGGCAGGTGAACACCGTGGGAGAAAGGTGGCTCTACCACATGATACCAGGACATCACCCCTGGGCACCGGAGCCTCACCACCAGAGCATGGCAGTGCCCCCCAACCGCCACGGAAAGCTCACCTGTTTCCATTGAAGGTCGTTTTATAATCCCCGGGCGAGTGCAACGTGTCCTCTGCGTAGACGGGCACGGGGGTCCGGACGCACTCGTGGGAGCACTGCAGCGTCTCGTTGTAGGCGGTGAAGATGTCGAGGGCGCTGGGCACACGGGCAGGGGCGAAGTCAGTCAGGTTCTGGCAGCTCTCCTCCTGCTGGTCCAGCTTGCGCTGGTGGCTGTTGCGCCGCGGGCGCCCGCTCTGCGCGCAGCTGGACGGAGAGAGGATCAGGGAATCAAGGAATGCTTCGAGCTGGAAGGGAGTCCTTAATCCCCCTGCCACAGGCAAAAGCCTTCAGTGAAAAGATGTAGGTGAGAACAGTGAAGTGAAACTCTTTCCATTTGGGAGGTACCAACAGGTTGAAACGTCTCAGGATAAATGAACTCAGGATCTGGTGTGACACAGCAGAGGGATGGCTGGCAGGATAGCCCTGCTCCCCACAGAGGGTCTGGAGGCTCCACCTGATCTGATGGCTGCAAACCCCTTCTAGCTCAGTACATAAAAGACAAGGCGAACCCCAGCTCTCAGGAGCTGCCCTTGATCAGGCTGGTCCTGTTTCAGGGTCTAGATGCTGATTTAATTAAGACATCACTTTTTCCAAATGAGCAACTGAGGCGGTTTGGTTGGAGCCAAGCAAACTGCAGGATGCTCCTTCTCCACCTGAGACACATCTAGGTGCTGCCTGTGCTCCCCTGCTGGGGATCTTCTCCAGTGATTTCCCAATTTCACTTACTATAAACCATTTCTATTCTACACCCATTACTGGATTTATTTTTTCCCCTTTTTGGCTTCAGCAGCAGTTACTGAGCTGTTCTGCCAAGCTGTGGTCAGCCAGATCAATGACTTGTACTGCTCACCACTGTGACTGGAGACAAATCCCACAAGTGTTTTACAAACTGTTTTCCCTGCTCCTTCAGTGAAACACTGTGACGACCAGGGAAGTTTAGTGAAGTAAATCCCGTCTGAGATGCAGGAGGGAGCACCACCAGGTGCTCTCCAAAGCAAGCACAGCAGTGAGCCCAGAACCTTTGCACCTTTGTCCAGCTGCCACACTGTGTTATGGCTCTGTCAAGAAGGAGATGCCTCCACAGCCCTGCAAAGAGCTTTTCCTCTCATCCAGGGAGCCAGCAGGCTCCTTATCACCCTGGAGTGATATTATCACCTCCTGGCTCCAGGACTTGATTTGCTGCAGCACCCACGGAGAGCTGGGCTGGGCCAGAGTGGACAGCCCCTGGCAGGGCCACGTGGCCACTCTCCCCCCAGCCCTGTGCTGCAGCCGTGTGGCTACGCCAGCACTGCTGACCTCAAAGTAGGCCAGTTTCCCTGGGAAAATAGGTAAAGTGAGGAGTGCCTGGAGCGAAAGCTAACCTATTTTGCCATACGCCCAGCCACGCTGAGAGAATAAACGGGAGCAAATGGAGCTAGAGGAGCACAGGAGTGCCCTGGGGGATGGGGCACGCTTCAAACCATGGCACACAAGGGGCTCCGAAGGTGCTCTGGCATCCCTGGGGTCCCAGGGAAGGGCAGGAGATGCAGCTGCTTTTTGCTGAGCCAGGCTGGGGATTTAAGGAGCAGAATCAAAGCTGCTTAGGGAAGGCAGCAAAGGATGCTGCTGCTCCCACCGAGCAGGTCCCAGGAACAACCTGCTGTGGCACAACACATGGCTCTGACCTCTCCAGGTGCTTCCATGCTGGAGCACTCAGCCCTGGAGCAGCAATGTGCACTCATCCCACATGAGACTTGGACACCCATCCCCAGCCATGTGCTGGTTCCCAAAGCCACTGGCTAGGCAGTGTGAGGTGGGGGGGTCACAGGGGCACAGCTGAACCCCAGTGCACCAACCTCCTTCCGAGTTTTCAGTATAAACCCCCCATTTCTTCCTGCAATGCTTTTCCAAAGCCATCCCAGCAGGTGTCAAGGGCTTTGGCACTCGCAGCTGGATGGGCATCCCTGTCCCCACCCTGTCCCCTCAAGCCAAGCAGAGCGAGAGGGGCCTTACCAATTTTTTAAGACAAGAGTTGTTATCAGCGCAGCTATGACCATGATGAGGGACACGGTAATAGTGATTATCTGATGAACTGCCAGACCTGCAAAGAGAAGAAATGAAAGAGAGTGAGGATGGGAGTTGAGGGGACCCTGGAAGACCCCCCCACCCTGCACAGCCCCCCTGCTGCCTCCTCCCAGCCCTTCTCAGTGGGGGACCATGTGCAGCCCCTGGCAGCAACGTCGCAATCCTTTCTCCTGCCTTACACAAAATAATCTGCAAGCCAGGCTCCTCATTTCCTATCCTCTCAAGTATGTTCCTTGTCAGCCTGAATTAGGCACAAAGAACGGAAGAGAAGTGAAGACGTCTCCCCTCCGGGACGGAAAGGGAGACAAGCACAGCCTTGCACTGGGTGCAGGATTCACCAGGGATAACAACCACAGCTCTGACGGCTGCTCACTTCGTGGGTCGGGTGGGCTCACTTCCCCCTCTTCACCTTCCACAGGCTCTCATTTCGGCTTGTGGATCATTACTAATGAGCAGTTTGGAAACAAAAGCAGCTCGCTGTACAGTATGTTTGTGAATTCGTGCAGCCTTACAGTTGCAATTTCATAATGAAATGATTTTTCCTGGCTGCAGCCCAAGGATGTGCTATTTTTCACAAACAGATGTTGCAGCTCCTGATGGATGGTAGTTTTAATAAATAAATAAGTCTTAGAATGACAGGAAAATAAGCAGTTTTATGTACATATATATATATTTATGTATGCATCTGTGCCATATGTGCGTAGCGGCCCCAGCTCATGCAGGTGCACGTGGCAAGGGAACTGCAGCTCCTTCCCACACCAGAGCACACGGGCTGCTGGCTGGATGTCCACGGGCAGGGATGGTGCCAGTGTTAAGGCCAGAGCTCAGCTGTAGCTAGAGGTGCCTGGGGACCATTGGACTGCAGACCTGGGCAGCACTGGGGCAGCCCCTGCTCACGGGGAGGGATTTGCACTCAGCTCCGGTGCCGACAGGGGAGGCAGCAGCCAACTCCCACGAGCCAGAGCCACGGGACTTGCTCCAAGCCAGAGTCACAGTACTTCCCTCCTTGGCTGCTCCACTTCTGACTTTCATCTCCCAGGGGAATTCACAGGGAAAACATCACAGGGCTCCCCACTCCCAGTGGCATTCCACCTCCTGAAGGACTTGTGGTCCCACGCTTTGAGTTCCTGGAGGATGGCCCCGATGGGACCTGTGGAGCGTGGCCAGCAGCTCGTGCCCGTGTGTGCCAGGTCAGGAGTGACCCCCACCCCAGCAGCAGCCAGCCTGGCCGCATCCTGTACGGCAAGCTTGGAGCAGCTCCCAGTGGGACGCTGCTGAAAAAGATAAAAGGGAAGACTAAAAATAAAATCCAACCAGCCCAGTGCCCGATTCCTTTGAAAACAGAAGTGGCATTGGGGATGAAACCTTCTGGAACTCCAGGAGCTGAGGCAGCGGTGGCAGGGCCACCGGAGGACCTAAGGATGCAATTAATCCTTGCATTTACGTAATGAGAAAGGCACAAGCAGAACAGATTGCAGGTGGCTGAGCACTGGGAAGGATGGCAGCTCCTCAGAGCAGGACACATGGATTTTAAGAAGGGCTGGATAATTTTAGACTCCATCACATACATAAGTTGCCATATGTACTGGCACAGAGGAAAGTTCCCTTGCATCATGTATTAATTCTGCACAAGAGCCCAGGGGGATTTCAGGGGGACAGGATGTATTTGTCCCAAGAGTGGTGACAGACAGAGAAAGAACTCGATGGGTGATGTCCTGTAGCCCCTGGGAACCCCTGTAACAATATCCACTGCAATAAAGGCTACGGGGTCTTTATTCAAACTTTGCCAACATATCAAATCCTTACCTCTAGGCCCTCAAAAAATGCAGAGCTGTATGGAGCGAGATCAAACAGAAATATCCAATCTGCAAGGGCTGGGATTAATGGATGGGGTACCCTGGGAGATGGGAACGCCCCATAAGGGACATACAATACCTGGGGGGTGAGGTGAGACGGAGAGAGAGATGCTGAAGGCAAAGCAGTATTTTAGATACGGCCCCTGGAGCCCAATCAAATGGAGGAAGGGGACTCGGAGGATAAAATCAATAGCTCATAGAGCAAAATCATTATCCTTCTCCTCCTCCAGTGCTGAAGCTGCCTGGCACAGGCATAACTCCCAGTGAGAGGCTGTGCCCCCAGAGAGAGACCCTGGGAGCAGGGATTAGGGTGCCTGTTTGCTCATCCCCGTGGCAAAAGCTCCGATCCCAGTGGGTCACAGAACCCGGTGGCCATGTAATTACACTTTATTAGCCGTGCAAGCAGGGAGCTGCAGAGAGGGCACAGGAGCTCGGGGAGGGAGAGCTGGCCCCAGCCACAGCACCTGCAAAAGCCTCAGCCCTGCGAGGGGCCAGGGAGGGCTCCCCCCGCCAAGGCTGTTGCCACGCAATTCAATGCAGTGACCATTTAACTAGAGGGTAATTACAGGAGAAGTATTTAATGGAACTAAAAGTGTGTCCAAGCCCCTGTGCTTCTGCTAGTGCAGCAGAATTCTGCGTGCTGCCTGCCAGGAGGGAAAGCTCTTCAAAGGCGCTCTCTGAAATGCTGAAATATCACTGGGTTTTTCCACTCTTGTGCCGTCCGAGGACGCTCCACTCTCACTGGGGCTCCTCATCCCCCCGCTGGGGGGAGGAGGGCCACAGCATCCTAGTGGGCAGCACAGCCCAGCTCCTGATTCCCCACACCCCGGGCAAAACTTCAATCTTCTCAGAGCAAGCCAGTGCCAGGGCGGTTTTTTTTCCTGTTATTTTAAAGACCATATATTTGCTGCTGAGATGAAAGCGCTGAGGTTTGGCCTTTCTGGCCACCTTTTGAAATGTCTCCTGGACAGCTCTGCATCAATGGAATTAATTCCATGAGAAAATCCATTCGAGACTAATGTCTTGCTACTGCAGGAGCATGCAGTGGCAGCAAACAGGAGATATAAGCTCTTAATTAAAAACAAAGAGAACCTCTATCCCCCAAGGCCTTTATTTCAACAGCTTTGGTTAGGGAGCCTGTATTTTTCATTTTCCCAATAAAAACAGCTACGAGCCACAACTCTTTGAAGACCCTCGTCAAGGCCTCGAAGCTGCATAAGATTAAAAAAGGGAGAAAACAGCTCCATTTCATTTGGCAGGGAGAAATCTGGGGTTACTGGTGCCAGATACTGGCTGCACTGGAGCACCCCAGCCCCTGCCTGCAGATGTGCCAAAGCAGAGCTTGGCATCCCATCCTCAACCCTGCTACGAGTCTCTTTCCTCTGTTCTCACATGCCCTGGGCACCAGGATGCCAGTGCCTCCTCCTGAGAGTCTGGGGCAAACTGACTGGACTCGGGAGGTTTTGCAGCTTCCCCAGCCATCAGAAATCACATCTGAGCCCCCAGAGCCTCATCCCCTGATAAAGCTGCTTTTGGATAGAACAATTCAATCAGGAGCGTGGTGTGGCTGCCCTGCTGCCACTACCAGCCTTTCCCAGGGGGGATCAGCCAGACTCAGCCGTAACATGAACTTACTGCTGGTTAATAGCTTGTAAGGAAAATAATTTACAAAAGCCACGAGGCTCAGATACACGGGAGGAGATATGGCAGGAGCCTTCTTGGAAAGCCTTGTTTCAGTGCACAGCCAGTTCCTCTGCTGCCTGACCTACTGTGCCACAAACTGCCTTGGGTCTGCTCTTCCCAACACCTTCTTGCCTGTCCCTTGGTTTTCCACCTGGTAAATCTCAGTGATCATTCTGAAACCCAGCCCAGGCAGTGCTAGTCATCCTGAGGTGAAAATACAGCTTTTCAGCAAAAAACCCACCAAGATTCCTGGTAACCTCACAATTTTTTGGGCTTGACTGATGAAAGGAGGAAAATATTCTGCCGCTGCTGCTGCAAAATGTTCTTGCCAAGAAGGAAGATCCTAGAGGCTTATGCTAAAGACACTGGGACTTATCTTCTCAGGTGTTACAGCAAATATCAGTGAGCAATAAATACTTGGAGAGCAGCAGAGGAGAGTTTCTGGCTCATTGATACACACATGGGTAGATGTGCCAGGCACACTTGCCATCTGTGCATCCTGGGGAGGGAGAGTTCCCTCTCCCTTGCAGGGAGAGCCCAGCTGATGGTCACAGTCCTTCCTCATTTCCACCATCACCCTCCTCCCTTCAGGAGAACTGCAGCTGATGCACAGCCTTACCAGGCATCCTTTGGGCACCCCATGGGAAGGGTGACCGGTGGTGCTGGCCCAGGAGACGCTGCCCAGCCCCCTCCCCTCCCCTCCAGCCCCCAGCCGTGGCGTCTCCCCACGCCTTGGCACAGCGGATCAAAGAGGCAGCTCCATCCCGACTGCCCAGGGTCTTCTTTTAAACGCATTTTATCTTTAATTAATTCCTTTGAAGCCTTTTGCATCCACTATCTCCTCACATCCAGCACCCCCCTCCTCTTTCTGGAGGCAGGGTCATCCCCAGCAGGACGCCAACCTCTTCTTTATTACTCTTTATTCCCGACATGCTCCCGGCTGGTGGCAGGGAGGGGGTGGCAGGTGGGCTGGGGCCACCATGAGCTGAGATCTGGCTGCTGGCACAGTGGGTGCCCACACTCACAGCCACACAGCCCCTGACTCCCCACGGGAGCCCCCCAGCCCTGGGAAGGGGGTGTCCCTGAGCATCAGCTCTGACAGGAGCTCCCTGCTCGCAGAGCGCGGTGCCAAACGTGCTGCGACCGGCCATCAAACACCACTAAGAGCAGCAGACAGCACATGGAGTTTTCTGCCTTATAAAGCACTTAAAGGTTTAATTAAAGATGGCTTTATCCTAATGCTCCTGAAAGGAGCCTCGGACAAGCCAGCGAGTGCAATTCCTGGCTCACTCTGACAGTTCCGATTCATTCCACTCTTCACTGCTTTGGCTGAGGCCGTGGGACTGGGGGATGCTCTGCCTCGATGGAGGAGCCCAGCCCATGCAGAGAGTGCCCAGTGAAGGCTCCTCACAGCCCTTGCTGCTCACAGCATGCTGGAATTTTAATTATTCCACTCTTTCCCTGCTACAGAGTAAAATGATTATGACAGCCCCAAAAAAAGCAGCACATTTTTGAAAAGCACAAGCATAAACGACGCCTGGGTGAACATCTTGCATGCCCAGCTGATGCCGGCAGCGCTGGGCCATGCTGCAGGGGTGGCACCAGGACAGGCACACCTGAGCCAAGGGTCACCCAAACCCCCATGGTGGCACCCACCGAGCCAGGGCATGCACCAGCCTGGGCATTACCAGCCATCACTCCTGTGCCATATCTCCTGCCTATGATCTGAGTAATTCCTATTCCGGGAGAATTTTTTTTAAGCTTGTTTTTGCTGCCAGCTACTCACAGAAACATTGTTTCTGGCTTTTTTCTTTTGCTTCTTAGCGAGGAGGAGGGGGATGAGAGGCAGATGCAAGAGAGCAGAGCTTGTTTGCTCATCTCATCGAGTGCTGCTGCCTCTGCTGATTTGTCCCCACCCTGTGAGCACCCCAAGGTCCCCCAGCATCACCAGGTGCCCAGAGACATGTCCCACTCCGTGGAAGGACACAAGGACACAGCACAGGAGGGACACGGGGGCAGCAGTACCATCCTTAGCACACCGGTAACATCTGCTCCGCCATGATCATGGGAGCACGGGTCTGCACAGCTCCAGGAGTCCTGGGGCAGCTCTGCTGGCCACCAGGGTGATCCTGGCTCCCGTGGGTGCCACACACAGGTGGGACCACCCTGAACTCCCAGGCAGCTGCCAGGGCCAGCTGAGGGACCACAGGCAGCGGGAGCACCAGTGCGTCCGCCCCAGGCTCCCGTCACCGGACAAGGACTGGCAATGCTTGCTCAGGCAAATAAACCGTACAGGCAAGTTACCTCATCCTCATTTGTTGCCATATGTTTTTCCCAGCAGAGAACAAACACTTCCAGCCGCTACAGCTTATATAACAGAGCAGAGAGAGGCTGGGGAGCCGCGTGGCCTCGCAAGGGCGCTGCGCCAGCAGAACCAGCCAGAGCGTGGACCCTGCTTCGGGGCAGAGCACGCTGCCTGCTCCCAGAACGCTGTCCCAAGGCACAACGGGGGCACGGGGCTCCTGCTGAGAGCGTGCCAAGAGCCCTTCTGGGTCTCACTCCCAGCACTGGAATGAAAAGCGGATCCAGAGCTCAGGAGCTTCTCTGTTGAGAGTGGACACACTGGGATCAAACAGAGCCTTTAGCCTCGGGAAGGAGTTTATCACATTCACCGCTCGAAGAGAGGTTAATTAGGAAAAACTCCAACCCTGGAGAAAGCCCCTAATAAGAGCTAAAGCCAGCAGATTAAAGCAGCCAGCTCCCCCGGGAGCTGCTGGTGCTGCAACTCCTACCATTCCACAGCCAGGCAGGACAGCAGTGGTGGCACCAGTGGGTGACACTGGCAGGTGGGTAGCAGCACCAGCAGCTTCTCCTCACCTAAACAAGGCAGGACACTCCAGCAAGTCCCGGAGCCCCAGGATATGCCAGGAGCCATCCTCCCACAGCTTGGGCAGGCAGAGGGGCTCCCATAGCCAGTTGAGGGAAACAAGCCCACTGGACCACACACTCCTGGATGATGCCAGTGAGGCCAGAGGCACTGCCCATGACAAGACTGGTGAGACTAGACAGACACTCTCATCACGCAGCGAGCGACTCATGCTGCAGCCCTTACCGACACTCCCTCGCTAATCTATCCAGCCCATTCCAGCATTTGTAAAAGGTGTGTAGGTAGGGAGTTATTTTGCCTCTATAAATAACTCCTTTAAGTCAGGAACAACATCCTAGTTGCATCGTCTCTTTCTGCCAAGAAGGACAGGCTGGATAAATTAATTGGGATTAAGATTAGGCCATAAAATTCCTTTTCATTTTGTCTAGAAAATCACAGTGAGCTCAAAGCAGTCGATGCACAATGAGTAAATTCTGTAAACTATCCACCAGTACCCCACGGTTTAATATCAGCAATAACAAATATAATTTGCAATAAATGGGAAGCAGCTTTCCCATCCATGTCCACACAGCAGCCAGCACTGGGGGAAGGCATCACTGTGCCGAATGCGATTACGGGAGATGGGCTGTGGATGGAGACTGTAATGGGAAAACACAGCGAGTGGCTGGAGAACGCCTCGGATAAAAGCGATAATCAGCGCTGCCGTTTGTCTCTGAGCGCTTGTTTAGTGTCACATTCACTTCTGTCCCGGGCAGTGCTGCCACTGGGACACTCATGTCACGGTGACCCCTGCACTCCAGAACCCCCAGGACTCCCAATGTCCTGGCCACCACCCCAGCCCCACGCAGGCCCTACCTGTGCTGTCTCCCAGCCCGCGGGGCGGGCGAGCGTCTTTGCCTCCGCTGCTGTGGCCGGTGGCTGGCTCGGCGGTGCTGGTGCGGCCGGGGCTGCTACGGGTCACCTCCCCCCCGGGCACGGGTGCCGGGGTGCTGGGGGGTGCGCGGGGCAGCGTGGCGGCGGTGGCAGCGGCGGCGGTGGTGGCGGTGGTCACGGCAGCGGTGGTGATGGTGGTGGCGGCGGCGGTGGTGAAGGTGCTGGGCAGCGTGCTGCTCTCCAGGGAGTCCTCCTCGCCCGTGGGGCCCCAAACGATGACCTCAGGCAGCGCCGTGGGTCGCCCCTCCCGTGGGGCAAAGCCACGGCTGCGCAGGTGCCGCCGGCCCCTCCGGGAGCGTGGCCGGTGCAGGGGGTGGCCGGCGGGCAGCAGGGTGCTGAGGTGCGGCCGGCGGGAGCGGGGTCTCTGCAGGGGGGGCACAGGGGCACAGGTCCAGGGGGGGCCGGGGCGCCGCAGCTCCTCCCCACTCCCCGTGCCCCACTGTGAGCCACGGGACAGTCTGTGCCGCAGCGCTGGCCGTGGCGAGAGCCTCCCGCCACTGCTGGCGGCTGAGGGCTGGCAGCTGGCAAGGTCCATGGCTAGGTGGAACATGGCTATTAAAATCCAAGCATGGCTTCCGAGCGGGCAACCTGACCTGTGGACAGACAGGGATCATGTTAGAAGGGTAACTGTGCACTCCCCTCCTAGCACAGCACACCCTGGCTCTCCAGCAGTGGCCACCCAAAACAGCCCCCAGCTCCACAGGTGCCCCTGTCCTCCCTGGCACGCCAGTCAGAGTCCCCCTAAATGGCATTGCAGGGCACCCTGCGCTCTCTCCAACTGCAAAATCTACCACCAGGAACACGGCAGACTGCGGATTCCCGTCCACAACCATGACTTTTCAGTTGGTCTGGGAACTATGAGACCCACTCAAGGATAAGTTTTACCAGGAAACACCCTGAGGAAGCGGCCAGTGCCTGCTTTGCCCAAACTCAGCCCTTTTGGGCGAATTGTCCAAGGCAGATGGCACAGTGGAATGCAGAGACATCAGGGAGCCTGTCCCCTGCTTCCTAAGCCAGGCATAAGGAGCCACTTACAGGCAGCACAAGAACTCCCTCAAAGACCTGGAGCAGACCAGTCTGGGGGCTCTTGCATTTGCACATGTAACCCTTCTCCTACTATGGCAGTCACCCACGCTGCAGCAGGAGTGTCCTCCCACAGAGCAGGGCACACCCCCTCCCACGGGGTGTAGCTCCCAGCGCCAAACACGACCCTGCAGCACACGGAGGGCAGGACGAGCAGCCCCTCTTGCTGCCCTTTCTGTCACAGGGTGGCAGGAAATGCCCTGAGCTGCTGGTCCCACCAGCAGTTACAATTCTGCCTTGATGTAATGTGTCACCATCACGTCACAGCCCTCTCCCTTCCCCAGTGGCATCGCACCATGCGAGGCTCTGCTCCCCTGGTGTCTCCACTAAGATGCTGCCCCACGTAAGGTGGCAAAACAACGCCTGATAGGCAAATCTTTGTTGTTGGGTTGGTTTTTTTTCACTTTGAAAAAAATCATTAGGCCAAAGCCCCCCAAAAAATCTTTATTCCATTTTACTCAGCTTTTACACGAGAAAGACTTTTGTTGAACTCAGCAGGAGTTAATGAGAGCTTTACATGGCTAAACGGGCTAATCCTCCGCAGCGGCGCCCGCACAGTCCTTGAGAGCACGACAGAATGTGCATCTGGTTGACAGAAGCATTTGTACACTCCCTCAGTGCGTGAGCAAGCGAAGCTAAAGGAGCTGACCTGGATACTCCCAAGCACAGGCTTTTTCTGCTCAGAGGATCCTGCCTTTTTCCTAATTGGGTATTTTTTCAAAGCGTAACAGCATTTATTTTGGGGAGGGAAAAGGCAACGCAGGGAAAGAGCGCAGAAGGAGAAAGGGAAGAGCCAGAAACAGACAACAGAAACCAAAATAGTTCAGGCTGGGGGAGGAAGGATTTCAAGGCTTCAAAAAAACCACAAACCACCGAAATCATGGTGGTAGTGGGGTTTTTTTTTAGAGGCCGGCAGAGCAGTGTCAGCACGAAGAGTGTCCCCCACGTGCTGTAGGCAACCTCCAACTCCAACTGCACCTCCACTGGTGAGGAGCCAGGAGCTCAGACAACAGCTGAAGCATCAAGCACAGACTGACCTTTGCGATGCTTCTGCTCTCTCCAGCAGCATGTTAGGCTCAATTTTAACCTCTGCCCAACTCCCCAACATCACCTGAAATGTCTCCTTGCAAGGAAGGAGAGGTGCTGGGCACCTCCTGGCACATCATTCACACTTGAGTGCCACCTCTAACACCACCTGTGACCACCTCCAGATCCTGTCCACTTCCCAGCTCTCTGTGTTGCCCAAACTCTGTGCTTTGCTGAACAGGTGCCGAACGGGACAAAGGAAGATGTGCCGTGCCAAACCCGGTGATTGCTGCATCCCAACCACAGCCTGGAAGCTTCTGAAAGACAAAATGTGGGTACTTGGTGCTTGGGCTTGGCACCTTACAGGAAAAATAGATATTCCCCATTTCCACCTCCTCCTGCCTCCTGATGACGTTCCAGGCAGCAGCGATGTCACCCCGACCTTGCAGGGGGTTTGCTCCTGCAGGACCTGTTTGACCACTGCTGCACTGTTCATGGCAGCATCAGGGAAAAGGCAATGTATAACACTCATTTTCCCCTGGGTCTTGTTGGAAACTCATGTCCCAGCATGGCCAGGAGATGACACCCAAACACTGGAGTGTCCCTTGCTCCTGCCATCCCTCCTGAGAGCAGAGGCTCTGTGACAAGGAGGGACATGGTGGGTGACACCCAGATGGGGCAGACCTGACCCTGCCCCACGGACAGTGCGGGTCACCCTTCAACCTGCGCCCCTTCAAGAAATGTTGGACACGGGGCTGTCACCCCAGGAGTGTCCTCCAGGCCACCCTGCTGGCTGGCACACCCCCAGGAGATGGATTCAGGGACGGAAGCAGCAAGCCTGGTTACCTCGGAGGAATTTTGCGTGGCATGCGATCTTCTGAGGGCTTTGCAACAACAGATAAGAGCAAGTGTCCTTCAGAATAAATAGCAGCGTGTAGGAGTTGCCGTTGTCTTGGCAACGCAGTGTGATGTGCCCGGCACAGCGGCGGGGATGGATGCGGCAGCGCGTGGCACGGCCAGCAGCAGGACCACCCGGCCCACCCCTGTCCCTCCCCAGGGCAGGCAGCAAGACAGGCAAGTCCCAAAGGACACCCTGGGAGTGGGGACACATCCTGTTCCGAGCTCCTGTCACCTTGTCCTTGCCCCAGAAAATGTGGGCTGTCCCACGAAAAGCCGCTCGTGGCTGGCACAGCCCGGTACGGCACAGCGCCCCGGGAGCCCCCCGCCTCCGCCTCCCCGTCACCCACACGAGCAGGAGAGCATTGCACGCCTCCCAGGAGCGTGAGCACAATGTCACTGCTGCTCGGAGGCTGGGAAGGAGTTGCAGCTTTGCCGAGACATCAAACAGCTCAAACACCTCTCCAATTGCACAAGCTGCCCCTCACCGGAGGGAGAGCAGAGGCAGAAGATCCTCCCCTGCTCCCACTGCATGGGATCACTCTCTAACTGCATCCACAATGGGGCTCTGGCACAGGGAAGGGAATCCAGTCTCCAGACACACATGTAACACCCATCTGCCTTGGTTTGGGGGCACAAAGCCAGCCCTGGCTGGGAGTACGTGTGGGCCAGAGGGATGCAAAGGGAAAGGCCTCAGTTATTGGATTTGGTTATTCCTGACACCCCCATAAGCACACACAGCCTTTTCTTAAAAGGGATTTGGGGAGCGTGGGCAATTTTCACATTACTTCTTTTCCCATCTTGGAAGTGCATGGGAATGTTATCCCAAAATACTTCTCAAACTCAAGGAAAAAATTCAGTAAAACTCTGAAATTGGGTTAGAAAAAGAAATGCATGGCAGAAATATCTGAGATGAACTCCCTTCCTTGCTCTCCTCATCCGAGGCCTTTGCTCCCACCATCCACCAATCTGCTCCCATGCCTCTGTGCATGGCGAGGTGGCCACACTCCTACAAATATTTACCTGCCAGAAGCACAAGAGCAGATTTCAAGGAAACCACTGAGCTAATGACATGGATCAGGCACACCAGTCACACCGTGACTCTTTGCTGAGCCCATCCAAGCCCATCCCTGTTTCAACAGTGACGGAGCAGCGGGTGTCAAAGGTGTTGTAGCTTGAGGCACTGCAGCTTCCAGACCCAACGTGACACCTTTCAGAGCACTCCCCTGTATGAAACCCCTGCCTGAATCCTTCCAGCTGCAGCCCTGTGCTTTGAAGAGGAGGACAGTTGGCACTTGAGAGAGAGATTAATTTCAAGGATGCTGGAGGACGCGAGCTTGCTGCTGTCTTCGACAGTCGGGAAGAGGCTGCTGTGGAACTCAGCTGCTACTGCCACTGTGCACGTGGTGCCAACCTCCACATGCAGGGAGAGGATGCAGGAGCATCCAGCATGAAGTGGGACAGAAGACTCCCTGCTCCAGTGTCAGGCACCCTCAGAGGACGGCAGCATTTCATGAGACAGGACGCAGGTTAATCTTGTGAACCCACTGTGCTCCCAGAAACCCCCATCTTTGGTAACGTGTCTGAGAATTAGCTGGGATCGTGGCTCTGACAAACATCAAAACACCACCAGTCAGCACTAACCCACTTCCCTGAAGCCTCAAAGGCTCACTCAAGTGCAGTCCCTTTCATAAGGTCCTTGTTCGCTCTCCAGCACCGGCCCCTTTCTCCCCTGCCTGTGGAGACACTTCACAGGAGCATTAACTGCAGAATAGGCTGATTTTTAATGCAGAATTATACAAATGGACCCATTCTTCCATTTCATGCCTCCTGTTAGGTAATCTATCGGTATTGCACAGGGAATCAAGGTTATGTCCTTGTTGGGGTGATTCACAAACCCGGCGCATTTCATATCGCCAAACACTGAGCGAGGCAGAGACAGAAAAATTCCTGTGAATGCCCAGAGCAGGAGCCGTGCTTGGAGAGATGGGTGATGTTTGCTTGACCCAGGCAAGACAGGGCAGGAAAGTGGGCACCATGCTCTAGGAAGAGCATCCTTGGCAGTGTGGCTGTGTGTCCTACAAAGGCATTTGGAGCATGGCACGTTATAAGACTACGTGCAGGAACTTGCTGGCTCCGTACGGAATGGAATGAGGCCGCTGCATCCCGGCGGGTGACTTTCACGCTGGAGCAGGAGGAAGAGGGGAAAAACTTCAGTGGCAGGTACTTGGCCTGCAATCGTGTGTCCTCACCAAGGTGGAGACTGCGGCCCCAGCTGCAGCCGCTCTCCTCTCCATCCTGCTGTCCTGTGAGATGATCCCTGCAGTGCAGTGACCGTCCTTTGTTGTCACACTACCAACCATCACCATGGAAATAGAGCAGCATTGGCCCGCACTTTGGGCTGACTGGGACCCTCCCCAGGGCTGGGAGGATGGAAGATGCACATTCCCAAGTGAGAGCTGCATGTCCAGGTGCCAAAAGGCAATGGCAAGTCATGCCATGGGATGAGCAGGAGACCTTGTGGACAACCCCACTGGGGGACCCAGCATGGCGCCCACCATGTCTCACCCTGTGGCCCCAGCATCAGTGGCACCACAGAGACCTTTCTCCTGAACTACATTCTGCTCTGGGATCAGTCACTCTGATCCCAGGCCCAATGGGAACCAGAAATGTACAACTCACTGGGCTGTCTGCAGCCTCGAGCTCTTCCAAGATAATTACAAATTTGTGAAAATATGGCTGTCGAGCTCTTTAAAGCCAGGACTGGGACTTAAGGCACAAAGGCTGACACACAGTAGTACCTAAGTAAATTAAATGTGCCACATCACTACCTATCTATATTACAGACCTGAGCTTCAGGATTACCTGCTAATAAAAGTGATATTTAAAACAAGTCCTAAGTTCCTCCGCTGCCCCCTTCTCCCCACAAGTAATTAAACCAAGGCCGCTTCCTGCAGCGCAGGGGATGGGATTTATCATGGAGGGAAATCAGCAGAGGGTGAAATAGGTTGAATCCTCACTGCCACGCTGCCATAGCCAGGCAGACAGCATCTTCCCCAGGAAAAGGGGGTGGAAAGGGGTCAGCTGGGACTGGGAAGTCATGGGACCCCCCAGAATGGAAATGCCAAGATAGAGGTGGCTGTATCCATCCCCGGCTGTGCTTGGGGAGCTGTGAGAGGAGGGTAGGAGGGCAGCCGTGGTGGAGGGGAGCTGCTCGTTCTTCTGCCTCTGCCTTGAGCTCACCCAGCTGCAAATAAACAATTTTACCATTTGAATAGCCGCGAGTGCGGAAGGCATAATTAATACCCAGTGGTACCATCAGCCAATGTGCTGATGCGGGAGGTGCAGCCCCTGCCAACGCTGTCAGTGCACAGCTCGGGCACTGCAGAGCACGGCCCTGGCTGCTCCCACCTCCAGCCCCATCCTTCGCTGGAGGCAGAGGAAGGGCAAACCCCCAGCCCCAGCACAGACGCCTGGGGCTGGTGCTGGGGCCAGCACAGCACATCCCACGCTCTCTCCATGGGAAGAGTCAGGGGCTGGCAGAGCAACATGGGGAAGAGAAAAAAGGAGTGGACCAGAGAGCAGGTGCATCGCTGCAAAGGCAAGATCTGGTTGGATCCATATTTCTGGTCACCAACCTTTAACCCCGGGTTTCAAATTCAGTTCCCATTTTCAAAGATTTTAAAGGACCCTGACAGAACAAAGGGCCCAGCCCCTGTGGCCAGCCTGAGGATGAGTGTGAGCGCTAAGTTAACACAGTGAACTGGCCAACACCATCCATGATGGCCAGCCCAGTTCAACGTGCTCTAGGAAGGGCATGACATCTGCTGGTGTTCTGGGATTATTTCAAACAGGATTTGAAAAGTGCTGGGAGTGGGAAGCCCAGAAATTCATGTGCACCTTCAGACAGAGAAATGTCCCCAGCAAATTTCTGTGAAAGACCTTGGTGATTCACCCACTGCTACTCTGGCAGCAGGAGGTCTGAGCATGGTCTGGCTCCCCCAGGAAGACTCAGTAGACTGGGGGTTCATCTGGCACCATGGTGAGGCAGGGTCCAGATGAGCTGGAGGATGAAGTTGCCCGAGTGCTCACTGGGGGTATGACTCAGCTGCAGGCTCAGGCTCTGCATCTCAGGGCACTACTGGAGCATCCCTTCTGGCAAGGTGCTTGCTCCCAGTGGGGAAGACACTAGTACTGCTGAAACATCCCCCCATCAGCAGAGCCCAGGTACCACTCGAGCATTCCCCCCAGTGGGCATGGTCCAGGTACCACTGGAGCATTCCCCTGGGTGGGCACAGCACAGGTACCACTGGAGCGGTCCCCCCAGTAAGCAGAGTGTGGGTACCACCACAGCATCCCTGTCAGCATGCATGGTATGGGTACTGATGGGCCCTCCCCCGCAGCAGGCACAGTGTGGGTACCACTGGAGCATCCCCCCTCAGTGGGGATGGTGTGGGTACCACTGGAACATCCCCCCCTCAGCAGGCATGGTGTGGGTACCACTGGAGCATCCCCCCTCAGTGGGGATGGTGTGGGTACCACTGGAACATCCCCCCTCAGCAGGCATGGTGTGGGTACCACTGGAGCATCCCCCCTCAGTGGGGATGATGTGGGTACCACTGGAGCATCCCCCCTCAGCAGGCAAGACGCAGCTTCTGCTTCCCCCACCGCCGCCCAGCCAGCAAACACTGCCTGCATTTATTGTGGCAGGGCTGGACAGTGGGGTGTTTCATCCACCCGGCAGCAATAACACTCGGCTTTTGTCCCTCCTGGATAAAGGGGGTTTGTGAGCGCTGGCTTTCCAGCCCAAACGCGCACCTGTCGCCAACTTACCCCACTCGTCCCCCCCGAGTTCCACGCCAGTGCTGGGGAACAGGCAGCAGCAAGAGCTCCAGCTCAGACACAACTTGCTGGGAAGTTTCAGATTTCCAGATCCACCAAAATCTTGCTGAAGAGCCACAGCCTTGAGCTCCACTCTTGCTGATACTAAAAACAATCCATAAAGCTAAGGAGATGAGGGTTTCCCACCTTATTTTAGCTTCTACCTAAACCTCCATATGTATTCCACCTCCTCATGGGCACCACAAAATTGCTGCCCAGCCTCTGCATGCTGACACTGACCTGGGAGGTCCCAGCACATGTGATGGTGCTTCCCTCTCTCATCCTCATCACGGGAGCAGAAAAAACACTCCTCTATGTCCCAAACATATGGAGAAACCGGTCTACTGAGGGAACGAGACTGACTTATGTAGGAGTGTGTTAAACCCAGAGCCTGGAGACCAGTCCTAATGCTGTCCACAATAAATAAGGCCAGTGGTTGTGCTGAGTGGCTCCCTGCTGGAGATACAGGCGCAGGCAGGATGATGTGCTTCCCTGTAGCCACCATCCAAGGAATTTCTGCTTTCTCTGCTTGGCTTATGAATTTTCTTCCTTTGCCACGTGTCTGCCTCCTGTACAATCAACTGCAGGTTGATCAGGTCTCCTCCTCAGATAAGGAGACTATTGCATTGGTGTGTCCAAGCACGATGCAATGCTCAGCTGCTGTGGGATAGCATGGGATGGGATGGCAGAAGCAAAGCTCTTCCCACCAGGATCACAATAATCCTGCCTGATATCAGATTGGAGCCGAAGCCTTATGAGGGGTTTTCCTCCTCTGAATATGCATCCACAAAGCGATTCCAAGAGACAGTGAGTAATTCAACTCAGCCCTCAGCTCTGAAGGACCTTCAGAGAAGAAAACCATGGCACAAGCTACAGCTTACACCACCCTTTAACCCTGGGTATGTAACCCAGTGCTGATCGCATTTTCTAAATGAAAGTGCCCGGGAGCATCATTACAATGAATGCAGGAAATGCTTTGATCTAAAAAAAAAGAGGTAAGTTGGCTAAGTACATCTAAGTAGCAGCTTAACGAGCTTTAAAACAAAATAATTAAAAGAGGTCTGTGGCATCACTGTAACACAACGTGTCTTCACAGCAGCTGCCCATCGGAGCGCACCGCAGTATCCGCATCAACAGGAAACACCGCCAACCATGAACACACCCAGGAGAAAACACTCTTAATGGGATTTTTAATGATGATCTCCCAAAGAGCCTTGCCTTCCCAGGAGCAAAGATAAGTACTGACCCACTGGAAGTGTCTGGTTGAGCAGCACAGGGCCCAGCTGACCTTTCCCCATGGCGAAAGCCGGATGTCCGCATACAAAAATCTGATTAACTCAGGTCTTCACTCCAGAACCGTGGTCTCCTGATGGAGGTGCTCTCAATTTGCAGTGGAGTGACTGAGATCCAAACCTGCCTTTCACCCAGGAAGCCCCTGGCAACCTAAGGATGCACAGAAACCAGAAACCTCAGCAGCCATCTCCAGGAGTGAATATAGGGAACATGTCAAGAGTTTCAAACGCTCCAGAAACTCTTACAGAAATGGAGAAGATGAGAGGAATTAAGGCTCTGAAATCAGAGAGAGGGACAGATGGCTTTTATGGAGCAAGAAATACAATGGGAAAAAATGGAGCAGCAGAGCTCTCTTTGAAGGTGTGAAACGTCAAGAGGGAAGCCTGGAGAAAGCCAAAGCCTGGGAGCTGGGAGCTCAGCACAGAGCAATGCACTGCCTGGCCGAGGTTCCAGATGCAGCACAGTGCTAGGGAGTTTCCAGCCCTCCTGCTCCTGAGACACTCTGCCCAGGCCCACCTGGGGACATCCACTGCCAGAGAAGGCTCAGACATGCAGCATGGAGAAAGAAGAATGGCCAAAAAGATGTTGAAAAAGCCCAGCTGAACTAGAAAGCGAAGGCAGTGGAAATGAACTCCAGGGCAAAGACTCTTGATCCCGTCACAGAGAATTTTAAATCTCCTTTTAGCACCAAGCAATTTCTTTTCCATGGAGAAGGAGCGCTCTTCCTGCCATGGTCACCTCACTGCACATACAGCACCCAGGCAGCACACAGGCTCTCTCATTCCAGCCATAGCAAAAACCTCAAGGATCCAAGCAACAATGAGGAAAGCCTCGAGCACCTCAAGAACACCACGCCATTGGGGGCACAACCACTTGTAGCCCAACTGCCAGCGAGTCAGGGATCAATGTGCTCCACATCTCATTAAAAAAAGGATTATCTCCTTTAGAGAGAGATTAAACTTTCAGAGCATTATCTCTGACAGGTCAGCAGCAAGGGATGACCTCCTGCATCCCTCAGTCTCTCAGCTTTCTTCAAAGGCCCCTGATCCAGCAGCCTCACTTCTGCCCTCATCCATCAAAATTAGCAAAATTGATTTTGCCACAGAATATGTCACTTTGACAGGAACCCAGAGTAAGTCCTGAGTATATCATGTTGGAGGATGCTAAAGGAGTAGAGCTTCTTACAAAGCCAAGAAACAAGAAGATGAGTAACTCATCCTTGTCCTTCCCACGGAAAACTTGAAAACCCATGAACAGCAGACACTTGTAGAAAAAGGGTTGATTCTTTTTGGGAGCTCTTCCTAAAATAACACATCCAGAATGGCTGCACTTTCCCTACATAACATCCCGCAGCTGTGGACTCTGCAACGCTTTGGCTCTGGCCGGGAAGAGGCAGAGCTGACTGCGTTCCCAGTGGGATGCACGGCCTCATCTCCTGGCATTAATCACCCATGTTCCAGTGGGTCCTTAAGTGGATGTCCTCATCCATGTCAATTAACTGACGCTTCATTACTCAAGTCCTGCAGACGGAGATGCTCTCGCAGGCTCTGGGAGCAGGACTGGGGTCACTCCCAGGACTCCGGCAATTACGGAGCGCGTCCCTGAGGATGCCGTGCGTGCGGCTGGCTCGGCTCGCCAGGCAGGCAAATCCCAGGGGAAATAACCCAGGCTCCCCCCGACCTTGTCACATCTTCAACCTGAATGACGTGCAGTCAAGTGCCAACATCAATTAGTGCTGTTTGCTCTCACTGGCACCTCTAACGCTGCTGCTGAGCAGCGCGTCCCCAGCCCTCCCGCGTCGAGCGAGCTATGCAGCAAAGACAGCACTGTGCAGCCACATCCCTGACTTACAGGGCCATAAACCACAGCTGGAGTTTCTCCCGACCACCCCAGGATGCTGCAGAAGAGGCACGGCCAACAACCTCATGGACAGGAGTCACTGATTCCCCAGCAAGTTGTAACTGAGCACCGCAAATCCGCCCTCCTGCAGGGCACAGAGTGGTCCCTCCCATGGCCTGTGCTGTGCTGCCAGCACTCTGTGGCACATGGTCACCCCTCACCACGGTCAGCACCAGCACGTCCCCGTTCCCTTGCCTCTCTTGTGCTATGGCATGTACCCTCTGGCGAGCTGCTGTTTCTCCAAAGTTTTCTCTCTCCTCCAGGAAGCACCTCACCACTCCCAGACTATGTATTGTTTTTGAAGCAGCTTCTGCTCAGCTCTGGCCCTGCAGCCAGGCCAGGGAAGCTTCACTGCTACCACCTTTCCATAGCTAAGCCTCATGCCATGGATGCTTCAGCAAGGTCCAGAGCAGCTGTGCAGCCAAGGCTCTGCTCATCCTCCCTGCCAGCTTCTGCAGCGAGAGCTGAAGAGTCCTTTCCATACTCATAGAGATGCTGCACCAGGGAATGGCTTCTGCTCCCAATGGCTTTGGCTCATGGAGACGCAGCAGCCACTGGCAGCAGGGACACAGTGCCGCTGGGATGCTCCAACACTGCCAGGAAAGTGGAGCTGCTGAGAAAGACCTTCAGAGTAAACTTCAACAAAAATCATCGCATGTCAAAGCGTATCTCCTGCCTACGCATCATTTCCAAGTCACAAGGAGACATTTTGCAGATCAGAGTTGGAAATGAGCACTTTGTGAATGACTGGCTTTATTTATTTTTTTAAGTCAAGTCCCAGAGGGTGCTTTGGCCTCCTGCCCCAGGCACATAGTGCCTGTAGAACCCACCCCTGCTAATTTCCATGGAGCTGCTCATCCACCTCCAGCCAAGCTGGGTTTCTCCTCCTTTTCTCACTGTTGCCTGGGACCAGAAATGCCAAATCCCTCAGCAGTGGTGGGAGGACACATTCAGCTGCACTTGGGGCACGTCTCCACCCTGGTCCTACAGCATCCTTGCCAGCAGCCCTGGCCCCAGGTGAACACCCCTCTGCACAGTACCCAGCCCTGTCACCATGCCATGGGCAGCATGGGTGCTTTGCCTCCAGCCTGGGCAGCGGTGCAAGGAGCAGTGGGGGGAGACAGAGCCAAAACACCTACTAGTCCCCAGTGTGTCCCCCTCTGAAGGCACCTGGAGTGGAGCTGAAAGGAGCCTTTAGTGCAAAGGAGCTGAAAGGAGCCTGGAGAGCTTTGCCTCACAGAGCAACTGAAGCCAGAGAAAGCAACTTATAAACCCAGAAAGCAGGAGAGATTCAGCAGCAGACAAAACCTCATTGCACAAGGAATCTTCATAAAACCAAATTAATGTTGAAGGATGAAGGCAGGTAAACCTCCCACGGTTAAGTTCAGGCCACTGAGACTCAGTTTAAATCTCTCAGCAGTTCTGATTTAATCAATGCATTTCCAAGTGAAATTAGATGAAGCACATCTCCATCACAGGAAATTATATAAGCTATCAAAGTCTGTAGGTACAGGTCCCAGTAAGAAGAGCCACAGGAAATATTCATATCAACTTGAATTCCATTTTTAAGGAGGCAGTTCAGGTCCAGAGCTTAACATTATTTCAGTGAAAAAAGTCACACTGATGAAAACAGTGAGCCAAGGTGAGAAAGGGCCGAGCAGCAGCTTTGAGAGCATCCCCTGGAAAACCTGTGGTGGCAGCTGGGACACTGGACTTGGCCAGAAACCCCCCTCCCCCCCAGCAGTACCACCCAGTGCAGCGTGGGAGGGAAGGAAGACGGAAGGAAGAACGGAAGGAAGGATGGAAGGAAGGAAAACCTTTTTGTTTTAAAGGAAAGGCTGGAAGCACCAATGAGGTTGCTCCATCCACTGAGCCCACCTAACTCACCTGGCCTCTAGCAACTATCCTGCTGGAGGAGTTTTGCTGTCAAAACCAAACTCTGTTGGGCTTGAACTTCTGTCACCTCCTTGGTCACCACCATCTCTCAAAGAGAACAATGGGCAGCACAACCAAGAGCGGAGCAGCTCTGCTCCTTTAGCTCAGCACATTGATTCCCATAATCTTTCCTTCCCAGTCCTTCTCCCATTAGCTATATTTAAAGGCTTACGCATGCATACATTTCCATAATGAACCTCAGACCTGTCGGAAGTCCCATGGATTATTCACACCCTACCAAGCTGTCCTTGGGAGCAGCTGGCAGCGCTCACCACCGCCATGTACACACACATACCTACAGATACTGAGGGAAAGAAGTCACGCTGAGAAAGCTCACGGATCAGATTGGGTGAAGGAAGGTGGGAACAGGGCTGAAGAGCTGGCCTCTGCCTTGCTGCCATTTCCTGTTACAGCCTGGGCTCTGAAGAAACATCAGCTACTCCTCCTTTCCAGCAGATGACCATTACATAAGGCAGAGCCAAACCGCGGCGCTCCAAGGCCAGGAGCAGCTGGACCAACAGCTCGCCCACCCCGCGTCCCGCATGCCAAGGGCTGGCGGGGCAGCTGCCACACGGGGCAGCCCCCAGGCGTCCTGGGCAATGTCAGCACGCCAGCTCTCACCCGTCACCCCACCAGAGACACCACAAAGGCACCGCGGTGGCTCCGGCGTTATTACGACAATAATTCATGCTCTGCGAAGCGGCTGCAGAAGCCCCACGCCGCTCCCCTCTCCTCATCTGGGAAATTGCTGCCAGTGCAGAGGTACGAAACGCTGCATAAAGGCACAGTTTATTCAAGCATTATTGTGGCTGTTAAGAATCATAGCCGGTGACACCAGATGAATTTCTGTGGCAATCAATCCACTTGGGAGCAGCCAGCTCAGCCCCTGCGTGGATGCGGGATGAGTAAGGACTCCTCAGTGGAGGCCATTAACTCCCACTGTTTGCTGCTCTCATTACTTCCCAGACTGCAAGGCTTGCATCTTTGACGAGTGGCTGAATCTACATTTGACAGCGTGAACCTGATGAGTGAAATTCATGGAAAATGTTTGCTTTGGCAGTAACTACAAGGCCCATAAAGTTTCCTCGGAGCCAATGTATGCCTTTTAATGAGTTGTTTTATACAATCGCCAAGAAATTGCAAACGGTGGTTTTACTCCTACAGCAAATCACTCAGGAGCTCAGCGCTGTAAAAATTGTGGCATATTGTTTAAAACATTATATTCGTAGCTATGGAGGGAAGTCCTCGGCGGCGCTGGAAGCTGGCAGCTGGCACCCTGCAGAAGGCTGCCGTGCCCTCGCAGGCGGGCACAGGCACTGACGCAGGCATGGACGGGCACACGTATGTCCGTGCACACTCTAGGAGTGACAGAGCTGCTGCTGTCCCCCCAAAGAACAGACTTGGCCCTGCAGCACTCACACCTGCCAAGGGCAGAGCGAGGCTGGAGCATCCTCAGGACCTTGCAGGGGCTTTCAGGACAATGCTGCTCTCCCCGCCCCAGCCCGAAATAGAGGGCAGCAGCTTCCCTTCACGGGAACCGAATAATTCTGAGTGATGCAGCTGCACAGGCCTTGCCTTCCCCAGCAGAGGAGCACAGCTCACCCGAGGTCAGGCACTGCCACCGCCCCGGGCGAAAGGGATCGGACTCTGAAGGTACCATCTTCCTGCCGCAGGCAGCTGCTCCAGGCAGAGGCTGTGCAGGGTGAAACAGGCGCTGCAAAACTCCACCACTTCTCCTGGAGCTATTTTTCTAGTAGTCTTCAAGAAAATGAGGAGAAATGACATGGGAAATGTCAGAAATAAAGCCAGAAGCAATTAGAGTTAGAGAGAAGGGAGAGCAGCAGGCAAGGTTAGCAGTAAAGTTATCTCTTATTAAAAATAAAACAGGGAGGGACTGGAAGCTGATGAGGTGGCGGAGAGGACAGCCTGGTGCTGGAGATCCAGGATGCACAGCACGGACATTCACAAGGCGAATGAATTGAGGAGCGAAGCAAGCAGAGGGCTCCTGTTTCCATTTGCTAAACTCTCCTCAAAAATAACAAAGCAGAGGGCGTCCTCTGTTCCCAGGATAAACAGCCTTCTGCCACTCCAGCCCCGGGAAACGGCCCTCCAGCTCCACCGGGCTTTTCACCTGCCACACGACAAATCCAAACACGAAGCACCCTGAGAAAACCCTCGGGTGCTTTCCCCAGGAGGAATTCCTAAGGTCGACACATCACGACGAACTCTGTCCTTCCCATACACAGCAGCACACCCTCGGCGGACGGACGGAAGGACGGACAGACGGGCGTCTTCGGTGCCAGCGTGAAGGTGCTCGCGTGCCCAGCCAAGGGCACAGGACAAACGGGCACCGGGGGACCGGCAGCCAGCTTGCCACGTGCCTCCGGAATACGCTGCAGGGCACACGCGAGTGTCACAGAGAGGCTGAGGGCCTCCCCCGCTCCTCGGCGCAGACAAAACCCCAGTTCAGGTTTCACCCTCCAAGAATCCATCCACAGCCCGGGCAGAGGGACAAAGCCTCCAGCGACCCGCCAGGGCTGACGGACAAAGGCTTCTCGCATCACTGCTCGCTGCCCGCGGCGTTCGGGGGACCCTCCGTGCCCCCCTCCGTGCCCCCCCGCCGCAGCCATGTTCTGCCGGAGCGCAGGGGCGCGGGGGGCGGCGCGGGATGATGGGCTCCCCAATGCGCTGCGTGGGACAGGGCTGGCGGCGGAGCTGCATCCATCCATCCATCCATCCATCCATCCGCTCACCCCGCAGCCCCCCTGAGCACCCAGCCCTGCTCCCCGGGGAGCGGCCGCAGGGCCTGGCACGAGGTTCGAGAGTGGAGCGGCTGCTCGGGACCCCTCGCCTCGAGACCCCTCTCCACAGCAGCAGAACCACCTCGGCGTTGCGGTTTGACCTCTGTCTCACACAACCGCTCAAATCCAGGACTTTCTAATACAAAACCGGGTTGGGGGGAGCGGAACAGATCGTGGATCTCACTTTTCCTTGGGGTCTCACTTGTTTAACCCGCCGCCGGTGTCAGTCGATTCCACAGAAATGGGCTCAAACCAGGAAAACCCAGGTACTCCTGTGGTTCCAGGGCCGCGCACGGGCAGGGTCCAGGGCCGGGGCTCTCCAGCCACAGCACCATGGAAATAACAAGATTTCGGCTCAGATGACTTCGCAGCGGTAATGAAAATGTGTTATGTAACACTTTGCCTCCGTCTCCTCTGCTTTGCAATTCTCGATTAATCTCCCAAGCACATCCATCCATCCGTCTGTCCATCCATACATCCATTTATCCATCCATCCGCCCGAGCCCCGACCGCCCCCCTCCCGGCCCCTTCCTCC
>VXBA01004717.1:180862-264839 GCA_013399895.1 Serilophus lunatus
CCGAGCGGGGGTGGCCCCGGACCGGCGCCCGCACCCAGAGCCGGTTCCGACTCCGTTTCCGTAGGGTCCGCCGGGCAGTGCCGGGACCCAGCCGGGGAACGGCCCGTCCCTCCCTGGGACGTCGCCTCCGGCCGCCTCTTCCCCCGGCGAAGCGCTCCTTCCCCCGGCGAAGCGCTCCTTCCCCCAGACCCCCACGGTGGGCACCGGCCCGGTAGCTCTGCGCCCCGGGACAGCGGTGTCACCGCGCGGAGCGCCGGTGCCCGCACGGGCGGGCAGCAGGGAGGCGCGGGCTCAGTCCGTGCTTTGCGGGCAGGGCGAGGGGTCCCCTGCAGTTCGGCAGCCCCGGGGAGCCCCGGCCCGCTGCCCGGCGGTGCGGGCCCGGCTCCCGCTGCAGCGGGCTCCACCAGCCGGCCGAGCGGGCATCCTGCTCCCGAGCAAAGCCCGGGAGAGTTTCCATCCTTATCCCGAACAGCTGCCCCGCAGGGACAATGTCGGGCCAGCGGGAGCGCGGATCCGCCACCGCCGCCTCGGGCCCCCGCACTGAGGGATGTGTAGCCGCCACCGAATTCCCTGCGGCTGAAAGCGCCTTTCGTGCTCCGTGCTCGCCCAAAGACAGCCGAGCACAAAGGGGAGCCTGCGGGGAGAGGCGCTGGCTATTTTGGGAGGTGTTTCATCAGAGCCTGATGCGTTTTCTCTCTTTCCGGGGGTGCTGCCAGTAAGGAGAGACATTATTCTTGGTGTACTGAAAGAAAAGTGTGTCTCTCAAAAGCCGAGCTGCTTTGAGTGGTTTCTGTTCAGCTGCTGCAATAAAAGAAGTTTTTGTATGGATTCGGGGAGAGACTCTTTGAAGATGCTCCTGGCTATGAACGAGGAGCAGGACCGTGGTGTGCAAAGCCAGCGCTGCCAGGGTGTCCCCTCACAGGGACGAACCACCCGCAAGGAAGGGGCACATCAATGCCCACGGAGCGCTTGGCTCTCACCAGTCACAGCAGAAAGTAAGGCTTATGTAGAGATGAATCTCTCCGCTGCCTTTCTGACTCACTGGGTTTCTTTTCTGCCTCCAGAGAAACTTCCTTTGCAAAGCAGAGCCTCCTGTGAGCAGGGCAGGTGGATGGAAGGTCAGCACTTGTCCCTCGGCCGCCTCGCCAGCCCCTGCTCCTCACGAGTGCTCCTGCTGGATCGGCTCCAGCTGCCGCTAGAAGTGCTGTAGTTCAGCATCCAAACCCCCACATTCCTTGGAGCTGGATTCCTGCTCGGAAGGAACCTCTTTTGGCAAGGATGAAATCTCGGGGGTTGGCCTGAGGATCGGCATACTCTGGGAGGTGGCAGGTGCCACCTCTGAGACTCTTGTGTCTCAGCCCAGGCAGGACCTGGGGTACAAAAGTACGTAAATTACGGCCAGGCTGTGTTTGGCTTTTGCTGAGCATGATCCTGGCCTGGCAGGTCGTTTGGGCTCAGTTCTCTCAGAAACACTGGTGAATCCCACCTGGCAGACCTTTGGTAGTGCTGCAAGGCAAACACCGTCCCCTCCTCGTCTCCTGGAGTGAGGCCAGTGACAAACTGGCCGTGGCTCTGTCCGGTCTGAAGTCAGGAGGGAGTCTCGAGCCCCAGGGTGTTCATTACATCCAATCCTATGATCATACACACGATGTTTGCAGCTGCTGATTACGGCAGCTTCAGCACAGATCGCTATCAAAGCCCAGCACTCACCTGGACGAAGCCTTCTCGGAGCCTGCGAGTGCAGCGACTTGAAAGAGAAAGCTCGGCTTTACTGCAGCCCATGGGCTTTATCAGCCATTAAACCCAGCTCACTAACATGAAAGATCTTCAGAGAGAACAAGGGAAGAGCTTGCGATTGTCAGTCTCTTAAGAGGCTGCTCTGGAGCCCGAGAGATACTGGAACGCAGTTAAGTAGAAGACAATCAATTAAGGCTTAAATAAACCCAAACGAGCAAACGTTAATGAGAGCTATCTTGTATCTCAAACAAATCCTCTTAACTCAGCCCCACTTAAAAAAATATTATTTCCCCATTTGTGCCAAATGCGTGGAGCCAGCGTGGAATTGCAGGGAGGATGGTGTCGGGGGATCTGGAGCCTAGCAGTGAAGGCTGAATTTCTGGGTTTTTGGCTTTAAACATCTGTTAGAGTCTGTACACACTGGTCAAACAAGTGACCACAAGCACGAAAAGGCCCCACACTCTCACCATCAGCTTTCCTCTGGCCCTGAGCCTCTTCTTGGGCTTTTTGCCTCAACTCTGCGTTGCAATATCACCATCCAGAATCTTCCAGAAAAAAAAAAGAGGTCAAAGGAGAGGTGAGGTTTTCAACAGTACCAATGCAGATGTACAGGCAAAACGTTTATACACGGGCCATCATTTGGGTTCAGGACTGGTTTGGGATGCTCGGAGTGGAAACCTCATGGAGAGGGAGTCACCTGGGCAGTGTGAGTGTCCTCCCTGCCCTCCAGAGAGCCCCACCTGCCACCAGCCAGGAGACACTGCAGCACTCGCTCGGTGCCTCCCTGAACCAGCAGCGCAGCGTTTGTCACAGCGTTTTAAAAGGCGGGCGGTGCCAATCGGCAATCTTGGCAATCTCGGCCCCCTTTGTCTGGCTCATCTCCTCAGCGGTGCTGCCGGGGCCGCCTGCCCGATGGAGCAGCCTGCTGCGGGAGCAGGAACTGTGAATTATCCCACCATTTAAGGAGGAGGGAAGGAAGTCATTAGTGAATTCATTTGTCTAACTTGTTCTTCTCAGAGTCATCTCTCCAAGAGAGTAAAGTTCCTGATGCTGGTGTGAAGCTGCAGGCGCTGACTCGGGCTGTATGCCACATTGCAGGGCACAGATGCTCATGCAAAACCCATGGTTGGCGAAAAAAGAGCGGTGTGAGCCCCCCAAGAGTGCTGCCAGCTGTGCTGCACTTCCCTCACCGTGTTCTGAGACAAAATCTGTTAATTTGTCTCTGACTGGAAAGAAAGATGCTGCCCCGGCTACACTCGCCAAGAAGGAGTGAAAATTGTCTCTTCAGTGAAGTAGGTTGTCATTACCCATTTTCCTTTCATATGGGAAAAGTAGAAGTGTTACTTAGAGCTTGTGAAGCAGAGAGGAGTATAATGCAATTTCTGCCTCCTTGTAGCATTGTCCTTTCGTTTTTCAGACCAGTGCTGACAGGGAATAGAATTCTGGAGAGCACCTTGAGGATTTTATACCCTGAGCAGCTCTTAGGGGACTCTGAGACTTGCATTCCCTTCAGAAAGCATCCCCAACTGCCTCAAACTCCTCTAATGGTCTTGACGGGATTCTCTAGCAAGGCACAGCTCCAGCCAGAGACGCTGGACCCCGGGAAGGAGGCACGAGGCAGGGGAGCAGGAGGGGAGGGCTGAGAAGATGGGGAGAAGCTGGATGGGATTTCATGGGCCCTTTCTGCAAGCCCCCGGTGGGGCTGGCTACCTAGGGATGTCAGCCAGCTGTCCAGCCAGAGCTCCCTTTTCCAGGGGAAAAAAAAATAAAGCATTATCCCACCTTGCCGAATGTGATTCTGATCGGCCTTTTCCCTCATCGGGCTCAAACCCCAGCTTGTTGCTAAAGAAAAGACAGTTTGTCTTGGTCATCCTCCGGTGATGGGGGTGGCTGCTCACCCCCTTTGCAGCTGGGCTGTTCTTCGCCACCACACGCCCAAAAGTCTCCTGCCCTTCAGTTGGTGGGTGCAAACCTACAAAGCACCCCGATGCTTTGCAAACAGCTCATTGTTTGAGTCGTTAACCTTCAACATTTCAGTCTTTCACAAAGCTGCTCCCCAAAGCTCACATCTTGTGTAGTATTTGTCTGGCCAGGCTGCTCTCATGCAGTTTCTTCCTTTTGTAAGCTAAACATCGCTAATCAGCTTCTTCAAGCTCCAACATATGTCCTATAAATATCCCTTTTGGAAGCAAAATCTGTCTCGCGTGTGTTTGCAAGACAAAAGAAAAAATTAGAAAGCATGAAGCCCTGACTTAGCAGCCCAGCAGCAGAACTGCGCTGAAGCCTGGCGGCTTAATGGAAGCAGGAGCATGCTTCATCTCCCTCGTCGAGCCCCACAGCGTGCCAAAACCCCGAACCCTCAGTCCTCGACAGCCCCAGAGCTTGCCCAGGCTCCAGTCCTCGTCCACACTGCCCTCAGGGAGCCACCCACAGGCTACTGCCAGTGCTTTGGCTGAGGACTGGATGGGGATGGAGCCGGGGAGCACTTTGTCCTTGGAGTTGAGCACGAAGCTCGGTGCTTCCTCTTCTTGGTATTCAGCAACAGCCACGAGGTTCTCTTACCACACTTATTTCAAACGCTGGCTTATGAAATTTATGGGTCCCTGGTTGATCTCAGGGGTAGGGTGGGATGCCACGATGCTCAGCCTGCCTCTCTGTGGGGTGGGAGGGGGACATGCTCCCCGTGCAAGATTCCTGCAGGCACAACAATCCTGAAGGCAGCTCCAGGACCGTGTCGATGAAGCTTCTCCGGCTCTGCCACTCTCCCAGCACGACTGATTGATAGGAACGAGGCCTGATAGGAACGAGCTCAGATCAATCCTGTGTCTCTCACTGGCCTCCCTAGCTGGGCTGCAAAGCCCTGAGTGAAGCAGGACCTCGAGGACAGATGAGCCTCTGAGCAGCTTAATTGCCTTCAGCACAGGCAGCAAGAATCCACCTGCTCACCCTGCACGTCGTCCTCAGGTACCTTTTGTTTTGATGAAGGCACAGGCAGCTCTTGGCTGGATTCATCTCCAGCATGCAGGCTGCAGGGCCAGGGGGCCAGGCAAGGACTGGAGAGCTTGGAGGGTCTCTGCAGAGCCCAGTGAGGTCTGGAAGGGGCTGCAGAGCCCAGGGGGCACCAGTTGGGGTCGAAAAAAGGCACCTAAGAAGCAGCACTTGCAGGGCCTGGGAACGGTGCCTCCATCAGTTGGAAAGGGGCTAGCCTTACTTACCTCTGCTGAGGAATCCTCGGCATGATGAAGAGGAGACACTGGCCTCATCACTGCCATGGTGTCCCCAGGTTTTCCACTGAGCTGCTGCAAGGGGAAGCAAGGTGGCTCTACCTCACAGTGCTGTCGGCTGGGAGGCATTTACAATGCAGAGACATGAAGCTAAAGGAAAGGTCTCCTCTACCCTGTGGAAGAGAGGGGCTGTGGCAGGTTTCTCATGGGAAAGGAAAGCTAATCCTGGTGTGCTACAGAGGGGGAGGTAAAATCCATCCTGCTTCCTAGCACCTTTTTCCATACAGAATTTCGGGGTTTCACCTCAGTGCAGGTGCACAGTACTCACAGGTTGAGCCCTGCAGTTCCCATGCAAAGAGGCTTTTCTAAGAGAAAAGGTCTGACACTGAACCCGGCCTATTTCCAGCTCTGGTGCCAGTGTGCTAATTTTGCATCCCTTGCTGATGAACTTTCCCAGTTCTCCATTGCTGGAAGGTGGTTCGGAGGGGAATGGAATTATAGCACTGGGTTTTATGAGCAGCATGTGGCTCTTAAACCCTGTGAGTGTCTCTAGCAGGGCTGTTATAGATTCCCTTTGCTTTAGTTGTATTTGTCTCATCAATCTCAGTGATGTTGACAATTGGGCACGGTTTAATTCTGCAAATCTGAGGAATGATCAGGCCAATTTAGCTCACATTTAAAGCATTTGTGTTCACATGCTGGAAAGCCTTTTTTCTTCCTTGCTCCTTGCCCAAGGCCCTTATTATCTGCTGCTGCTATTTATCAATGCACAGCAGGTATATTACAGGAAGGTCTCTTTCGTAAAGCGATACGAAATAATCATTCCTGTTCCTCCTCTGCTCAGCAAGAAAAGTGAGCCCAGCTCTTCCTCCTGTCAGCATTCCCCAGCTGCAGCATTTTTATATTACTGCAGGAGGAGTGATTTAACTCAATAAGCTTCCCTCATAAATAGCAGTAGCTTGATAAAATAAAGGAGGAGTGTGTCAACGAACGTGACATTCCCCTTCATCTGAGTGGCTTCAGCCCCTGCCTTGTGTGGGGGGCACTGCAGGACCCACTGGCAGCTGCAAGACTCAGCCCCTCTCCAGTGCTGGAGACTGGGACTGGGAAACCTTCCACCAAGTGGGAGAGGCCTTATTGGGGCAGAAAATTCCATTTTGTCTCCTGAAGTGCATGAGGTGAAGGATCAGTCTTTTCATTAAACAGCTCGTGCCTCTGAGAAAGCACCTCTTTCCTCCTCCCCACGTGCACCATGGCTCCTCATTCCCTCCCCAGTACAGATTTGTGTGAGTTTAGCCAGTTTGATGCCATTTCACTGACACAAACACACAGATCTGCCCTGGATGCTACCGTGTCACAGCCGTGACTGGAGCCAGGTGCTTCTTCCATGAAATCCTTGGTGAAGTGGCTGGAGATGTCTGCACCCTTGGAAAGCACTATGGAAAGTACAGTTAGGAAGGAAGTTTAGGTGGTCTTGGGAGCAAATTGTGTGGAGAGTGATGAATGCTGACCTGTGTGCCATGGGCATTGGTGCCCAGGTTCTGTGGGATGGGAATTCTCTGTGGGAATCCTGGCAGAGCTGGAACCCAAGTTCTGCCCTTGAAGTGATGTCCTCTGCAGAGCAAAGGGGTGATTTAACATGCTGCCATTCCTTGAGCACCAGGACTGTGGGTTTGTTTGGCTTTCTCCTCCCCCAGGGACTGAGGTGTAATAGCACCTTCCCATTAATTTATATGAGAACATTTCCAAATAGTAAACTGCCAATAAATTAGTAATGCTGATCTATAAAAGGGGAAAAAATGGCTTGTTGTGAGTTTATAGTCCTGTGGAAAAGACATTAAGCCTAGGCTTCCTCAGCAGAGAGTACTCTGAAGAGCCAGTGGGGAGAACTCCTGGTCAGGATCTGCCTGGATGTGTTTTGTCTGGTTGGTTTTTAAACCTTCTGCCCTAGGATATCCTTGCCAGATCCAGGCAGGGAAAAAAGCACCAAAGGATTCCCAATGACCAAACCACAGGTAATGAAAAATGAATGAGAAGATGATGCAGCCTGGAGAGAACAAACAAACTACCTGGAGCAAATGGTTTATTTTAGGATGCTAACAAATTTGCTCCAGAGACCTGTGGAAAAAAGTCAGGCACCACACAGCCAAGCTTTCCCTTATTTATAGAATAATTGCAATGATTGATTAGCAGGGATCTGAACTATATTTATGGCATGGAAGTTTTCAGCAATATTTCAAGTAATTCCCCTTCTCACACAACTCCCTGGCTCTGTCATCCCAGCTCCACTTTTTCTCCCTGTGAAGCCTGCTTGCACCAGGATTTATGGCTTTGTTTGTGGGAAGAGCAGGTGTCTTGCTCCAGAGAACAGCAGCAAAACAAGAGCTCAAGGGTAAAACCCTGATGCTGCAGCCCCCCAAAGGCTTGGTGTGCCCCTCCAGCAGCTCTGCCACTACCAGGCAATGTCAGCTCCCTCTTTCCAGAGGCATGGTCCTGAGCAAGGGGCAGGTGAGAGGCAATTAGACATTGTTAATTGGCCACTGAGCTTTGGAAACCTGCTGTGGGGGACAGCTTGTGAAAGCTTTTACTTTGCTCACCCTTAGAGTAACAAGAATTTCGTGTGCCTGGGACCAGTCCCAGAGCCTGACACTAACAGCATCAGAGACCAGGGACCAGGAACAGCTCTGTGATGGTTTGGGAATGGAGACCTACCTGGGAACAGCCAAGATATCACTTGGTTCATTTGTTAAAATAACATCTATAAACAGAAGCCTAAAGCAAGCCTGCTCTAGGGCCCCAGAAGACAGAGAAGAAAGATGGGCCTTGTCCTGGCTGCATTTGTTTTCATTAAGTGGGTGGAGGAAACCTGATGGAGCTGGAGAGCTTGATCTTTGGGTGACCCTGTTGACTTTGGAAAAGCAGGAAGATTTCAAATTGGAATTAACACACTAGCTTGATTAAAAAGAAATAAAACCCAGCCTTGGGTTGGGTGGATGTGTACACTTCCACAGCCTTCAGCGTCTTGACCGTGTTGGCAGCTCTGCAAACACTGACTTTCCACCAAAGCCCACCCACAAAGGACATGCTGGTGTCATGTGAGAAGTGCCTTGGCAGGCCAGGGCACTCCTGAAAGCCCCTGCACAGCTGGACAGCTGGACACTGGGGCTTCTTTCCTAAAGGACAACCCACAGAGAGAAATGTTTAGTTCCCTGGGCTTATTGTTTTCTGTTTGGTCCCAAAGCACCAAAATTAAAGGAATTTGCTCACTAAAACAATTTGGAAGTTTATGACTGAGAGAATGCTCCATGGTGCAGAGGGGTGACTGACCTCTGAAGGATCTGTAAAAAGGGCATGGGGGGATGGGGGCACAGAGCCTGTGGCTGGCTCTTCTCCCTGCATCACCAGCACACTTTCCCTCTTCTCTCTGCAGGGAAGTCACTGAGAAACGTTCCCTTTTCCCAATTTCTTTGAGTCCAGCCTGGAGTACTGGCCCTGAGTGTTCTGTTAGAGTGGCTGCTCCTCCTACTCTGGCTCCTGTGGGATCCATCCCCTCCATCACAGACACCAGCAGCCCATGAAGATGGCCCTGGGTTGCTCAGAGACCTGTCTTTCCTTGCAGCAGCTCCTGGGTTACACATACCATGACAAAAGGTGCCTCACCAGTGGCTCTGCCATCTCATCCCTCTGATGCCAGAGATTGTTTTGATAAGCTCCTTGTTACCCAGGCACAGAGCACAGAACTATTTTTCTTGCACTGAGCAGACAAGATGTTGAAATGTTTTTTCCTGTGATAACTGAAAGTGGAAGGAATCCTGCCTGCAATTCTTGTCAAGTCGAGGGATCTCTTTGTAGTTCAGTGAATCATTTCATCCCCAATGTTAATTTAAAAGCAAACAAACAGAGCTGAATGCATTTGATAGTAGAATTATTTCCAGTACATTTCAGGTTTTGTTGCTGTGTGTTGTAAAACACCCTGGCATGAGTACTGCGTGGTGGGACTGGGGGACTGGAGGCTGGGCTGTGCCCCCCTGCACCCCACTGTGCCCCCCTGCACCCCACCCTGCCCGTGCTGGGAGAGCAGAGCACCCCGCTGCTCCCCAGTTGCATCCCAGTTGCATCCCGTGGGAAAGGCTCTCCTTCCCTGCCACAGCCACGACAGCAAACCAGGAGTTAAAAACTCCCCCCCTTGAAAAGAGGAGCTGCAAAACATCAGCCTCGTTCCACCTCAAAAGAGCAAGAATGAATCGGAAAAGGGCAAAGTGCGTGAAAGGCTGAATTGTAATAAAAACGGTGTTTAAATGTGCCACTGAGAATTAATCGCTCCTTCCTTTGGAGCTTCCCCTTGGCGGGCTCTTCCTGGGAATTTGGGGAAGGAAGCAGGAACAAGGAATCAGTTTAATTCCGCATGTCAATGAGCCCAGGTGTGTAACTGCCCCGGTTTAGAGGCAGGATGTGCAGCCCCTCATCCCCCTGCCCGGAGGCTCTTGGAGGGAACTGGTAGTTCTGGGGGGACAGTTTTGGCTCTTCTCAGGGCTGGTGGCCCCAGTGACTTGCCAGGGGTGATGGAGACTTCCCCACCTCTTTCTGGGGTGGAGGGGTCCAGGTGAGAAGTGCTCCAGCACTTGGAGAGTGGGAGGAGGCCACAACGCCAGCCCAGCTCTGAGGGTACCTGGCTGCCCTCCAGGCTCAAAAAATGCCTGGAATTGGGAATGCTTATCCCTGTTGAGTCGAGGACTGGCAATAATGCTTCCCAGCAAGAGGCAAAGCGTGCCATCTGCTCCGTGTGTCGGGAAGGAGCCGGGGCGGCTCGTCGGCTGCCTGGAGGAGCACAGGACCCCCCAGTGCCACACCAGTCCCAGCACGGGACCCCCCAGTGCCACACCAGTCCCAGCACAGGACCCCCCAGTGCCACACCAGTCCCAGCACGGGACCCCCCAGTGCCACACCAGTCCCAGCACGGGACCCCCCAGTGCCACACCAGTCCCAGCACGGGACCCCCCAGTGCCACACCAGTCCCAGCCAGAGCCGCAGGGGGGGCAGTGAGTGATGCTTTCCTCCCTCCCTCCCCATTGCCTCACCCCAGCACTCCCCCATCCCCATTCCCTGGGTTATCCGTGGCACCCCCCGGCCGCAGTGTGGGTGGGCAGGATCAGCACCAGGAGCTGCTTTGTCACCAAAGCCCCGCTCACTGCAAGCCCAGGGAGTGTCACCTTTTCAGACACACAAAATCAATGCTGTCCTATATCCCAAAACCTTTAAACACTAGACAGGCAATTTGTCTTCGCTGACGGTGGCTGCACGTTGAAAGGAGCCTGGCCAGATTAAATAAACCAGCAATAGCAATTTGAGGTCATTTTCATCATATTAATGGGTTTCCTGCCTATAGTAGAAAAGGGAGCTGAGGAGGTGAGCTTGGATCAGCATCGCTGCTCTGCAGAGCAGCTGTTTCTGGTGGTCATTGCAACAAAGTGGGGAGTGATAAGTGAAGAGGCAGCGATCGGCCTGGGCACACGTGGCATTGCCAAGTCCTGCCTGAGATGGTGCCTGCTGTGTGGGGACAGCGTTTGACCTCTGTGGACTGTTCCTCTCCTCAGCCAAGGAGCCAATGGAAGAACTACTTGAAACTCGGCCTTTTCCCCCCCCCACTTTTAAATAGAGTAAAAGCTCTACAAGTCTATTTGAATGCCTTAGTGCCAAAATGCAGCTCAGTATTTTCGGAGAGGTTTGGGTAAGGAGCTCTGTCTCTATGCACACAGCACACCGCCCTCCTCCTCCTCCAGGGAGGAGCTGAAAGTCTGAGTATTCCTTAGAAACGGAAAGCAAATTTGAGATAACATGAAAAACATCATTTGACATATCTGAAAGCCTTTTGTAAGCACTTTCCAGGAATATTTTACAGCCTCAGCTTCATTAGTAAGAATACCTGCAGAAAGGCACTTCTCAGCGTGAGCACTTGTCGTTTGGTGCTTGCAAATGTTGTATTATGGATTCTGTTGTAAAACACACAACGTGTGCTGTGAGATAACTCCCAGCAAGAGCGGGAAGAGCCGCATGTGGCTTTTGGGATTCCCCAGCACAGCTGGTTTTGGCAGACTGAGAAACCCCTGAAACTCCCCACCAAGGGCAGTGTCACAAGAATTGGGTTTGTTTGCCGAAGGGACATTGCTGTAGCTCTGCAGAAGGGTTATTTGCACAGAGCAATGGGCAGCTCACGGGTTCTGGGGGAGGAAAAGCTACTTTCCTGCACGTACCAACCCTGTGCGCTGTGCTTCCCACAGCAACTCAGAAAAAACCACGGGTCTATCTGATAGCATCACTGGATTTTCACTAGGGACTCACGGAGACCAAGAGATACAAATCTCACCAAATACACAATCACTTGCAGGGATTTAATTGAAGCTGTATATGCCTGAGCTGCCCAGGGGGCTCCTCTTCTCCCTGCTGAGCCCATCAGTGTGCTGCCACACGACAGGAGGCTGGTGTTCCCTCTTCCCATCGAGGATCTGTGTCCCAGCCCTTCCCCAGCTCTCTGGGCAATTTGTCCTCGAGGTTTCTCTGCTTCAGCACATTGCTGAGAGAGACAGTGACAGATACAGGAGAAAAGTTCCACATAACCTCGATTACCCAAGGATAATGAGGCCCAGTGCACCCTCATGCTATCGGTAATATTTGTATCTATTCAGCTTTTTCAGTGCTAAAGGTAACCATTTATATCCATTAAAAGCAGACAACTGGATGGCAAGCGGCGCTCAGCCCTGGCTGCCTCCTGATGGGCAGCATACATCACCCCCTGCATCCTCCTGGTGGCGTTGGGCTCTGCCAATGTCACGACACTCTAAAGAGCTGCTGTGACACACCAGCTCTGAGGCCACCCTCCTGCTCGTTTGCAGCATTCCCATCCTGCCCAGCCCGTGCCCTGCGTGGCACCCGTCGCTGTCCCACCTGGCTGCAGTCCCCACACCCAATTCCCTTCGACCCTCAGAAGACAATGCCAGGATGACCCTGGTGGGTGCCATCCAGACAGGGGCCACTGCTTCCTGCACCACCTCCTGCCAGGAGCTCTCTGGGGATGTGTGTCCCCCTGGATGCTGCGTGGTCCTGGTCCTGCTCAGCACCTTTCCAGCTCCTTCATGTGGTGGGATCCTGAGATGGAGCCATACAAAACCTCAGGCAATTCTTTCTTTGGCCTTCACAGTTTCTAACCCAGCACTAACCCTTGACACACCTTGTCTAACTATGATGGAAAGATGGCTCCTCCAACACTTGTGCAGATCAGGCCTGGCTAAGAAAAATTACTGTATTTCCTCCCAGATGCATTTAACTCGATGAAGAAGTAACTTTTCCTTGGCCAATAAAACCAGAAAATGACATGCATTGGCATTAGTTCCTTTTGTTAGGTGAAGATGGTGTAAGAAATAAGAAACAAAGCCCAAACCAGGCAGGATGCTGCTGCTTCCTGAATAATTAGAGAACTCGCTGATGAAAACAGACCCGAAGGCGCTGGACCAGGTACATGTTATCACTATTGTTTTTTCCTGCAGGTCGCTGAGCGTTTGCCCTCCTTTGGATGTGATATGCAGCCCCCTTCAGGTAAATATTTGGCCAGTGGATGGTGTTATCTTCCCCTTTGCAAGTCTCTTATCTGTCCCAGCACAGCGGAGCCGCTCGCGGCCGTTCCAGCGGTGACAGGAGCGCTGGGAGCTCAGGCAGTGACAGCCACACCTCTGGGCTATTGCTTTCTGTCCACAGAAGGTAATTTTTTTCTACAGAAGAAATTAAGCATCATAATGAAATGCCCACAGAAAGAGGCTTCACTCTCCCTCTGTGTGTCCCAAATATCTCAGATTTTGCCCCGGTGGGGCACGAGCGCGGTGGCAGCGACAACTGTGCCAACACCATTGTGGCTCCAGGGCCGGGGCTGCCTGGCACCCACGGATGGAACCACACCATAAACTTGCCTCAGGTCTGCAGCCCCTTTCTGCCTTCCCAAACTTCTCAGCTATCACCTAATTTCCAGTGCCTTGGCTATGGGAGCCTTCCTTTTTCACCCTCTCCCTCCGCAGTGCACACGGTCCTGCCCAAAGCATCCTTCTATTGTACCAAGCCTGGGTTTTCTTCCTCAACCCGTCACCCCTGCTGGGATGCTGCTGTAACCGTTGCCAACACATCAGCTCCCATCTCCCTCGAGGAAGGGCTGGGAGCCCCTTTGCTGCTGGGAATCCACTTGAGCAGCACCTCTCCCATTCATCGTCTCCTTGCACACTACAGAAGAATCTGTCCACTTAAACCGGGATTACTTCTGGGTGGTAAACTGCAGAGTTAATTTGGTTATAATCCCTTTAAACGGAACCAGTAATTGGAGTGCTAATGACTCTACTGGAGGGATCTCCCTCTGAAGCTGGCAAGGACATAAGAAGGTCTGTGGGCAGAAAACCATGACCTCCTGCCCAGCACAGCGGGATGCCACCGACACTGCCCTGGGCAGGGCACCAGGATGAGTGAACCCCCTCCACGATGGGTGCCAATGCCAGGCTGGGACCCTGAGCACCCCTGGAGCAGCAGGTCCCTCCTGCCTGTGCCCATCTCTCTTTGCCTATTTCCAGAGTAAGAGCCTGAGAACAAACAGCTTTAATCATACAATCCCCACTTCCTATTGCTAATAATATTATCATCATGATATTAAGGCAGTTAATTCTTTCTCTCAATTTATTTGCTTTTGTTTTTGTACTCCCATGTTGTAATTTTCAATTTAATTAGTTTCAGTGTTTCTGAGGGCAATAGGTCTTGGTTTATCTTTGCAGATAATAGCCCTAATTGTTTATCCTTTCTTCAGCGATATCTCATTAACTTTATGGACCATCATTGTCATGGCACCTCCAGAATTAATTCCTTCACTTTTGAACCATATTCCTAAAATCTTCATGGCTTTTCACTTCCCTAATCCTGCCTGACCTTTCCCATCCTTGCATTGCTCCCGTGGCCCAGTGCTACAACATCCCACCAAGTGTCAGGGCAGTGGGTGAAGGATGGACCTCCTGGTACAGGGAAAACTTGGGCTCCCACTCCAGCCCTGTGGGGATGCCAGTCCTGAGCAGAGCTCTGCATCTGCCACCTGGTCACTGTGGTCATTTCTCCTCTCCTTGTGTCCTCCCACAGTTGCTCCTGCTCCTCTAGGTTGGTTTTGCTCATTGTTTCTGTCTTTAACAGCTTGTGGTCACTTTTCTTGCCAATGGAGGGGTCTGGATGTCTTCCTCAGCTCCAGCAACTGCAGAATTTCTTCCTTCCATCAAGGGAAGAAAAAGCTATTGGGAAACAATGCCATCCCAGCACTTTGGAGGCAACTGATGAGGCGCCAATCCCTCAGCCCTCTGCTGGCCTCACAAACGGGCTCAGTGCTGGGCTTTGGGAAAGTGGGCTGCACCACTGGGCACCACTCTGGATGGTTAGGCAAAGGGCATTGCTCACAGAGAGCTTCCCTACCCCAGCTCGTGCCTTCAGATCAAATAAATCACACTCTTGATGAGTTTGTATCCACAGATGAGATGTTTTTGGCCACAGAGGCAAGTGGTGGACGATCTATCTCTCCCATTGATTGTTCCACCCTGCTCGAACATTTAGTACCAGGAAATGAGTCTGAATTTTCAGTTTAAATCATGCTTGGAGGGCAGGCTTGGAACTTGGAAGGGCTGCAATGATTGCAGTGCCTTGTGAGTTTTTATGTTCCCAGTTTCACCCTCAGGTCCAATCTCGCTCGTGTCAGCTGGAGGGGGCAGCTTGTTCAGCTGCAGGAGGATGCCAGGAATCTCCCTGGCTTACAGCTGCCTGTTGGGCACTAGAACATATTTTCCCATTAAACAGACAGGGAGGGATCTGCTGGTGGCTGCTGTGAGGGCACCTGAATTATTGATCGGAACATGGGCTCCAGCCGAGGCACTGAGGGCAGTGGGAGCGGCTCCTTCCCAGCAAACCTCACCTGGCTTGCAGCAAATCCACTGGCCAAGCTCCCCCAGTGCTGCTGTTTTGCACAGCCCAGGCTTCATGGCTCTCAGGCAGAGCTCAGGGAGGACGCAAGTCATGGCAGGGAAAAGACAGCTGGAATTTTCTCCAGCAATCACAGGGGTTTGGATAAATGGCTTTGAAAAGCAGCTGAGGGAAGGAGAGTGTTATTAAAGCTCCTCAGTCTGTTACAAGAGGATTTTGCCTGGGCTGAGGCTGGTGCTGGTGTTCAAAGTGCACGGGGGCGAACAAACACACGTACGTGCAACATATGGAGAGACACACACGAAGCACAAACCAGCCATATGGGCACGTCCTGCTGCCAAGTTTGCTTCTCTCACACTTTCTTTTGGCTATTTTTCATCTTCCATTGGCTGCTCCAAAGGTGTTGGGTCTCCTTCTTGCACATCCCAGGCACGGCACCACCTCCCACCCCGCTTTCCGCAGGCCTGTCTGAGGCGTTTTCTGGATGCTTCCATTGCTTAAATTTTGTTCTATTTGTCTGCCAGATTGTGCAGGGTTTCAGGAAAGGCTTCCCAAGGGTTGGTGGGAGGGGAAGCTGATCTGATCCAAAGTGGGAAAGGTGGCAGTGCTGGGGATGTGTGTGTAGCACAAGCCGGATGTGGCACCGTGAGCCAGATGTGGCACCGTGAGCCAGATGTGGCAGTGTGAACCAGATGTGGCAGCAGAGGATTCTGGAAGTGAGTCCATGGCGACCAGTGGCATTTCTCTAACCCTATATTGACTTTGGCTGCTAGAATCAATTTTCTTTATTAGCTGATGAATCTCCTCACAAGACTTTCTGTACTGAATCTGGATAAATTATTTAAGCAGTAAATTCTTTCCAGTCTTGCACTGCTCCAGCACGGGGATTTCATGGGGAAGAGCAGCAGAAAGGGGTGAAAGGCCAAGGTCACTGTCAGCAGAACAGCGGGGCAGGAGCAGGTTTGCTAATCAGTGACTGTACAGCTGAGAGCAACTGTAAAACAGGCCATTAATGAGAAACAGGTCTTTGACAAAACGCTGGGATTAGCAGTGAGTATGAGGAGCAAGTCATGGGAGACCATAGCCTTAATTATTCATGTAAGCAAATTGCTGTGGGTGAAAGAAGAGTGTGGTGCTGCTGTGGGCAGGAGCAGGCAGGGCTGTTGCTTGCCCCAGATGAGCTGTGCCCTTGAGAAGAGATGCTCCAGGCTCTGTGGGGACAGTGCCATGCCCATGTAGTGTCAGGGGCACCTGGATCAACACCAGGAGAACACGGCCAGCATGGGAAGGGTGCCCTGCTTCACTGCCCTGCCTCTCCCAAGGTCTGCTGCTGGTGTCTCGTTTGCTTTGTAAATTGGGCTTCACACACTTGTCAGGGCTGGGCAGCTTCAAGGCCAATGCTAACCGACGAGCCACAGAGCAAGAAATAATTCTGCCTCCAAGAATAATGCTGGCTCACGAGGTCAGAGATTTCCAACATATTTATAGCCAGTAAAGAAAACGATTGTGTTAAACGGCAGCTGAAGTACAGGGAGACCCAGCCAGAACTGCTGGCTGTGGCCATTTGTTATGTTACCAGAAGCACAATTACGCAGCTCAGGATTCACAATCTGAAGACTTCACAGCAATCCCTCTCAACAGCCACTTTGGGGATCAAAAGGCGAATGTGTATTTTCTGCAGAATGAAACTGTACAGCCACGGCTGACCTCGGGCTCAGGAGGCGTCGGTGGCTGCAAGACAGAGGAGCAGTGGGGTCCAGCGGGTGTGCACCCTTCCCCCCTTGTGCATCCCCCCGTTTTCCATCACTGAGCACAGGCACAATGCCGGGGCAGGAGGAGACACTCAGAGTTCTTCACTGCCTGTCTCCTTATAGAAATCACACTGAGATGTGTTCGACCTGGTTCCAATAATCAGCTATAAATAGCAAGCTCAATTAAGGCGACCAAACAAAGATGATGACGGATACCTGTATGGAAGGCCCCCAGGGGAGGGGGGGCAGGGAGTCTGGGATTTGCCTGTGCAAACACTGTTTTTATGTAAAGCTGCCGGCAGCAGGTCATGCACAGGACAAGGACAGAGGGCACCGGGGGGCTACACCCCAAATGGATAGAGGAGCCCAGGAGGACACACACCGGCTGCAGAACACACACAAAGCAAACATGGCACAACATCCCTCCCCGCGGGGCTGCCACAGTGCAACGCCTGGTGCAACCCTCACCCTCAGCTGGGTCACAGCTCCTGTTCCAAAGCCCCTCGCCCAGCACAGGGAGCAGCTGTTGCCCCAGTCCATGGCTTACTGGGAATCAGACCTTTGCTGTCTGGGTAACTGGCCTGGCAGCTCAGCTGAGGTGCAGAGCACATGGGGTACCAAACCTGAAGAGAGCAGAGGCACAACCTCAGCAGCCACAGTGATGGGTGGCTGCAGAGATGGTGCTTGGCTGGGTCCCTCTTGTCCCACCAGGATGCCATGGCAGCTTCCCAGGGTGCTCATCAGCACTCCCATTATCCCCACAGCATCTGGGGTTTGGAAGCAACAGGAACTGAAAGAATAGATTTCAAATATACACAGCTCAAATACACACAGCTCACGGTATGTACATCAACCCCAATTTATTCAGAGCAAGCAGCTCAGACATGCTTGCAGCAGCCTCAAGAGTGTGTTCGTCAGCCGGGCTACTGAGGAGATCATTGCCATTGATTGCCATGTCATTGTCACTTCTGGGCACGATGGAAGGCCAGAGGAGTGAGGTGACAGGAACTGGTGTGTGGGGAGCTGTGGTTTCCTGGGCAGGCAGGTGTGCCTGGTTCAGGCAGAGCTGTGATGCTCCATAATGCACAAAGCTGCCTCACACAGGCAGAAGACCCCAAAAAATGATGATGGTGTGCCCAGACAGAGCCATTTGTTCGTTATTGCTATTTATCTATGGATTGCTGTAGTGCCACCTGCAAGGAGACACAGCAGGGGTTTAAAAAGGAGAGAAGAAAATCCCAACTGATGGCAATGGAAACAGAGCAAATGCTTTGCAGAAAGGAGGCAGGTGAAGCTGAGCTGAGGGTTGGAAGAGGGCTGTGAGTCCCTGGCACCGCAGCAGGGAGGATGGGCTCATCCAAGGGGCAGGGAGGGCCTTGGCCAGACCAAAAGGCTATAGGTGCTGCTTAGAGCCAGAAGGGATTGGCCACTGAAAAGCCCAGAGGCCTTTTATCTTTAGCCAGACTCCTCATTCCTAATCCTGACCTCCTGGGTGCAGCTGTGGATCAGCAGCTCTCCAAGGGCTGCATGAAGCAGGTCCCTCTTGTTGTCCCCTTTTTTTGCAGACCAGCAGGTTAAAGCCAGTGCTCAGCCCTTCGAAAATGAGGCTTTAACTAATTGGGATGGCAGGGACAGGGGGGAGGCAGGTGTCCAAGGCAGCAGGGGAGTGATTGCAGCTGGTGGAGTGGCAGGAGGAGAGACTCCTGGCAAATGAATTTAGCTGCAATTCCTCTTGGCGAAACCGGCCCCAGAGTGACTCGGTTTGCAGCCACCGTGGGCTCTGTCTTGTTTGCCTGTTTGCTCTTTGCTCATCGCATTTCCAGCTGCTCTTGTGTGTATTTGCACTTCGCAGGCTTTAATTGGGGTGGCTGAGCAAAGCCCGTCCTCGGCCGGCGCTGCTGTGACGAGAAGTAACAGGAGGCACAAATTAGAACAAATACATCTGAATCCAATTCAATTCCTTGTGCAATCAGGAAGATCAACACGTCAAAGTGCAGGCACAATAAATTAAAAGCTGCCAAGGAGACAGTGGAAGGCACTGCCTGGCTGCCATGGCTGGTGTTCAAAAGGCTTTTCTTCCTCGTGGAGGGAGCGAGAGCCTGTGAGACGAACAGCGGGATCTTCCCTCTGCTGCCAAGAAGGCTTTTTGCCACCAGAAGATTCCTTTCAGCAGATATGAAAAAACCTCTGTGTGGCACTTGCATGGTTGTGGTGGAGGAGGGTTTGTGCCTGCAGCAGGAGGGCCCAGGGCTGGCTGGCTCCGGTGGGTATGGGGCTGACTCTCCTCCCCACATCCCAGCTGATCTCGGTCCATCCTCCTTGCAATGAACAGATGTGCACAGGTCAGCTCTGCTGTGGAGCTTGGGAGTGGGACTGAAGTGATGGAGTGTCACATCCTGGGGCCTCCTGCCTCCTGGAGGAGGGAGGAGTCTCACCCCTAACTCAGAAATTAAGACTTCTCGGGTAGATTAGTGTACTTCAAAGAGCAAAAGGGTTCCAAAATACTGTGAAAAAGTTCAAACCAGTGTATTGCAAAAGACACGCGGGCAGATAAATGCGCAGGAGGCTCGCAGGTGTACTTGGCGCCACTGCATTTCTTCACGTTCCTTTGGCCAAGTCTCTGATCTGTGACACTGCCTATGCTGCAGAGCCCAAAACAGGTGGCACATGGTGAGGAGGGGTAGAACACCCCTGCCCCCTGCAACTCAGAGCTGTGCCCGCCTCTGTGCTGTGGGCACTTCCCTGGTTATTGCTTCCCTGCCAGCCATGTGCTGTTGGCTTCTCCACCTCTCAGCCACCCTCTGAATTTTATTGGATTCCTGTGTTTAAAATTACAAGCAGGTCCTTGGAATTGGCATTGGCTCTTTAAAGATGTGCTGCATCTTCGTGTGTCACAGCAGCACGAGCCAAGCACATTAGAAGCTGCTGGATAATAGGCAATTACTGCTCTTAAACAGACGAGGCATTCACGAGCGGAATGGGCTGCATCCTAAATCATCCATAAATCCTCTAATAGTGCTTCTATTAATACCTGGTTTCTGGCATATTCCTAATTATTGTGTTCCTTATCAAAGCACCACTTTTCCTCAGCAAAGCAGTGCTGCCTGGGAGAGGAGGAGCTGGTGTGGAGTTCTGTGAGGGAGGACATGGCAGCCCAGGCTGGCATTGGCTGCACTGGCACAGCTGTACCACGCTGGAGGGATGCCCCCCGACCAAGGGGCTGTGGTGAGTGGGCAGGCAGGGTGAGGGCAGCTCTGCCTCCACCCCACAGGCATCATCCTCCCCAGGGAACCTGTTCTATGGCATTGCTGGGGTCCCCCCTTCACCAGGCTTTCCCTGCATAGGGTACTTCAGCTCTGGCTTCCCCATGGTCATGTTGGACAAGCAGCACATTTGGGAAGAGGATGAGGCTTTAGAGTCAACAGAATCCCCCTGGGTGTTCTGGCTGGTGCTGGAGGAGCTGACTGGGCACCTCAAATTTTGGCTTCTTCATAGACACAGCCCCACTCATCACATGAGACCAGTTGTAAACACCATCCATTCTCCCTCTTGAACCACTAAACACTGCTGAGGACAAGCATGTACAATTCATGTCTCATTAAATTTTTTTTTTAAATATTACCCTTTTCTTCTTCCCTGTGTTTTTTCCCCCTATTAAGCCAAAATTGTGCTTCCTTCAGAGAACACGAGTCATTTGTTACCGTAACAACAACTTTCCATCCTCAGGGAGGTGACACTCCCCTCTCAGCAAACTGCACCGGCCCTGGTGCAGGCAGGACCAGGCATGGGCAGGACCCCCAGGACTGCTGCAGCTCCCCAGCTGCTTGGCTTTGATGTGGCCCTTTGACATTCCACTCTGGCTCCAAGCTTTGGAGGATTCCAGCTGCCTCTGGTGTCACTGGCATGAGCTGGAGCCCCACACACAGCGTGGGCTCGGCTGCTCTTTGGAGGAGCAGGTCAGCACATTCCAGCCAGATCTGGCTTGATCAGAGTCCCCCTGGCATGAGACTCTTCAGTTCTGGTAGCTTTGATTATTTTTTATAATTGCTCCAAAGGCTTACCTGATTCCAGAGGAAAAGCACTGCTCCAAGAACCTCCTTTTACAGATACTACTTACTACTGCCTGTTGGAAATTCCCCATCCTGTCCCTGGATTTTTGCTGTGCCAGGATATAACTCTGCCATGTTCCCATAGAAATTAGACATGAGAGATGAAGCTGCTAAATTAGATCTACTTCCATACATCAAAATCAGCTTTGGAAGCTCAGTCCATGGCAGAAAGTGGGATTTTTCAGAAATGGGAGCTGTGCACGGTGTTAGTGCCCCACCTTTGTGAATCTCCCTGACACTATTCAGCTTTATTAGGTCCATAAAAGAAATTAAAATACAGTTAAAGTGGATTTCTTAAATGGGCTTGTAAAAGCTTTTGATGGAAGAACCACTTTATCCTTCTAACTTTTTTATAACATCTATTCCCACTTTTCCTTTCACTATGAACTTTTAATGACTTGGGATTTTTTTTTTTTTTACAAACCACCTCATTTGTAATTCCCTGAAGACACCTTTATGCTGAGTGTAAATCCTCAGTGGCATGGCTGGGACAGACCCATCAGGACCCTGTGCCAGTGTGTGCAGGGATGGGCTCTTGGGGCTGCTCCTTCCAGCTGCCCCCAGAAGTGCTGAATGTTGTTATTGTGATATCACCAAACTACACCATGCTCTGCTACACTACACCCCATTAATGTCAGTATTGATAATGGCAGTGATGATGGTAACACAGATGTTGCCCGTTGCTTCTCCTCAGCTGTGCCCAGGCAGAGCATCACAAAAGTGCTGAGTCCTTGGTGGGTGCTGGGGCACAAGTGGGGTCCAGGGCTGTGGTGCCACCTGTCACCTCTCCCATCCAGGCAGAAGACACAGTCCAGCCACTCAATGCCACAGTGCAGAAATAAAGATGATTAAGGAGATATTCCAGCCTCTTCTTCTCTCCCTCTCCTCAGTAAATGTCATGCTTCAGGGGAGTATAGCCAAGAAAAGTTCAAAGTAATAATATCAGAAATCTGCTTCTCTTTTCCTTTTGACATTTTATTGTGATATGAAATAGCAGGGGATAAAAGCTCTAATGGGGATATTTGGTTCTTTCTTTCAGAGAGCGTTTGAAGCGCTGGCTGGTTATGACTCACATGGATTATGATATATGCAAATCTTTAAGGGCCTCATTCAGAAAGCCACGCTGCTCTTCCAGGGGATTTACTGAATGGGAGCCAAAGCCTGCATGACTGATGCCCAAGGTCCCCACTCTTCACCAAGCCTCTGCCACATGCTCTGCTGCTCCCAGCTCTTCATCCCAGCTGGGCTGGTCCCAGGGACAGGGGCACAGCAGCACCCACAGAGGGGATGGGTGACTCCATGGGGGAAACCAGTCTTCTCCTGCCTTGCCTTCCATGCTGCACCCAGCACCCACTTTTTGCAATTAAGGCATAAACTCTTTCTTCATCAACCACTTTGATGATATTTCTGTGTCAGCTTTAAACCAGATATCTCACACTCATAAACACTGGCAAGTAACCAGGCTGTAAAATACAACTTTAATAACGTTTAGCTGCTAATGTGCAGGGAATCTTGTTGATTGGTGTAGGGGAAAACGGGTTGATTTAAAAAATAAAATAACCCCCTCGTTTCACATTGAATCCTCTCCTAATTAGAAGCTGTTATTGCTCTCCAACAAATAATCTTCCGAACGAAGTCCATTCCGCAGAGAGCGATCAAAGGGTGATTTAATTAAATTTTCATGTTTAATTTTCCTTTTTCATTCCTGCCTTTTTTTCACTCCTTTCTCTCACAACTGCTGTTGGAGGAGGGAGAGGGGCTGGTGGGGCACAGCAGCAGCTTGGTCCTGCCCTGCTCTGGATGGGGCATCTGCCTGCCAGGTGTGCTTGGCTGCAGACCTCCAGCCAGACCCCGGAGCCGCCAGAGCGCGGGTTTCCTCTTCATGCCGTCTTGGTTTTAGTTGTCTGGTCTGCAGCCAGCTTAAATGTTATACTTAATTTAGAGCAATAACACTTAAATTATGAATTGTCTGCTGTAAGTATAAATTATACATTTTGCAGATGAATATTCAGGTCCTAATTCAAAGCAGCAGATGTGGCATGAAAATGTTTGCAGGCAGACACGATTCCAAGCGGTGATTTGGTTTGATTTTCCCTGGGAAGCCGTCCCTGGCAGAGCCTCCGTGGCAGCACTGGGAGCCCATTTGGGGGGCTGCAGAAGTACCCGTTGCACCCTCGTGTTTGTTGGCTCTGTGCCTTGGGGAGGGTTGGGGTTTGGTTTGGCAGACGGCCTGGCCAGATGCCGTGGGAGGTCTGCAGCTGTCCGTGTGAGGTGATGAACCATCAGAGATGTGCTCACCTCGCAGACCATCATCAGGCTGAACACGATCAACAGCAGGTAATGAAACACCTTAGGTGATCTCTGGCATCCCAGAGGGATCTTTCTTTTGCCAGCACCAAGCTCCTGGGGAGAAGCTCAGCCATGAGCCAGCGCTCCTCCCATGTGCATTTCCCGTCTCCAGTTTGTGTTAAGAAGGAAACAGGAGATTGCAGATTAAGGGAAAATAAACAGACTTTTCTCTGGGATGAGGCTCCCTGATCCAGCCTGTGCTGCTGCTCTGGCTGAGCCCAAGCCTCCCCGTGCTGCCACTGATATTCCTAAAGAATTCATCAAAGTGACAAGACTACAAAAGCTGCGCGTTACTGCTCCTCCATTCCCTTGCCACTCACTGGAAAATAATGCCCCTGCTGAGCTGCATATGATCCGTTTCAATTATTTTTTAATTTTCGATGTGTTAGTCAAACTCCGACACATGGAGAAAAAGGAAAAATTCGTGCAAAGTACCCTTGAAAACTGTTCTGGTAAAAAGCTTTCATTCCATGAATAGGCAATGGCTCCTGGAGCTACTGGTGAGTTAGTGTGCATTTACAAAAACCACATTTACATACAAATACAATTTCAGCCTCGCATCTAGAAGTGGAGAGGGATCTCCTTTCTTCCCCCAGCCATGCACTGATTCTGCTCTTGCTGATTTAGATGCTTGCATTAAGACATCTGCTGACACACATCTGTTTCGTAAGAGCGTGGATAAGGAGCGTGGTTTGCTGCCTGCGGTGTTCCTCCCCCTGTTTTCTAATCATGCAAATAATCTTTCCTCGGGGACTAACTGCTGTGTCCGTGGGCACAGGGATGTGGGCGGGATGGAAGTGTGGGCGGGATGGGGACGTGGGTGGGATGGGGAGACAGGCAGCAGTGTCTGCTCCTGGACTTCAAGGCACGTCCGTGCCAGCCAGTTATGCAGGGCTGGACTGGTGCTGTGCCAACTTCAGGTGTCTGCATTCAGCCCCGGGGTTGGCAACACACTCATGCTACTGATGCCAGAGATTGGTAGGAGTGTTCACGGCAGCTCCTCGTCCCCAGGCTGAGCCCAGTGGTGGCCTTTCCACATGGTCACACTGGAAATGCTCAACATGGAGCAATGGAAGCCCAGTCCAGACTCCACGACCCTCTGCTTGGCCACGGCCCCCAAATACAGCAGACCCTGAAGGTGGGTCTCACCCTTAAGAGCACGTCCCCACAGTCTACAGTGACTGCCCAAACCTCTACAATTCCACAGAAATGGGACTTTGCTGTGTGAGGCTCTGGCTGGTGGCAGAGCTCAGCAGTGCCATCGGTCAGTGCCCAGCTGTAACCATCCTGGGACTGGGAGGTTACCCTTTCTCCCTTGCTCTGCACTGGGTTTTCCAGCTCAAATTGTACCAGTGTTGTTGCCAGTGCCAAGGTGCCTCCCAGCCATGGCTCACGGTGCCTTCCCACACACCGAGAGAGGCCAGGCACTCACTGTGCCCATCACGCACTGCAGCCTGCCCGCTCCTGCTCCCTTTCCTGGTTGGTCTTCACTGACCATTCACAAGACAAAATGCTGCCCTTGTGCTCCCCACAATCTCAGCCTCCACATAAATATTTCTCAGATGGAAAAACCTTTATTTTTAGCTTTTCTTTTTCACCGAAACACAAAGAATTCCCCTCAGACCCCTCAGTAATGAATCGCAGGGAAAGTTTTCCTCCAGTTCATCTGAACGATGCTCAGCTGAGGGGGTGGAAAATTACTGAAAAACTTTAATAGTAAGTAACAAAAAAATCTTAAATTCATCCTTTATGGCATTTTTAATCACATCGGGCATGATTCATTTCACATGCAAATCCAGCCCTGCTCTCTCTGTGCCACTAAGGAATCTGACTTCAAACTATCACAGCACAAAACTGCTTGGGCAGATTCAGATCTTCACCAAAGAGCAGCCAGAATTCTAATTTGACTTTGAAACTGGGGATTCCTTTTGCAAGGGGGAAGAGCATCCTCTGACATGTCACCTTTCCCTCTCCGAAGGCAGGGCAGGATGGGTGTCCCCGATGGAGGGACATGGCTCCAACCTCCACCGTGGCTGGAGGCACATCAAACATCTATTAAAGTGCTTTTAATTACAGTAAACTGAAGTAGAAAAGGGAAATGAAACGCTGAGCTGCATCTTTGGAAGAGGGCCCTGAGCTGCCCCTTAGTGCTGATGTACAAACCTCAAACCCTCCAAATCCAGCAGCACCACAACTGGAACAACGAGGGGGAAAACAGCCCCTTGTTGTGAAAGGTGTGGACAAAAGCAATGACAGGTTTCCTTCAGCTGATGGGAGCTGGGGACTTTTCCAAGAAGGCTTAGTCCTCTTACTGCACTTCCCACCTCTTTCTTCTGGAAAAATAACATGAAAAGAAGAAGATTTGTTCAATGTTCAGATTTGCATCGAAACCCCAAGCACAGGTGATGGGCCAGGCTGTACCCAGCAGGGAGCTTGCCTGAGGGTGAAGATGTTTTCCTGTGTGAAGAGGAAAACGGCATTTTTACATCCTTTTGGCTCTGAATTGGACACAGTTTCCCATAAGGAGATAAAATATTTAAAAACAAGTATATGAAAGAGAAAGTCAGCCTTTATTAAAATGACTTCATCGTTTGGGACTGATGCCTTCAAGTACTCCTGTAATTCATCCTTATAGATATAAAATTATCATCTGAAGGAAGATTGTTAATAAAGCTGACACTTCTCCATCAGTCAACTTAATTCACAATATCACATTTTCCAAATCCAATTATGGCTGTCTGATGACTGACGTTCTCTTCAGCATTATTGTTCATGTGGAAAAGCAGATACAGAAGTCACATTCCAGGAATCTATGAAACACTGGGACAACTCTCTCTGGGTAAGTCAATGTGGGCTCTCCAGGACCCTCAGCAGTGACAGGTGCTGACTCTGAGCAACCAGCAGACATTTCTCAATGCATTTTTAATGTTGACTTGATTGCCTTCCATGTGCCTTCAAATGCTTCATGAAGTCACAGGTTTCCTACTACCTTCTTGTGGTAATGTGATTTTTTTATTTTACATTTGGATTTAAAATGATGAACTTGGATTCCTGTGGCTGATTTATTGTTCAAAACAACAGTTATCTCACAGAATAACTCTGCTCGTTTGTTGGGGCACAGAAGGCACTTCTATGAAATTGTTAGTCCATCAAGTCAGGGGGCACAGAGACCACAGCAACAGGCTGTAGCCTGGGCATCAACCTGGAAACCAAAAAACAGGTTTTAGATGTCTCCCAGGCTACATTTTGTCTGGAAAGCTGCATCTGCTGCAGGGCTGTGTCTGATGGTCCCCACCCTTGGCAGGATGGGGTTCTGGGAAGGACCCTGGCAGGGCAGGATCTGGGCACAGGTTGAGGAACATGGGGTTCATTCCTACACAATATCTGCTTCTCACCGTCACTGCAGAGTGGGGGCAGCTCCACCTCTGGGTCCACACTCCCAAGCTGCTCCCTCTTTCCTCTCTCCCGATCAATGGGAGCTCATCCATCCTGTCCACAGGGCTCCCTGCTGTCTGTGCCTCCCTGGGGACTTCACACGAGCACGTTCCCTTGGGAAGAGCAGAGCATTTCACTCAAGTCAGGCGGATGCAGCACCACAGCAGCGATTGCATGGCAACCATTGCCAGGGAGACCGAGCTCTGCTCTCCACGGCAGCTCCATGAGCAACTTCACTGAGGCCAGGATGCTCCCAAATCTCCTTGGTCTGAGCTTTGTGCATCCTCACTCTGCCTGGTCTCTGTGCTTCGTGCCCCCTTCCCCTCAGGCGCAAAACCCATGAAAATTAAGACAACAGATGAGCATCTGTAGATTCCCAGGAGAGGCAAGAAAGGTGTAACCTGCCTCTCCCTGTCCTTGGGCTCCAAGCATCAATAATGACACACATCAGCAGGTGCCACCCACCCTGGGAGCAGGGAGCACGTTGGCAGCCACAGCTGCTCAGCTCAGGTTTTGCTCTCCATGTCAATGAAGAGTGATTGGAAAACAACAGGGAGCCCCATACACTGGGAGGTAGCTCTTGGAACAAATGCAGGACTGTGTTTTATCAGTTTCATCCCCTCGTGTGTTAACTCCACCTGCAGCATCCAGGCAGGCCTGGGATGAAGAGTGGGAATCCCAGAGCTGCTGGCACTGCCTGGGGCCTGTGGGCAGCCACAGACACCTCAGAGCCACAGTCTGCCCCTGAGCATCCAGTTGAGGTGCCTGTGATGAAGACAAAGGATAAAATCCTAAATTTTCACCGCCAGAGAAAGTCGAGTTCCCAGGAATCATGCCATGTATGTGCCCTGTGCAGGATAAACCAGAGATGGGCCATTTCCTAATAGCAAACCCAGCAGCTTTGCAGCTCAGCAGCTTGGGAGGGCAAACAGTGCCCGGCCCAGGACTCAATTTTCTTGGAAAGGCTGTGGGGCCCAGAGCACACAAGGCAGATGGATGGTTGGAAGAGTGGGCTCATTTGTCTTGCTGCCTTGCTAAAAATAACCACATATTGTGCTTCTCTGCAGGATGGAAGCATTCCCTTCCTATATGGGGTTTCTGCAATTTGTACCGTGAAATAACCCCCCCACAGCTGCCTCTGGCTGTGCTCTGTGTCCTGCATGCTCCCACCCTCTTCCTAAAGGAACCAGGTGAAGCTGGTCGTGCTGTGCCATCCACCAGTGCCCAGCTCCATGCCAGGCATCCTGCAGTTGCCATGGAAACCGGAGATGCCGACAGTGCTGCCAGGCTGGGGGGCGGCAGGGGGCCTGACCCCCCCCCGAGGTCTTTGTGCCTGGCAGACACAGGGCTGCAGGAGGGGCCCTCGAAGCTGAGAGATGCTGAAAAAAACCTTTCCTATGGGTCCTTACAGGGCACATGGAAACAGGTCAAAGAGACCCTGGGGTGTTTCCTGGCCACTGGCTATGAATCCCTTCAGCTGAGGGTACCCATTAAATACCATCTTCACTGGGATTTCCACTGTGTTGGTCTGAAACCACGTTTATTTGCTTTTTTTCATCCCTCCTCAAGAAAATATCGGGACCAATTAATTTCAGCAGCACAGGCACTGAGATCCCTTCCATGTGCTTCCGTAGTGATGAGCCTTGGGGATCACTTATTGAGATTATAGAAAGAACTTGCTCTAGGCAAAAATTAGGACCCAGACACCCAGATGATTAGGAATAGTAGAGCTTAAAAAAAAAAAAAAAGACCCTTTTCATCCAGATGCTGCATTCAAGGCTTGAAGTGACAGCTCATCTGCTGTCAGGAGGGTTTGGTTCTGCTGATGTTGGAGGGGAGCAGGCAGAGCAGCACATGCTGTTTATATTTTGTGATATTTAACTGACAGAATCAATCTTCTCTGCTCAGCACTTCCACGATACGTATCAGTTTCCTATTTGGTCCTTGGAGAAATCCCAAGCAGCATCAACGAGATGCCTTAAAACATCATTAGGTTGAAATAAAAGGAAGAAGAACCCCAGTCCTTCGTGGATTTACAATGCTATAAGCAATGAACACGTGATGCCCCATTTTCCAAAGTCCCTCTCGCCAGCTCCAAGTCAGAAATCAGCAGCTGATAACTCATAGAGCACGGATGTGACAAACGGGAGGGGAGCAGCCATCTATCACTGCAGTTCCCGAAGCCTCACAATAAAACAAATCTCCAAATGGAATTCTAAACCATTGCTGGTGCTTTCAGGCCACTGGGAAGCCACAGCATAAATAACAGGGCTGAAGGGCCCTGAGCTGGGTCCCTGCAAACCATCCTGTGCTGCTGCAGACTCTTCAGGGATCCTCCACAACAAAACTCTTGTCTGTCACTGGAAGGATGCTCTGGTTTGAGCAAAGACCATTTCTGCTTTTCAGAAGAGTCTGAGCACCACTGAATCACCATTTTGTTTTCTCTCCTCTCTTTTGGCTTTTATTCATCTGTAACTGTTCCCTTTGCTATTAAGGCTAAAGCAGGAATCGATGAGGTCCATATGCTCCCAGTAAGTTGCAGGAGCCCAGGACTAATTCCGATCTTGAGCCTGTCTTTGGGCCATCTGTTCGCAGCATCACACAAGACAATGTGTCATTATGGCCGGGAATTTGCATAACCACTGTAGAGGAATTGTGCCCAACTCCATTCACAGCAGCCACAATGGGTTTTCTCACGCTGCAGGAAGAGGCTGGAAAACAAGAAGCCAACGAGCATTACAGCCATGTTTCCCATGAGGGGCCCGGCCAAAGAGCCCTTTGAGGATCTGAGGGACCCCTTCGAGCTGCTGGGGCACCAACAATGTCATGGTCCTCTGCCCATCCATCCTCCCATCACGCTTCCAGCTGTGGCCCAACGCACAGCAGCAAACCTGCCCTGGCAGGGCAGAGTGCCAGCGCCTCCAGCTTGCCTGCACACCACCTTCTGCATGAGGTTAATGCATTCATTCTCCCAGCTGGGACATCAAAGGCTTAAATCACCGTGCAAGCGATAGATCCTGCTGCAGGCTTGGAGGAGCCACACGATGCTCGCTGCAGCTCTGGGCCTTCTCCCTCTGTGCAGTCAGTGATGCCAGTGAGAGATAGTGGGGGCTGAAATCCCCCAGCAGACTGAGATCTCCCTCCTGGGCAGAAACCCTGGCTGGGGGGGGGGGCTCAGCTCCAGTCCAGCCTTCCTCTGACAGCCCATCTCCAGTTCCTTGTGCCAACCAGCAATCCTGGTATTTGGGCAACATCGGTGCAAGTGCTGTGCCAGGACGTTCCCAGCTGCGGGAGCAGGCACGGGAAGGCAGCAGGCAGGCTTCAGCCCCAGCCCCACTCATCCTCCCCTTGGCAAGCGGGGAGCCAGCCTGGAAAGCCTCGTCCTCCGCCTTCATCAGCGCCAGGAGCACAATAGTCCTTTAACGATAATTACAGGCTCGAGGCAGCTCTGCTGGTGCACGGGGCTGGGGCTCTCTGGTAACGAGAGGTGCTGTTTAAGTACTCCAAAGAATGGCACTTAGCAGATGTCTTGGGGTAAATGGTAGGTTAAGCGACACCGAGAGCACTGGTGGAATAAGGGCTAATTTACACTCACATGATTCAATTTGCATGGTTAATTCTATTTAAAGCAAACACCCAGCACCCTCTGGAGCTACGGAAGAACCATGGTTCTCATTTTGCAATGCTCTGGAAGAACAAAACCAACGCAGACGCACCAGGGGAGAAGTTTCCTGAACACATTTCCCCTGAAGAGCACCGTCCGTCTCTGCTGATGTCCCTGCACAGACACTGCCCACTGCAGAACCTGGGGAGCTGCAACCAGTGGCAATCCATGAAATCCAAGCTATTGCCCACCCTAAACGTTTCCTTGGGCTATCAAACTGCAGCACAAAGCCAGGCAGCAGTTCTGGGGAGACATGCCAGAGATCCCCATTGGAGGAAGGAGGCTAGAGCAGGATTTTGCTTTTCTCTTTTACTGATAATAACAGGGGTGATGTTGCAGGTGAAATTGGAGAATCTTTAATTTGTTCCTAATTAAGATTCTTGAAAATTTACCCTTGCACCACTCTTTGCCACCTGGATGCCATTGCCCCTGTCTTGTTTCAATTGGCCTTTTCCTGGGAGCTTTCCTCCTCCAGCTCGACACCAGGAGGAAGGAAGACACTGATTCTGTTTGGTTTTTAGCAATCAGTATTGCTTCTTAACTGAACAATGACAGTTCTTCATCGCAATGTTTCTAGTTCTGCAGAGAACAGAAGGTCTGTAAACGCCCTGGATGAGCAGAGGAGCATAAATTACCTCGGTGATAATAAGCCAAACGCAAACAGTCTTTACGGCTGGTTAGAGCGGCGCCGCTGAGCGTGCAGGGGAGCACACGGCAGAAGGGCAAGACGTTTGCACATTTTTTTCTTTCCAAACTGAAAAATGCGAAAGCAAGCCATCAGAAGAGGTTTCCCAGCGCTGCCCTACGGAATATCCGTATCAGCCCATGCCATGGTTTTCCCTTCCTTTCATAAGGCAGAGGAAGAGCACTGCAGCACGCCAGCATCTGAGCCCGGGCGTGATGGGGGAATCATCACAGGCAGCAACTGCTCAAAAGCAACGATCAGAGGAAATATTTCACACACAAGCCATGGGGCTGAAAATCTGTCCAACTGAGAACAAATGTGTAAGATTCCAAGCTGGCACCTGGACTATTTGTGAGCAGCAGAAGGAACCAAATGCAACAACTGAATCGCTCGCTGCAGAGCAGCTCAAGCATCTCCCCAGTATCACCAAGCCTCCTGCAAATTGCTAGGTAACTACGCTGAGCAAAGCCAGAAATAATCCCTCCCGTGACTTGCTCTGACAGTGTTTGGAAGAGTGAAATAACAGTGTTTCAGTGTTTTGTGAAACAGGCTCTGCAGGGCAGCACCAGAGGGCCTCCATCCATGGCATGCCGGTGATGTGCTGGTGGTGGCAGTGGCCAGGGTGCCCAGGGCACTCCAGGGGTCTGGGCTCCTTCAGACTGGGAAGGCATGGAAGGAAGGCACAGACAATGGCAAAACAAAGGCAAGAAAAGAGTTTTCTAGGTGCTCCCCAGGAGCACAGTCAAGTGATGCCGGGCCCAACCTGCAGCTCCTGACTGCTGGGGATTCTTGGGAAGTCCTTGTGAAATCCTGCATGCACTGGAGCTGTAAATAATGCCCGGCCAGCTCTCAGATGCTGCTTGAAAAATGTCTTGTTATTGCCACAGAAGTTTAGGAAATACCCTGATTAAATCAAAAAGGCACCATAAATTGACAAAGTTAGAATTCTGTGGGATGAAAAAAGAAGCAATTTTGTCCCCTGTCAGCAGAATGGAAATGAACGGGCTGAGTGAATTAGTGCACGATAAACTTTTTAAAAGCCAAGTTACAATTTAAAGCAGCAGCGAGAGCTGGGGAATGATTTAAGAGTTATAAAAAAACCACCAAGCACTGCTCTATTGCCATTCGATCCCAGCCTGCACAGCACCCAGAGCAGCTGGGACACCTTCTGGGACAAGACATCTGTGTTGGGCAGAGCTGAGAGGGTGCCATGGCAATGAAGGTGATGCCACTCAGGGTGTTTGTGGGGGGGGGAACACCAGTCCCACAGCACAAAACCTGCCTTGCTTCTGTCAGAGCTTTTGGCAGAGCAGTGCATTGACTGAGCATCAAAGAGACGCTGCCATGGGAAGAGGCTCTTGGAGGGGAGGAAGAGCATCTGGCTGCTTTGCCAAAGCTGGGCTCACTGACAGGGCAGGCAGGACAGGGAGGGGATGGTCAGCTGGGGCCAGCCCTGCCCGGCCCGCAGAGGGGACGAGCCCCCAGCACAGCCCCAAGACTTCAGTGCAATTGCTTTGTGCAGCTGCCGAGCACTTTATCGGCACTGTGAGATTTCCCCGGTGCCTTGCTGCTCCGAACTTAATGGGATTAGCCACGGCCTCCGACAAGTTTGGAATAATAATTGCCTTTGTTTTGTTTTCTGTAAGCCACAATGACTCTGCTGATCCAAGCGATTAATTCTGCTCCTCCACAATAAACGGGTCGATGGCTGTGTCACCCAGGTCCCCCATCCTTTCCTTCTCCTCCTGCAGAAGTGGGAACGCCTTGTGGTGGTGGGAACGCTTCCCAGTGCCCATCCAGGGGCTGCTCTGGCATCCAGGGACTAATCCGGCGCTGCTATTTTGGGAAGCTGGCAGAGTGCTGGTCCAGCCTGGCACCCCTGAGCCTGGAATGGAGGCCAGGAAGCTGCAGGACTGAGGATGCTCAGGAGGTTCCATTCCCACCCCAGTCACAGAGAGAGTGAAAACATCCCCCCGCTGCTCAAAAGGCACGGTGTCCTCTCCAGCAGCACTGGCCAAAGAGGGCAGCACCACCTCCACTGAAACTGGATTATATTTAAGGCCCCTTCCAGCCTATGCCAGTCTGTGATTCTACGAAGATTTGCTCTGTTCCTTCTGGCTCAGCCAGGGTTCTGTGAGTGTACGAAAAAGCAGAGCCCTGTATCTCTGGATCCCAGGGTCTGGCAAAGCCCCCTCGAACTGCAGCCCCAGCCCTCACTGTGGAGCCCGGGGGCTGCTCCCCAGGACGCTGGTGGGGCGGGTGAGTGCTGCCTCCCTGCCACACTGCTGAGCACAAACGCTGGCATGAGTCAGTAATTGCAGAGCTCATTTTCAGATAGTGCTGCAAATGCGCCTATTAACATCCTCTCCCATCTCCTCGGAGTGATTTACCTGTTTCATTTCATTCAGTGAATTAAACACAAAAATAACGGGGGTCTACACCGATTCTGCTATCGACCTGCTGGAAATGGGCAGCATCCATCACTCCTGTGCCTGCCCTCCGAGGAGCGCGGGCAGGGCAGCGGCTGCAGAGGAGCTGCTCAGCTCCACGGGCCCCCTCTGCCTCCCGAGCAGCCAGACGTCAGCCCCCAGTGATTGTTTGAAGAATGAGACGTTTTATTGTCCAATTCTTGACATCTCTCACAGCATGCCTGAGACATTAATGTTCTTCTAAATCACTGCTGAGTATAATATTTTGCCAGTGATACTACACATAATCTTCATGTTTGAGATTCTCCTGTTATCTAACGGCACTCTGCAAAATTACAGTGACACTAATGCTCAACACCCTTATTGAAGGGAAAAATCAAATTAACCATGAAGTATCATCAATTCTGTTGGGGGCTCCGAGGTGGCAGGGAGGCAATTGACCTTTCCTGAAAAAACAGGAAAGTAGAGATGTTTCTGCTGGTTTTTTATTCCCCCCTCCTCAGACTTATTGTAACTTCTTTTGAGTGGTTTTTTTCCCCCCTTGCTGCCTTTCCTATGGTTGATTTTCTACAGTAGAGGTGCAATACAAACAAAGCACTACAGCTTGCAGGCAAAACAGGGGAAATTTCCCAAACAGGGGGAGACAGAGATGGTAAGGACAGTCCACCAGCACCACCCACACAATTTAGGATGGAAAAATCCCAGTAGACACCATGGGTCTTGTTCCACAGAGATCCCAACCTCTGCCCCAAGCCTCACCAGGGTTGTACCTGTATCAAGGCTTCCTCTGCACTTTAAACCAAGCCCATCCACCTGCTCTTCCATAGGTGCCAGCTTCCCCACCAGCATGGTTGACAAAGCTGGAGGCACAGCAAGGCATCCCCAAGCCCTGCAAGTGGAAGCTGCTGCCACCATTCACCAGCCTTCTTATAAAGCTTGAAAACCTCTCTTCCATGCATCATTACTTTGTTGAGAGCATTCTCAAGAAATTCATAGTGAAATGCAACGAGAAAGGATAACTTCATTATCTGGATTCGCACCCCTTGACAGCTGAACTTTCCTCTTATTACAGAAGCAAAACAGTTTTCTCCATGAATGGCCCGAGGCTCTACAAATTTGATTAAAGATGGAACAACTGCTGAAGAATTCCTGCTTATCAAGAGCCGGTGCATCATCTCATTAAGCCAAGAGCCAGCAGTGAGCACGTGCCCCACAGGCAGTACTGGGAGGCAGGGTCTGTCCCAGTGCTCTGGCACAACTGGAGCTCCAGTGAGGAAACCACAGCTTCACACCGAGCAACCAGAGACCACGCTCCCCATCATAAGAGCCTCACAACCTTGGCCAGCCTTTCAATCTGCCCTCCCCACACAGCTCCCTCCATCCTGCTACCTGGCTCTGTCCTTCTTGGCCTCCTGAGATTGCAGCACATCATTCTTCTTACTCCAGCCTCTGGAGAGGAGGTGGAGCCTTTGCTGGTGTCTCCCACCAACAGAAAGGGTCACCCCTCAATCTGACGATGGCAGCAGCAACACCTCAACTTGGGCAGCACATTATCTCCTTCCCCTGGCTTCCATCCCTTCCCCAGCACCCACAAGGCTGCTCCCTCATTACATGGAGAACAGCTTTATCACTGCTGATTGCATTAACCTAATAACACCTGCACAAAGCAATCACAAAAGAGACTGGAAGGTTTTGTGTTTGTTTGGGTTTTTAAACAAAGATCCAGTCCATGAAGTATTGATTAAATTAGAGGGTTAGATTAAGCAGTGATTGAATCAAGCCCAGGGCTTGCAAGAGAGTCTATACACAGAATGCTGACGCTGGAGGCAACACGAAGGGCTGGGGAACCCAGTGCAGATGAGAGGTGCTCACAGAGGAGCCCCAGGATGCTCTTCAGAGGCAAGTAGGGGCAGCAATGCCAAGGCAGAGGACACGTTCCATACCCCCCTGCTGGTTTCCTCCCTGTAGGTACATCCATTTGCAGATCAATCACCCTACCCTTGCATTTAAAAGCTCTGTCTCCATAGGAAAAAGGAACCTCCTTTACTCAGGTGGGATAAGCCCTTCAATAAAAATGTCACCAGAAGATGAAATAAAGAGTACCTTTCAGATGATACAAGTTAGCAGATACCAATTGAAGTGAATGGATTGATTTTAGCTTCCATTATCCAAGTATCTAATTGGAAACTGGAGTGTCCAGACTAAGAAATTCTCTAAGAATTTATAATTTCTAATAAAGTCAAAACCAAGGGAGGTTTTAAGCTTTATAATGAAATTAATATTGACACCTCTGTTCCTTAGAAGGATGCAAAGGCAGCAGCATCAGAGGCCCTCCTGTGCTTCCCACCTTGCCCTGGGCTCACACACAGCTCTCCTGCGATAGTGCTGGAAGTGGAGGATTTAGAAAAATCCCTCGGGCTAACCAGCAGCTTTGCCATTAATCCCAAGAGACTCAGGAAAACATGTAATGTAACATTAGCACTTGTAATTCTGCAAAAACAAGCGCTGACCCGACCTTGGCTGGAAGGACAAGACAGCTCCCGCACACAGCAATGCCTGGGAAGGTGCAGATCTAGACCTGGCCTCATCCTCCTGCAGCCAGAGGTTCTGGCCACCCCTGGCACCCACCCAGGCCAGGCCCAGCAGGGAGACAGAGCCCCAGGCTGCCCATGGAGCCCAGGTCTGCACCGGGGCTCATCCCTCTGCACTCTCTGGGCAGCTCTGCCCACCCATCCCTGGAAGCTGCAGCTGCCTGATCTGCTGAGCTCCCATTGCCAGGCAGGTGGAGGGGGGGATGTGCCCAGGGCTGCCTGGGGAGCTCGTGGCAGCCTGGCATTGGGAAAGAGCTGCTTCCTGAAGGAGAGGAGCAGCGGCTCAGCTCAGGGCTGGTCAATGCGAGATGCTGCTGTTGGACAGTAAATGCATCTGACAGGCAGCAGGCGGTGCCAGCCAAGGCACTGGAGCACCTGGGATTCCCAGTCCAACAAATTAGAGTGAGCAATAGGCCAGAGGCTGACATGGCACTGCCTGGGGCCAGCGCTGCCCCGCGGGCAAGGAGGACGAGCGAGCCAACTCTGTGCCCTGCTCCCTGTGCAGAGAGACCTGCTGAGCCCCCAGAGCTGCTCATGCCCCTGCCCAGGGCAGCCCCTGCCCACCCCTCCCTGCCTGGGCACAAAGGCACAGTGCTCTGCCCCAGCAGTGATCTGTACCTTGCTCTTGCCCGTCAGGCACAGCTGGGTTTCTTCCAGAAAGACACAAGAAGAGAGAGACAAGGTTTCTCCAAAGCCAGATGTTGCTCTCAGCCCCTTTCCCAGGTGCCCACGTTTGGAGCACATGCCAAGTGGTGGTGGCACCGTTCCTGCAGCACCACTGTGTGAAGCATCTAATGAAGAGCTGGGGAACGTGCAGAGCTCCCCTGCCACTTCCAGCCATCAAGGCTCACATCTGTAATTAGGAAGTGGCTTTCCTTGCCAGTGCAGTAACTGATAAGTGGCCTGGAGCGATGAATCTGCTCCCTGTGCTGGTGAGGATGGCAGGTGAAATATTCAGAGACAAGGAGCCAAAAGCATCCCTCAGAAATGGTCCTCTTGGGCCAGGCTGAAGACAGCTGGTGACATGGAAAAACCTGTGTTACATTCCTCTTTCTGTGGCTCATTAAAGGGCCTCTTCCAGCCTGGCACCAACACCAGAGCTGCATTCCCATTTTAACACAGATGCCAGTTTGTAATCTTGCTGCCTGGCCTGGAACCACACTACTCTTCACTGTGATTTGAAAGGAGAACCATGTTTTATACCAACTTCCCATTTTTGTTCTGAGGGTATTAAGAAATGAAACATTAATGGAATGTAGAAAATGAGTGGAGTGTTCAGCTACTATTACCAAATTGTTCCTGTTCATCTCTGGGAGAGGAGGAAAAAATAGGAGCAAGGATAAAACTGTGCCTAGAAACATCCCATTTCTCCAATGCATGCATGGCTGACAGCCACTAAGCACAAATGAATAAATATTTTATGTGCTTTAATTTCCTCATCTACGAGCTGATGTTCTGAGCCTTTCTTTGCTTTATTTTGCTACTTCATAAATGTTAAAAACGTTTATCCTCTTATTCTTTCCAACAAAAGTAAGACTTTTGCCAGTCTCTGCTCCTGTTCCAGTTGCTTTCATCTCTTTATTAGCATAGCAAAATAGCACATCACCTGCAGGTTTCTCCCTCCAGTAATTTCTCCTTTCTATTTTTTCCCTCCTTCCTTCCTTCGGTCGCCTTATCATCACCTGCTCTCCCATCTCTATTATTCAGGAACCACAGTGTTTGCAGGTTTTTTGTCCCAGCTGCTCATTGAACCCTCCAGTCTATTGAGATGCAGCTTGGATTTTTGTTGTTTATTTCATTTCCCTTCTTATTATTATCTCCCCTTCCTTACTCTGCCATCCCACATTGTTCTCCTCCCTGTTCCCCAGCTCCTTTGTGCCAGAGCTGGGGATGCTGGGATGTCTCAAGGCTGCCATTCTCCTTCCCTTGATATTTTCCATCTTGCATTTGTACTTCTTTAGAAAAAAAAAATAAAATCTTAGTTTCTGGAAAATTCCCTCTTCTGTCTCCCTTAAAATCCTTCCATCATCTCAGAGCCCAAAGCTGCCACCCTCACCAGAGTCTGGTTGGGATCTGGATCAAATCCTGCTCTCCCAGAAGTGAGCTGCGATCAGGAGCATCCCACCCCTCTTTCCAGAAGGATTTTGGGCTGCCCCAGAAGCCTCAAATAGCTGCCAGGCAGCTCTGTGATGATGCAGCTCTCTGCAATTAAAAGCTTGATCCCTCTGAAATGAAGCAGCCACAGGAAAAGGGGCAGGCAGGTGAGGATGGATGTCACTGCACAGGAAAGTCATAATGGAGACCAGAGAAAGGTGAGCACGACTGAGGATTAATCACAGGCAGAGTTCAATAGGAAGGTTCTAAGGTGAGGTGAGATAAGTGGAAGTGCCTCCTGAAATGGATAATTGTCAGGAATTTGGAGAATTACCAGTGTGGGCTGTGTGCTGGAGCACCAGGGCTGCATTAGCCTTTCCTGATGATTTGCTAAATTTATTCTTCTGCGATTCCTAACAAAACTCAAAGCTCATCAGCACCCGGCGGGTTATTTCCATTTATCTGCTTTAGAAGTGATTTTTAAAAACACTCAGATACTTTTTAATTAGCTTTAAATTTCTCAGTTCTTTACCTCAACCTGTGATTACTGTTTAACTCAGCTGCATCTATTGTCTCTCCTCCCTTCTCCAGGCAAAGAAATTCCCGTTTCCTTCAAACCAGCCGCTGCTGTTGAAAAACCTGCGGTTGCAAGTTTAGTTCTGAGAAGAGCCTTTGCTTTGCCTGTCACGACCAAACTGGGCTGGAGCTCAGAGTGTGAAACATCCTCTGCTCCTCCCCAAAGCTGAGCCTCTTCCCACGGCAGTGGGGGGAGGCTATTTCGGGAGACCCTTCCCTGCTTTCTGGGTGGCTAAAGCTTTCATCACGACGAGCAACAGCACTTGGGCAACACTCAGAGCTCCTGCTGCGAGTTAACCCAGTGCACAGCGATGTGCATGAAGGTGTCAGCAGAGCCAGGACTGCTCCTACCCACAGGGACCTCAGCCCTGCCCGCTGATGCACGTGGGCAGCTCATGGAAGTGAATCCACTCCTTTGGAGAGGATCTGGAACTTCGGGTCCCTTTGAGGTCTCAGCCTCCATCCCTAGCTCTCAGATCAGTAGTTTCTGACCCACTGCAGAGGCACAGACACTCCCCATGTGTCCTTCAGGCAGGGTCAGCAGCTCACACGTTCCCCCCACATTCATCCAGACCCCCTGTCTGTGCCCTGTGTGCCTGAGCTGGAAAACCATCGTGGTCCACCTGGGATTGAGAGCAAAGCTGCCCAGCAGTGCTGATAACCAAGACAAGCCCCAAGACCAGGAACTATTTTTAATTCCAGGGGTGGTGTGTGCCCGTGTGCCAACCTGCCAGCACTGGCAGTTCGCAGGGAAGGAGTCAAATCCGATTAGTACAGAAAATATGCAGGGAGGGGAACATGGTGTGAACTGACATAACACGTGTTGGTTAAGGTGCTATCCTGGGCTCGACTGTTTTCTGGATGTTATAAATCCCAAAGCAGTAAAGAGAGAGACACATGTGAGTGTGATTATTGCCATAAGCCCTTCAGCTCGAAACACATTTGCCAAGAGAATCCTAGACAGGAAGTTTTCCTACGAATATGCCTTTTCACAGGTGGGGTTTGCATCCTCTCCCTCCTGTGGGGGCAGGAAAAAGGGTGCCAGACCCATTAAGGATCGCAGAGGGAGAGCTGCACATCTACACCAGGACCAGCAGCTCACATCCTCCTGCATCCCTGCTGAGCTGCAGTGACTCTGGGTGCTGACACCCACGGGGCCAGTCAGGAGCTGGGCATGGCCACACAGGGGTGAGGCAGGCAAGCACAAGGCATTCACCATGGGAAGGGGACAGGCAAAAAGCACAGAGCCAGCAGCAGCTGCCAGGAGACCCAGCAGGAAGCCTCGGCAGGCTGTGTGCAGTTATGCCTACAGAGGCACCTCAGAGCCCCAAAGGCCCCCCTGCTCACAGAGCCAAGCCAATTAATGATCCCAATCAATAATCCTGACCCAGAAATTTCAGGCAGGAGCTACAATCAGGGCAAGGTCTCCCCAGAGGCAGCCTTGCAGGCAGGATCTCTCACAGTGTGCGAGGGGTGAGACTCTCAGCCAATTTTCCTGGGCTCTTCCCTGGACTCTGGGCTGCAGGATCAGCAGCATAAAGAGCTCCCCCAGCTCCTCTGAGGTAAGTCACATCACTGACATGTTTGATAATCATCAGTAATTGCCCCTGTATTGCACTGGGCAGCTGGAGGTGGCACACAGGCACTGAGCCTCCGTGAACTGGAAAGCACACCCAGGACACACTTATAAATATTGATGGTAACTGGAGGAGACAAGCGACTGCAGCTCAGCAGGGTGGGAGAGCAGCCCCTCCTCCAAAAGGCCCCGGGTACTGCTGTCAAAGCAATAACAGCAACAACGGTGCAATTTGCTACCCCAGAACAAATGATACCTGCTAATGCAGAGGCATCTCACTCCCCCTCCAAGTAATTACCTTCCCCATGCTTGGAAAAGGCTGCGGATGACATGTTTATCCAGGAGGGCAAACACCCATTTAGTCCTGCACACACAACCTGGTCCCTGGCTCCCCCAGGCTGCTGAGAGAGCAGAGCCAGCAGAGCCAGCACCCCTGAGACCTCCAGAACTTGCCCCAGAGTGAGCTCAGCACATCTGGAATTACTGAACCTGGGAGGAGCCAGGTGGGGGGAACGGACACGATGGGAAATAGCAGATGCACCTTGTGTTGGAGGGTTTAAGGGGTGAATAAAATGGATCTTTCCACGGGGGAAAAAGAGTGACAAAAGGTGGGAAAGATAGATCTGTACAAAAAGGAGCAGCTGAGGAAGGTGCTGCAGGGAAAAGGAAGGGGGCAGGTGGCTGAGGGCAGGGCACGAGCTGTGCTGTGGTTTTGAGAGACCTCTCAGCAGCTGCGTAAGGACATTTTTGTCCACTGAATCTATGCTCTGCTTTGAAAATTTAAAATCTTTTCAACATGAGAGAAGCACTCCCTCCTTAGAGAAGGCTTTTATTGACCCAGCAGATCCGAAGCAGAACACACTGTAATGCCAGAATTAGTTTCATCCTCACGGCCAGTCCCTTGGCAGGGCCTGGGCTCTGGCTGTATCCTGTGCAGCTGCTCTCACCTCTGGGCACCTGCTGCACCCCTGGAGATGTTCCACACCCTGCACAGCCTCTGCCTGGAGCTGCTGGGAGCGAGGGGGTTAAGTGTTTCCCTCCCCGTGATCATACTGGGGAGGAATTTGTTCCTTCAGAAAGGTTGAGGACAAGGAGGGAGAGCTTCAAAGTTTCTCCACAAGCCACTGAAGCTGAATTTTAATGGGGAAGAAAACAAAAATATGAAAGTGAACAGAACAAACAAGAATAAATTATTTATGAGGATGAAAGTGAAGAAAGGGAAGTTAACTGAAACAAAGGGAACCACACATTTCTCACGGCTGAGGTAACATGATCAAAGCTCTTGCAAAACCAAAGCTGATCGCTGGCACCCGCCTGGGCGATAACACCGAGGCTTTGATAGTGCACTGTGAGTGGCACTGTGTGCTCCCTGTCCCAGGGGGGGTGGGCTTGGAGTGCTCCTCTCCCACGTGCATCCATCCAGGGGACACACATCACCTCTGGGGAGCAGTCCTGGAGTGGAGGAAGGCACCTTAAAACTCATCTTGACCCAAGCCCCCCACCATGGACAGGGACATCTCCCACAGACCAGGCTGCCCCAAGCTCTGTCCAGCCTGGTGCTGGAGAGGGCTGGAATGGTCTTGCCTCTCTACTGCTTCTCTGCTCAAATTATCTCCCTCTATTGGGTAAATGAATGACAAACTATGGTGCAGCCAGGCAAACATCTTCTCCTTAAATATTTCAGAGCCATTAACCTTTCCCAATGCTCATTGCCATCTACCAAGAAATTGAAATGGCTTTGCCTAAGCAGAATTTTTCGGAGATCAATTATTTACTCCCAGAAGAAGGGTCTGGTTTCAGGCTTGTTTACGATGCAGCTGTTGCTACCGCTGGTTCCTCAGCCTTGTTTATCCCTAAGCAGATAAAAGCTGGCTGATTGGAGATAAAGTTCTTGATTTTCCCAAAATGCCTGATGGATCTTGTTGGCCACGCTTGGAAATTGGGATGCAATGCCTTCATTATGCTGTTGTCTTCCCTCAATTGCCATTCTGCAAATAAGCAACAGGATGGTAAGTGTTGGGATGAGCTGGTGTGGAGACAGCAAAACCCACTCTGATGTCACATCCAGAAGAGCAGCAGCCATGAGCACATGAGGATGTGCTGCTCTTCCCTGGGGAAGCCCAGTGTCCAGGCCTGAAAATCTCCATGTCCTGGAGTTGGCTCTACTTTTCCTGCCCCAAATGTAAATGGGAGCATGAAGAGTGTCTCTGCTTGGGAGAGAGGGTGAAGTGCAGGTAGATCTTTCACTCTCTCCACAAATAATGTAATTACCAAGCAAGGGCAATGTGAGGAGGGTGAATCTGCATCAACAAGAAGGAACAGTGCAGGGTTTGAGGGATGGGCCTGGCCTGGCACAGCTGGCATGGGATAGGCAGTGGCTGCTCCACTTTCTGGGTTTGCCGGGCTGCAAACGAGCGGTGTTTGACCATATAAATGGTCTTATTCAAAGCAGAGAATTAAGGTAATAACAGTTCTCCAGGAAGGAAAAGGAATTCAATTTCAAAGCCAAATTAAACAAAGCTTCCAATTAGAGCAGATAATGTTTGCAGTGAGCTGAATGGCCTTTCTTCCAGCTCAGTCTGAGTTTAATTTTTCTAATCGGCTCTATTTTGCACCTCGGTTACTTCAAGGTGGCCAATTTCTTAGGAACTGGCAGATATTGACTGAGGATGCTGGGCTCAGAATCTGCTTTTTTTTCTCCACTACTGAAGTCTTTGATCGCTCACACACCACCAGCACCCAGCTGGGCTCTCAGCACTGGTACCCAGTTGGGATCCCAATGCCAGCACCCAGCTGGGATCCCAACACTGGCAACCATCTGGGATCACAATGCCAGCACCTGGCAGTGATCCCAACACTGGCACCCAGCTGGGATCCCAACACCAGCACCTGGCAGTGATCCCAACACCAGCACCCAGCTGGGATCCCAACACTGGCAACCAGCTGGGATCCCAACACCAGCACCCAGCTGGGATCCCAACACCAGCACCCAGCTGGGATCCCAACACCAGCAGCCAGCTGGGATCCCAACACCAGCACCCAGCTGGGATCCCCATGCCAGCACCCAGCTGGGATCCCAACACCATCACCCAGCTGGGATCCCAACACCAGCACCCAGCTGGGATCCCAACACCAGCACCTGGCAGTGATCCCAACACTGGCACCCAGCTGGGATCCCCATGCCAGCACCCAGCTGGGATCCCAACACCATCACCCAGCTGGGATCCCCATGCCAGCATGGCCCCATGCCTGTGGCACAGGGCACGGCGTGGCAGCTCCTTACACGTGGCAGTTTTGCACTGTGCCATCCATGGGTCACACAACAGGCACGCCCTTGGCTTTGCCCTCAGCAGCACTGAGCCCCTCCCTGGAGCATCAGCTGCCCACTCCACACGGCCAGAGCCCGGATTTGTGGTATTACAAGCATGTAGATGAAAATATTGATTTTGTGCTTTCAGGAAGAAGCCCAATTAAGAAGATCTAATGGAAAGGCGACCCTTTATGCCCACTTTGTCTTATCTATCAGAACCCAATATTCCACTCTTTCAATGAAGGAGAAAATCGGATTGTTTTTCCTCTATTTCCCTCTCACTGCTAGAGGCAAGAAAGACTTGCTGAGTGTGAAGGTGTTCACCCCAAGGACACCTGACCTGCTGACTGCTGTACTGGGGCCCCAGGGGAGCCACTGCTTGGGGAACACAAGAAGGAGGGTTGGGAAAAAGCAATCCCACTACTGCAGGGCAATCCCAGTTACTCCCCAACAATCCTCTCCCATTTCACAAGCCAAAGTATAACTGGAAAGAGTCATCAACCTTGTCTGCTGATTCCTGACTCATTTTCTCATTGATTTCTCTCTGGACTACATGACAGAGACGCCACTTTCCAGTAAAGAAGGGTTCTCCCGAGAGTTGATCCGCACTCCTGACGTGACACGAATAGAGCTTCCATTCCAGCACCGGGCAGGCCAGGGGGAGCTGTCACGGGAGCAGAGCAGAGCAGACAACATGATTGCCTTAATACACATCTTTAAGCGACTCTGCTCGCTGGGGAATTGCGGGGCTGGCAGCTGAAAGGATGATGAGCTGCACTGCCTGTCCCACACCTGTCAGAGGGAACCTGTGGCCAGCACGACCTCATCTCAAATCCAAGTTTCTTGCAGGACTCCTGTTCATCGCTCTGTACTAATCCAGCTCTGGAGGGGCTGTTCCAAACTCATTTTGCTGGAGGTTGTGCCCACCACGGCACTGGACCTGCTTGTCCCTGGGGAGCAGTTTGGGGGGTTTATTGGATCCAAGGCTCTTTTCCCTTCTCCTGCTGCCCTGGGAGAGACCTGATGGAGCGATGTCCAGAAGAGGGCAGGCCCACAGCTGCCTTCCTGCCCCGAAATGAGGAGGAGGAGGAGGATGGCACAAGGCTGCAGTCCCAGTGCCCATCCTCAGCCCGCAGTGGCAGGATGCTCACAGCGCTTAAACCTTTCAGGGCCAATCTCTTCACTGGTTAATTATGTTGGAGGATTTCACTTATTAAAACTTCCCACTTTGGCAGCTCATCTGAGATGAAATCCTCCGGCTTTGCACAAATGATTTGCATCGGATCTGCTGCCTCATACTCGGAGCTCGCTTGTTAGCAGCGAGCTGGGCGGGTGCCAGCCCCCGTCATCCCGGACTCTGGGAAACGGATGATTTCCTGAGAATAAGCTGGTTTAATTTCGACTGAATTGTTAAATCACATGTACTCTGGGATTTTCGGGCCATCTTCGGTGGAGGCAAGGGAAGGTTCGTTTTCAGATGGACCTGCCTCTAGCGGGAGTGTTGGCAGCAGGAGCCGTTTGTCCTGCCCCACTCCCTGCTCCCAGGGGCATCTCCCCAGCCCGGCACCCTCCCAGCAGGATGGCCACAGCGCGTGTGGCATTGCCCTCTCCTGGGAGGAACCAGAACTCCGTGCAGGAATTAGCCACAAAGCAAGGAGTGACACTAAGTGCCAGGAATAGCCCAGCTCCTGGTGACATGGGCTCCCTCCTCTTCCTCTCTTGGTCAGACGGCCGTGGCTGGTACATGGGTTGACTTCTGCCTGTGGATTCTGCCAACCATGGAGCAGGGATAAGGTGGGTGCCAACAGCAGCAGGGACCTGAGCAGCCCCGGCTCCTTATGCAGCTCACAGCACACAAGCCACACTGTGTGCCTGCTCACAGGTCAGAGCCAGTCCTGGAGGGGTTTGGCTGGCATGCTGGTAGGGAGCTGGGCTGCCTCTGCAGGACCACCTGCCCACCTTCCACATCCCTCCTCTTTTTCTTGCCAGACCTTTTGCAGTTCCAGCATTGGCGCTGGTGCTTTGGAGTGCGGGTTTGTAAGGGTGGAAGAGCAGAGCAGTTGCACGGCACACCCCAGGAAAGCCTTCTCCCCCAGGCTTCCCAATGGCAGAGCTTGGCAAGGTGGCATCAGCTCTGTGAGCCCTGTGCCAAGCATCTGGCTTCCCCACAGCACCCACCAGGATGGTGCAGGACCTGTGCTGGGAGAGGCACCAGCACCTGGAGCAGCAGCTGCCGATGCTTCCAGATGAGGCATGCCATGGACAGGATGATCTGCTCGGCTTCCCTCCCGAGTGATGGCACAAAGCTGCCTCCAAGCTGCCCTGTGGGGGGTGTTGAGCCTCTCCCGCCGGGCGTGGAGCGAGGGTGGATGTCGAACGGCTCTGCCCTGGGTTTAGGCTGAGCTCCCTCCTTCCTGGCTGGGTTTCCTGCCGTGCTCGGCAGCCGCTGCCTTAAACCCACAGTAGTTGCAGCGAAGCCGCCCTCGCGCAGCTCCTCTTGCCAGGAAAAGTGATTTGCAATTAGTTCAAACGCAGGTTTATCTCCTCCCTGCACAAAGGGGGTTCGTGCAGAGCTTTGAAATAAATATTGGAGAGAATAACCAGAGGCTGATAGAATAGAGCCATCTACTCTGTATTTTACCTTTTCTAGTGCAAGAGAAGAATAAGAAATATGTTTATAGTCCCATTCTCAGCCATCCCTAAGAGCAGCTCCGTTGGGCAAAGGAAGCTGATGAGCAGTGGGGATAAATCACACTTTCCCACTGCAGTCAGTAAAGCTCCAGCTTGGGCTGCTTAAAGCCTAATGGGGGATGGAGCCCAGTTTAAATCCAATCTGGACCCAGTGGCTGGGAAAGCTGAAGTGACGTGAGCTGTATTGATCTTCGGGCTTTGCACTGGAAACACTGGAAACCTCAAAAAGACAAATGTTGGCTGGGAGGGGATTTGGAAAGGGGAGCCCTGAAAGCAATAAATACTTCTCATAAGAAAGGTTAAATGTGTTACTCACATCTGTGGGTGGCAAACCAGGTTAGAACCCGCTCAGAGGGAAGGGCTGACAGAGCAGAGCATGGCTGGAATATGGAAATTCCTGCTAAAAGACAGTGATGGATAGACCTAAAAGTGAAATGGAACAAATAGTTGAGCTATGGAGCCTGTTTCCCAAAGTCCTCAGAAGCAGTTTAGCTCCCAGGTGTGAAGTTTTGAGAACACAGATGGTGTGGCTGGTGCTGTGGCCAGAGCTGGGGCTGCCAGCAGTGTGGGATGGTGCAGCCCCTGCTTGGAGGGTGGGATGAGAAGAGATGAGATGAGATGACATATGAGATGCTCCTCACATGCTGGAACAAGGGCAGGAACAACAACTCATGGCCTGGGACTGTCCTCAGGGTCAGGGTGTGACTCGTGTGGCTGTGGCAGTGCAGGCAGCATGTTCTGTCTGTCACAGTCACTGCCATGCAATGAAGATGTCTGGATGTCCTGAGGTCTCTCCTGTGCTCCATCATCCTCTCCTCCTCTGAAATGCAAATGGCATTAACATATTTATCATTAACAAATCTTTTAAGTCCCAGAACTAGATGAAACTGCTGAGTCGTAACACCTCATTTATAATTTTCATCCCCGAGGATGCTGCTGGATTATAAATACACTCCCTATTCTGAACAGCACATGGCACTTTGGGAGCCTGGCCTGGGCTCTGAGGAGCACAGTGATGACTGTGGGGAGCAGGGGGAGCTCAGAGAACCCCAAGGATGGTGGGCAGCAAAGCCCAGTGCTGTGGCTCAGGTTTGGGCTGTGTTGGGTAAGTGACTCATTGAGGCTTCATTAGGAGGCAGGTAGGGGTGAGACCAGCTCAGCACAGACACGCCTGATGTGCCGAGGTCATGGCAGGTCTGGGGTTTACCCTCGTTTGGGGTTTGCAGAGTGGCCACAGACTCCTCCCAGGGCTGGAAAGCTGTCAGGCAGAGGCAGTGACGCTCCCAGGATCACTGGGGCGACTGGTGTGGCCACCAGAACGGGGCTGTGCCCCCCACCCAAGCTTGTGGGAGGAGGATTTCCTCCTGCCAGCAGCCTGTCCCCGTGGGAATGCTGCTGGAGAGCGGCAGTAGCAGCTCAGCAGCGTTGTCTCCTCCTCCTGCCAGGATGTAGCCGGGTCACAGGGCTATGGATGGGTTACTGCTGTTGGGAAGGGTTATCAGGAGGATCATCATTGCTCAGAAATATGAAGACAATGAGGAATAAACACTGGGTCTATTTATAGAAATTCCAGGGAAATCTCGCTCCAGCCATAAACCCCCTTAATTGCGAATCTGCACAGATGTTTCCTTTGAATTTGGAAAGTGATTAATAAATAAATGAGAGTAATGCTTGTTTTGGCTGAAATGGAATAATAAATAATGTCTGTAGTGCTTCATTACCAAAACATCCCCAGCGCTGGGTGACAAATCCGACCTGGGATAAACGGCAAGAGCTGACGAGATGGAAACAATTAACACCAGGCTCAAGCCAGGGACACACTCAATGGCACGAGGGGAGCTGTAGGTGTGCACCAGTGCCTCGGGCTCCAGGGCATGGCACAGCACAGCACCTGCATCCTGGTGCCCCGTGGCATCACTGTCTCTGATCCCCGTGCTCTGGGAAGCTTCCCAGCACAATCCCCCCTTTATTCCCCCTCTTCAAACTGCTGGCAAAGCCAACGTGTTTACTGTGTCACTTGTGTTGACTTATTTTAATTCATGCATAATTCAAGCTAAATCTATAATTCCAGGGTAAACACAGATGTAACTTTTCTGTTGACTATTCCTTGACCCACTTACTGTACAAACACGCCTTGGAATGGAGGAGCACTGGGAAGGCGAGACCTTCAGAGGCATCAAGTGCTCCCAGGGAGCCCTGAGAGCATGGCCATGCTGTGCTGTGCCCTGGGGGTGCCATGCTGGTGCCATGCTGGGCCGTGCTGGGCCATGCTGGTGCTGTGCTGTGGCAGTGCTGTGCCACTCATTTCCCCACAGTCCCACTCCAACCCTGTTGAAACCAAGGCACCAATGGAATGACCAACCAGTTTGGCAACTTGCAAAACTGGTGGCAAATCCCTCTGGGTTTCCACTGAAAACTGGGCTTTTATATTAATTTCTGTTGTAGTGGAAGCGTGTCCCAGCGCCGTACCGTAAACACAAACAGGGCAATCTTATAAAAATTTCATCTTTATCTATTTTGGGGAGAAATAGTCCTGTCTGCCTAATTGAAGCATCTGTCATTCTGACATTAAATAGTGCATCCATGGCTCTTTTATTATATTTCCTTGCATTTCTCATACACACTGTTAAATTGAAATAACACTGTTGGCTCAGAGATAAAGGGAGATAATAGGTATTTTATAATGAGCACAGAGTAGGATTCATCTTCAGTCAGAGCCCAGAATTGCTTTAGCTTTTTTTGGTGTTATTTAGTTACCCCTAAAGGGGAGAGTCTTTTCCAGTGCTCCAAGAAAAAGTGAGGAGCATTTATCCACACGGGAAGAGGGGTGAGTGCAAGGCAGCTGCTCCTCAGCATCTGAGTGACGCGGCTTTGACTCCTTGTTTTGGCAAGCTGCAGTTTAAAAGAGGGGCTTTGTGCACGAAATCAAGTTTAGCTCATACCACTCATGTCAAGGAAGATCTGGGGCACATCAATCCAGCCTCGGCTTTGCATGGAGTAAGTAAGAGTGGAACCAAAGGAGTTTGGGGTTCAGCTGTGGGGGGATGCCAGGACAGGGTCCTTCTCTGGGATGCAGGAGCCCGGCTGGGCTGGACCAAAAGCTGCCTGCTCCACCCTCCACACCAACACTTGTCCCCTCCGTGCTGGGATGGGGCTGCCTGGGGCAGCCTGAAGGGGAGGGACATGCACACAGAACCTCCCCAGCTGCAGCTTCGTGGCGATGCAAACAAGCCACAGAAAATTGAACCATGCAGCGCTTTCCCCATGTGGATTGTGTAATTAAATTCCATGCAAAATGAAGCAATTACCAAAAAAAAGGCACCGTGTGACTGTAGATAATTATCAGCGTGGAGGCTCCCCAGGTAGCTGGCACAGGGGCTGTGCCCGCTCCCCTGCCTGGGCTCTGCCCACGGGGATGCTCCTGTTACTGCAGAGGGGGGACCTGGCCCAGTCACTCCACTGGTGGGTTGGCTTTGGGTGCTCCCCCCTCCATCACACTCCCAGACCAGCCTGTGGCTCCAGCTGGATTCACTGGTGGGTGAGGGGAACCAAACAACACTTGGGGAAGTGAAGGAATAGCCACTGCTCCGAGTAAAAGCACAGATATCTAATTGAGATTTCCCTGAAACCCACTGGAAATAATTAAAATTGACTTCTAATACTTTACAAACTAATTAAGAGTATTGGACTGGATAACTACATTGAAGTATAAGTGGCATTTAATTGGGATAAACTGAATCATAATTGGAAAGAAATGCAGCCCAGAACAATAAACAGTGTGGTAGGGGAGGTTATGGGCAGCTTGTTTCAGCATAGGAGAGCGTGGTGTTGGTTTGGAGGCTGCCCAGTGCAGATGTGGGCACTGGGACATCTCTCATAGAATCACAGAATCTTCTGAGTTGGAAGGAATCCACAAGGATCATCACAGTCCAACTCCTGGCCCTGCCCAGGACACCCCAACAATCCCACCCTGTCCTTGAGAGCACTGTCTAGGTGTTCCTTGAGGCCTGGCACCCTTGAGACTGTGCCCACTACCCTGGGGAGCTGTTCAGTGTCCCACCACCCACTGGGGGAAGAACCTTTTCCTAATATTCAGTCTCAATCTGCCCTGGCACAGCTCCAGCCCTTGCCTCAGGTCCTGATCCTGCTCACCCAGAGCAGAGGTTGGAGCTGCCCCTTTGCTGTCCCTTGTGAGGAAGCTGCAGCATCTCTTGAGGTCTGACCTCAGTCTCTTTTTCTCCAGGCTGAACACACCAAGTGTCCCCAGATGTTCCCCCATGTGGCCTTTCCAGACCCTTTGCCACCTCTGTAGCCTCCTTTGGACATTCTCTAATGAGATCTCTGCCAGCTCCCTCCTGGCACATCCCACCTGGCACATCCACGAGCAGTGACCCCCATGCCAGGGCTGCCCGAGTCCCAGGACCAGATGCACTAGGATTCCTTATAATGGCACAGAGAAGTTAAACCCTCTCCAGCAGCCCCAAACTCGATTTCCAGAGCCTGCTGGGTTATTTATCAGAGCTTTAATAACCCCACCCTGGCTGTGCTATCAAACAGCCTCTGCTTCTCCTTCCCCTCAACGAGATGGGAACGGACAAAGTGGGTGCGGAGCTGCCGGCCCTTTGTTCTCCCTCGTCTGCTCCACTCCTTACTTTGAGGAGCCCTATTTTCCTCCTCTTTACTGCTTTCTTCTCTCGAACAATGGGCTCTGAATGTATTCCAGTAACTCTTTTATCATTCACTTCTGCGGAGATCTTGAAGTTCTCCACCTGAACAGTTGGTATTTCTATTTATGAAAACTTTCTTGCTGACTGCTGAAATGAGAATTTTACTCTTGCAACGTCTGGTTAGCTCAATTATCTCCTGTTTCATTCCCCCCTTCTAGATTTAATAGCTGCAATTTATAAATGCCAGCCTTTCCTCTTGTTTCCTCGTCCCCCACACGCTGTCAGTGAACCCGGGAGCCTTCTGATCTCCCTCTGATGAGGATCTGAGGCAGTCAGGCCATTTTTCTCGAGTTTTTTTGCCCTAGTAAAAGAAAACACAAAACAAATTCAGAGAAGACTCAATGCTTTCCCTCCCTTTTCATCCCTTTCCCAGCAGCAGCCCTCACAATGTGCTTTTTGGGCTGCAGGAAAAGCCTGGGAGCCCCCAGGTTCCACTGTAATTTAGAGGATGCTACACCACGTAGTTTTTCACATCGCTGTTTGTTCTTCCAAGCCTGGCACAACATATTAAAAGGCTTAATGGCTTTTTCTTCTCTTGTCTGCTTCAACAGCTCCTCGTTCTGCTTCTCGCTGCTTCCTGGTGGAAGAAGTTTCCCCTCCCCGCTAATTGCTGTTTGCAGTCGCTGCCGGGAACCCCCGGCCCCGCACAAGGCAGGGGCTGCTGCTGGAACATCAGCATTTTACCTGCCTGGGACTCCCTCCCCACATTAGTACCAAACGAACCCCAGCGGGAAATAACGTTCTGCTTTAACTCCAACCCATCTGTTATCCCTCTCCTCTAACAGAGCCCCTGTTCTTTAAGCTTTATTAATATTTATTCAGCCTGTTTCAAACCTAAGCCTCTTGCAGGAGTCTTGGGATCTACCTACAAAGATTTTCTCTCCCAGCTCAGGTGCTGCTGCACCCTCAGAGAGCAAACAGGGGGGTTTTCCCTTGGAGCTGGTGGCTGCTGCTGCTGCTGGAACCCAAGTCCATGGGAGCTCCCCCTGCGCAGGGCTCACACCTCTCACTGTCCTCAGCATTTTCTCAGCACAGGTCTGCTGCCCACCATCCACTCCTTTACATTATTAGGCATCCAGGGATGCAGAGGGAGCTGCGTGTGGCAGGACCTCCAACAGGGTGAGCCCCATCCACCCACAGCACCAGGCTGCACTGGAAAGAGTCTCTTGGTGTCCTGGAAAAGTCAGGGATGGGAAAGGAGATGAATAAAGGAACTTTTCCCCGAGTTTGAGAAGTGTTAACACACTGCAGGCTCGAGGTGAGCAGCACAGACAGCGGCTCTAACGAGCTGAGCAGCCTCTCAGGAGGCCACAGGAAATGAAGTTTAGCATCAATTTTTAACTCTTGCTCTGCATTATTTAATAAGCGGTTTGAAACCTGCCTGGCATCACGAGAGGTTGGAAATCGCTCTTGCGCTGGAAGGAGGGGAAAAAAAAATATTTGGTTTTGCAATTAGAAGCTCGTCCCCTCGGCTGCACAGGAGGAGGAGCCCCCGGCAAAGCTTCTCTGCACCTTTAATGAGGTTGAGCAAGAGAGGGAGACGTAGAAACTAATCTGAACCAGGGCACTTCATGCCTGTGCCTTGCTTGGCTGCTTTACACACCTGCACAGGTTTGGAGTGGCCTGTCCCCTCTGGTGACCAGCAAACAGAGCAGCCCTTCCTCTGGGCTTCCCCACCTCGTACACCAGGACTGATCACACATTCTCATTGATACTCCTCTGCCAAGCTGTTACATCACCCAAAGCTGCTCTCTGAACCCTCATGTTGGAGTGGTTTTATCCTGTATTTTCCCTGGCTGGTGGAACTCCACGTGGAGAGCACAGGGGTTCATGAAACGGCCAATCTGACACCGAAATAGGGTATTTTTGGCAAAGTGGCATCTTCCTGCTGGGTCACAGTGGAGATAGTGAGAGGAATCACCCACAGAGTTGCTGCTGTCCCCAGAAAGGTGGAATTTCTGTGCCTTCCCATCACCAAGCCCCTCTCTGGCTCCTGCATGTGAAGGGTTTGGTTTTTCAAAGATTTCCAAGTATTTTTCGGTTGGAGTAAAACTCACCTTTTAATGTTTCACGGAGGCATCGAGCTGTTCATGCTTTCCTATCCCTGTTTTAAGGGAAGCTTTATTAGGTTGGTCCATGGATTTTCCAGTTAAAATAATTGCTGTTTTACACCACGGGCATCAATAAAAATGTAAACACAGTCAGGACTGACACCCCAAGCCATGGATGTTCTGGGTTTAGCTCAGGGGCTGAGCTGGCAGTTCTTGGGTCCTGTGAGGAGTGTTGAGGTGTTAAATAGGACTGACCACCAAAGGCCCTTCATGGCTCCTGTGCTGATCCCAAGGTTCCCCTCCTTCCTGCTGGGGACAGTGAGGGGTGTCAGCAGCTGGCAGGGCAGCACTGAGCTCCAGCAGGGATGGATTCCGTGCCCCCTGTGCTCCTAGACATTGCTCACCCCCTGCCTGGCCATGGCCCTGCCAGCTCTGCTCCTTCCCTAATTAACAGCATGATTCACACCAGTGAGTCGAGTACTTGCTGCTTTCAGATTTCCATGATGATCGTGCCCTTAGAAGGGAATAAATCGCTGCTTGGCTGGAATATTTATAAAGGGATGAGTTTGAATCTTTGCGTGACAATACGGGTCTCATCAACAGCAGGATGGACAAAGCCAGGGATGTCTCAGATGGAGAATAAGCCCTTCAGGAACATCCATGTGGACACGTCGGCCAGATTTTACCCTCATCAGCACGAATCAAACTGGCCCTGGTGGCAGGAGATGCTGAGCCCCGAGGGGATGGGCACAGCAATCCTTCTGGGGTTAAGACCTGGGCTGAGGAGCTCTTCTGTCCTTGGGAAGGAGCTGGATCATATCCCCCTGCCAGCAGTTTATGGAAGCACAATTCCAGTTCAAATGTCACACCAGTATGTGGCATTCACACTTTCCCTACCTGGGCAAGTGAACTCACACTGGGCTCTCTGGCAGAGGGGGAGGGAGGATCTATATGCTATTCCATATTTCCTCCTCCATTTAGATGGATTAATTGACCTTTAAAAATGTGCCCAGAAAATAAATGACCTAATAAAATGAATTATCCTCTTCCACAGTGCTCGAAATCCACTGCAACTCGAGAGGAGACTAATGAAACATTGAAAGCATTGAAGAAACGACTAATGAAAGAAATAACCCTAATAAAGAATAATTGATTAGTCATTTGGAAGCACTGCAAAGCGTGGGGTGAAGGCTCAGCTGGGTCACAGCTCAGGGAGGTGGGGGCTGGCAGGGAGACCCAGTTTTCCTCCATTTCTGCCCCTCCAGTGGGAGCTGCTGCCAAGGCCTTGTGGGACCTGTATGCCACCAGCATGTGCTCACCTCAAATTCTCTTTTCTTGCACAAAATTAAGGGTTAAGGAAAAGTCAGCGAGACTTCTGCAACTGCTGCCACTTCTTTAATTGTAGTTTGCAGGAATTTGGTAAATTGGACATGGAAGAAGGAAGCTGGCACTGCTATCATTGTCTCCTCGGGCTGGAGTGACTTTGTGCTTCATTTTTTGGCACCACAGAGCCCTTATCTCATTGAATTAAACCCGTCCCTTGATTTTTATGAACTCCTTGGCAAGGCTGGTGGAGCAGAATGACAGCAGTATATCCTGGTTCAGCGCGAGGGGACATTGCTCCCTGGGTGGGAAATAAAGGTGGAAGTGTCTGTGGTGAATTTACAGCTGGTAAGCAGGGTGTTATCAACAGCCCTCCAACAAATTCCATTTGTTGCCAACCTCTTACTGCCCGGAGCTGCATCCAGGACAGAGCAGTGCCATGACACTGTGATTTTCTCCCATCACCCGGCCCCGTTGTGCTGCTCCCTCCAGCCTCCCTGCCAAAAGATGCTCATCCCAACGCTCACCCTCTGAAGCAGCAATGGGATCAGGAAACCTCTCCCTTAATGATATTTCTCTGTCTTGACAACCCAGCTGAGCTGAGGGAGGAGGAGCAATTCCCGTGTCCTGCCTACCCTGGTGCCAGAGTGGCTGGAGAGGTCAGAGCTCCTGTGACAGCTGGCACCACATTGTCTTTGCACGGGGCATTCCAGAGGTGTGAGAGGGGTGAGCTGGGGCCAGCAGGGCAGGGTGCAGGGAGGAGGGGCTCCTGGCAGAGCCACCCCTGCGGGCAGAGCATTTGGTGTTACAGGCACGCGCTGCAACGCGACGGATGCGCATTTACATATTTATTAAAGAGTCATTAGAAATTCTGCAAAAGAAGGTCCTGCTGAAGTGCTCATTAATAATCCCGAGGTGTGCCGGCCCACAGGTCAGCGATGCAGTTGTTTGCACAAGCAGCCACGTTCCCCAGTCCCAGTAGGATGTTCTCCTGCCACGGTGCCATCCATAACTCCATATTAAAAGTGTCACACGCAGCGTGCTCTCCTTCCTCAAACCCCGCTCCTTCTGTTTGTTTATTTGTTATTCCACCACCAAACAATTCAACCTCCACAGTTATTTCAAGCAAATCAGGTTTCACTCAGTGTTTCATTTCCATTTTAAAATATGTCCTTGCAGGAACCGCGGGAGGCGCGGGCGCTTCCTGCAAATCCATCCATTCTGCTTAAACCACTTTTTTAACGGCATTATTGACATTGGCAGCCAGAGATGGGCTTCAGTACATCAACCCCAAGGATCTGGAGTGCACTGGGAGGGAAAAAACAAACTTTGGTGTAGTTACTGCTGTCCCAAAAGCAAGGTGTGGTTGAATGAGTGAACCCTGTACCAAGGATGGGAGTGCAACTGTGTCCATCCAGGATATTGCTACAGAGTGAGCTCTGTGCTCACCTGGGATGCTCCATGTGAGACTGTGAGCAAAGAAAAGGCTTTGCCCTGCACCTCAAAGTGTCTGCACATCCCTATAAATCCATACTTTTCATCAGTTGGGGCTTCTGCCAGGAGGATCGACAGCCTGTCTGCACAAGGCTCCTGGGCAGTGGCTACAGAAGGGGTTGGGAAGCAGCTCTAGCCACTGGATCACTGTCCATGACTTCAGCCCTCACCCATTGATTTTCCTATCGTGCACTTGGCACATGATGTATCTGGTTAATAAAAGCTAAGTGGGAGCTACTGCTCGTTCTGCAGAGCCCCAGTGCTGATATCCTTTGACATCCTTGTCCCCAGCTCCCAGCATCTCCAAAGTGACGCCACTGACCATCTCCTGAGTCTCTCCTGCGGCCTGGTGTCATGCCATGCTTTGAGAGGGGCAAGGGCAATTCCTTGGTTCTTCTGGTTTTCCTCCTGACAAAGCCTGGAAGATGTGGCAGCCAGAGACAGGGCGAGCTGCAATTAGTGCTGGCATGGCACATCTCCTTAAAAACCTGGGAGCCCCAGCTGAAACACCTGCAGCACAGGGACAAGAGCAGGGCAGGAGGGGAGTCATCTAAGGGAGAAGAAGGTGAAGAACCCCCTGTGATGGGGATCCTGGGGCTGTTCACAAGGTGCAGCAATTTTCTGAAGCCTTTAATAGGCCTGAAGATCCTCACACCATGTTGGGAACCACACCTCCCAAGAGGGAATGGAATGCTCCTCCAGCAGGTCAGGGATGCACTGGCAGGGTTTGGGATGCAGCAGCTCCCGGTACTTGAGATGCTGAGCTGTGCACCCAAACACCTTTCACTAATTCACCTCCACATCCCTGTTTGAGCAGCCCTGGATGTTCCAGGACGGTGATTACTCACGTGCTGAGTCTCAAATTGCAATGAGCACAAATTGAACCATAGTTCAAAATCAGCATCGAGGTCATGGCTCGAGGGACTGGAGAACTGTCTGTGAGCCACCACAAATCCTTTGTGGGTTTGTTGTGACTTTATCAGCAAGGGGCTGTGGCTTTGCTATTGCCTTTGTGTCTGCTCTGGAGTTCTTGAAAGCAGGAGCATCCCCTGACTCTTCAGAATGAGCACTAAGTCCTCTCCAAGTGGCCTTAAGAGGAGACTCCTCATATTTCACACAGAAACTCATCTTAAAATCTCAGCTTGATGATGGCACTTGGCATTAATGAAATGAAAAATGTTTATGTTAAGCAGAGAACTGTTAGAAAGCTTTAAGTATTGTGCTAATCTGTCAACTCCAAAGTGGACCCATTTTCCACGAGGTTCTTACATGTATTTGTTCTTAACCTTAAGAATATGATTGCAGGGATAATAATTCAATCCTGTGAGCAGAGAGAGCAAACAGAGAGCTGCCTTGCTGTTTGCCTTGGGAAGGGAAAAGCCAGGAGCTGCAGCTGCCTGTGCCCTGAGCACATCCTTAACCCAAAACTGGAGTCTTGCATCAGCCCCTCTGGGGGTGCCCAGCTGCAGCTCTGCAGCTGATCCTTGGCATGTGGGATCTTAGGCAAAAGAAGAGTGTGCTCCATGGTGAAGAGAGTAATGTGTGAGTCGTATGCACAGTGACAGAGCCTCACTATAAATGAAATGAGATCATCCTCCAGGTAGAGCGCAGGGAGGAAATTCCTATTCATCACTACGGAAATGACATTCCAATGCAAATTTCCCAGCTCTGTTGGCAATCCTTAATTGGCCAGTCTATCAAACCAGGTATCCGTGCTGTTCCATTCCAGGGAAATGATGCTTCCCTCCAGCTCTCAGAAGCGGGCTTATGTGTTTTCCAAATTGTTCTTTAGCTTTGAAAAACCTAATGTAGCCTGAACAGCCAGAATGAAGGGCTGCAAACTGAGTGCTGGCTCCATGCAGGATCCAAATCCCTGAACAGCAGCATCCCAGTGGCTGGGGAGCGATAGCACAGAGCAGGGGTTATAAATTACCCAGGAGTTCCTGCTTCTTTCCCCCCCCTTTTTTAGCAAAATGTGAATTTACGAACACGGACTTTGAATTATTATCCCAAAAAGACACATTAGGTATTTTACAGCATGTTTCATGTAGTTTCTCATCTAAAAAAGGCAGACAGGCAGAGGAGTGTAAGAACAAACTGTTCTTCACTAATAAAGTGTCGCTGAAGATAATCGGCAATTTCCTTTTACTGTAGAGCCAGTACATGGGCTGGATATTTATAGTCCCTTGTCCCAAGCTGGGTCCCACTCTGCTCCCCCAGCTCCAGCCACCCCCAGCCCTCCAGCCCCACTGGCTGCACTTCGGGATGGAAATTTTCCTTCCTCCCAAGCTTCTCCAGGGTGACAAAAATCTCTAATAAGTCCTTCAGCAGAGCCTAAAGCCTGTGGATCTGCCTGACATTATGATATAGCTTGGAACAGCTCAAAATCCACCCTCGCAAAGTCCACAGGAGTAAGAGGATTAGAAGCAATGGGAAATTAAATGCCAGTTTCTCCAGAAGATGAGCAGGGAAGGCTCTGCTGGTGCCCTCCTGGCCACGGGCTCGGTGCCAAGAGATGCTGGTTGTCGAAAATGTCCTTCCCCAGAGAAGGAGCTGGCGTTGATGCCCTGAACTGTCCCCTCCCTCTCGCCCCTGGGTCTGTCCCTTGGCCCCTGTGCTGAGCCTGATTGGATTCACCTCTCCCAGAGAAACGGCCCTGGCCCTTGGCTTTGGGTGCCCAGCCCAAGCTGCTCCTCTGGTACAAAGGGACACTTTCCCAAAAACATGAGGCTGAGGCAGAAAATGTAAATTGGATGTGTCCATCTGCTATGAAATACAATGAACTGCTTGACCTGGAGAAGAGTTATGGGGGCTTTGGGAACTCTCGAGGAGAGGAGAAATATTGGACAGAAAGGTCGAGGCAAATGGTAACGAGGATTTATGGGGTCTGTCAGTGGCAAAAGTTTATTTAGGCTCCTACAAAGTGCTCCTGAGAGAGGGGAATGGATGTGTAACTCAACAGAATGGCAAAGGCCACCAGTATTGTTGCTCAGCTCAGTCTGGACATGGGCACTGAACTGGCCACAACAAGAAATTGATGATGACACAGGATTCCACAGTGGGTTTTCCACTGGAAAGCGGCTCATTCCAGGATCCTTTGGAGCACACACACCACACATGCACCAACTGGGCTGGCTGCAGCTGCCAGAGCCAGCATTTCCTTCTGCTTCTCCAAATCATAGCCACTGGAATCCGCCCCCCCATATGTGGCAGCTTCCCAAAACTGCAATTAAACAAGTGGTTGGAAATGAAGCAGGAGAAGGGGCTGCTCTGCTGTGGATGTAGGAAAGGAAACAAATGTTTTCATATAAAGGGAGTTTACACTGCATATAAATCTGAATGCCAGAAGCTTAATACATTGTGGACAGAAGCTGTTCCATCATTCCAGGGCTATTAAATTTTTTAATCAAACGCTTTAGCTATTAAACTGCCGGGGGTTGGCAAGGGCTGGCTCTTGCTGGAGGTTAAACCCACCATGGTCCAAAGAAATGCAAAATTAATTCCAGATGCCAAAGGAACAGAGGAGTCAATATAAGGGTGCTATTTCCCAGGGGCTGGCTGGTCCCATCCCACCTGATGGGGGGTGACCTGAGGTTTGGGAGTCTGTTTGTCTGTGCAAAGTCACCCAGGGAACACGTGTGAGGACTGGGGCTCTCCTGCCCTGCCCTGGCCTGTCTTCTCTCAGCATCCCAGACTCTCTGGAGGGAGATGCTGCCCACGGCCTTGCTGCCTCCCAGAGCCACATTGTGGCCTAAGTGTCACAGCTGGGAGGTCAAGAGCTTCTCCCGGACTGTCACAGCCCCAGGGAGGAGCTGCTGCTGCTGGTGGCTGCTCTTAGCCATGAGTAGCATCCCTGCCTCCAGCAGCTGTGCTGCACAGCTGGATGTCCTGCTGGCCCTAAACCAAAACATGCCTTTGAAAAGGCAGCAGAGCTCCAGCAAGGCAGTGCCCCGGGGAAGCCCACACTGAGCCCGTCGGTCACGGTGGCCGTGCTGGCAGCTCGTCCATCACTGCTGAGGAGCTGTGAGCAGGGGCACTGACAGCCTGTGATGGAAAGAACCAACACAGAGGAAGCAGTGGGAGGAAAATATCTGCAGCCTGGTGGTTTAAAGCTGATTTTAAGGATACAGAGAAAATTCGTGACGGGTGAGGAATGTAGAAGTTCACCTTGATTAAGTCGCCTGAAAGACGGTGCCTCACTGCACCCTGCTCTGGCAGCTGGGCTGGTCATTACTCCTCCTAACACTGCCCACGTTTCCTGAGCTGAAAGATGCTGGGAATAGCTCTCTCACCCTGAGATCTGCCTGCCTGGCCTCTTCACAGCATGGCCAAGGCACAGGTGTGCCCGTCATCTCAGTGCCTTCTCTCCCAAAATAACCTGTAACTGATGGTGCAGACAAAGTTTCAGGGAAGGCAGCAGCAGGTAATTATGAATTCCTGCTGGACCTCTGCTTCTTCCCTCATGTAACAATACCCTTGCAGGTTTTCCCTCAGGCAGAACTGTAGCTTTGGATTTGTTCTTTATCCCTTTAAAAGCATAATCCACCCCAAACCCCGCTGGTCCCTTGCAGCTCATCCTGACAAGGCAGCACTGCGTGCACCTAATAACCCCTTCTTTTATAAAACATTTGATTTTATCCTTTCTAATTGTTTTCTCCTGCAATCTGGGGGGAAAAAAAACCCCAACATGTAAAGCTGCCAGCTTCCAAGATTAAGAAGCCAGATCTTCATACTCCCTGAGTTCAGGAGGGAGGTTGTGCCAATGTTGGATGGATGGATGGACAGACAGACAGATATGGGCAGAGCTGAGCTGTGGGGCACTCTGGCCTTGCCACACACCAGCTCCCACCTCCTGATATTGCCAGGGCTCTGAACATGGCTGTGTGACCTGGCAGTTCCCAAGGAACTGCTGGTGCCAGAGGTGGCAGAGCCCTGGTGCCACTGCAGGAGGTTGTTGGAGGTGGCCAAAGTCTCTTGTTCACTGCAGGTAAAGCAGGAGCCTCAGGGCTGCCATTCACTGCTCCCATCAGATCTTGGACATTTCTCTCCTCACTGGCCCCAAAATCTAAGTCACTCTATGTCTTTTCACATACAAAAAAAACCCCAAAAGTTTTTGTCCTGGATTTCCAAGCACTGAAATAAGCCTGGAAAAAATTAAACCTCATTTCAAGGTCTCCTGGGTGGAGAAGTTGCTCCCTCTGCCCTGAACCTTTCTGCAGGTGCTCAGCTGTTAAGTTGTAAGCCTGAGAGCTCCAATGCTTCCCTTGGTAGCATGGCACATTCCCACCCCAATCCCATCCCCCAGCCCCACCCTTTGGCACTGTGGGCACTGATGTGTTCACTGCCTTCATTACACTCTGTACAATTAAACTTAAAAAATACATAATGTTATCAAATTATTATAATAGCCAAGAAAGGATGGAGGCATTTAAGTGGGAAATGGAAGTGTGAGCATTCCAGTGGCGTGGAGCACAGACAGGCCCTGCAGGAGACTGAGCTGTGTTTCAATCACTGCAATGACACCTTGTCCAGCCACGCAGGGTGAGCATGAGCAGGAGAGGGGAGCAGTTGGCAAGTGGAGACCAGCTTTAAAAATCCTTATGGGCAGGAAGAGGGCTGACCTGGGGGATACAGGCACTGGAGCTGAGGCTCTTGGACTACAAGCAGCTTTCCCTGTCCTTCTTCCAGCATGCACAGAGCTTATCAGTACTCAGCATCCTGCAAGGGAAAGATCATTCAAGCATCAATGTTTTGTTGTTCATGGAGTATCCTAGTGAATATGGACCACCTTGTCTTCGAGGGGGAGGAGACCTGCTCTGCTGTGCCATGGGGTGAGGGTCCATGTGCTGCTTCCCACCTGGAACTCATGGCTCAGGAAAACAGGGTTCTGTGTCACCAGTGTGTGCAAGGAGGGCGGTGTGGTTTCTTCTTATCAGAGATCTCTGGCTGAGCTGAAGTGATACACGTGGCTTTAGGGACAGGGGAATATTTTTCTTTTAAATAACAGTACCTACATGTTTAATTTAGGTAGCACAATAACCATAAATCCTAGAAAGCAATACTTCATTTTAATAATTCATCTCCTCAAGTTTTACTGTGATTGATCAAAGATATTAAATTTAATAAGAGGATTTATCAAGGTTATCTGATGTCAAAATGAAAGAGTCTCAGGTTGTATTCTCTGGCCAGGGGACGCTGTGTGTTTGTGGTGTCCACATTGTATATCTGGGCATCAAATATATGCAGAAGAGGGAAGTCTAAGGTCACACTGCTGCAGCTTCTTGTGAGCATCCTTCAGGAATGTGCTCTGGCTCCAGCTTTGCACCCAGCTCCCTATGGAGGGGGCTGAGCCGTGTCCCCTTTGGCTGCAGCTCCAGCCCTGATGTTCCTTTTTGGCAAGATCAGAGCCCTGTGTGGTCCCGTGGACCTCCCATACCCCAGGCAAGGACAGGGAGGTGCTGGAGGCTGCTTGCAGGGGCAAGGACAGCGAGGAGCAGTAGGAGGCAATGAGGAGAAGCTGGGAGCTCACTGAGTGAAAGGCTGAGACTCCCCCAGCACACGGCACTGGATGGGGAGGAGAGCAGGGAGCAGAAAGCGGGATCCCTAATTGCTGTCCTCAGGCACTGGCATTGACTCCAGGAGTTTGCATCCATCACCCAGCGCTGGTGGTGATTAACATCATTTTGACTTCAATGCTGTAGGTGTAACTCGATTACGGAAGGGAAAACCCGTGCCTCTAATGCAGTTATCAATCTGAATTACACTGAGCGTTTTTAATCTTGTAGCTCATTCCAGGAGCCTTTCCACGCTGGCTTTGGCATTGTCATCCTTTCTGTTCTTCTAAAATCAACCCACAAGGAAGAAACAGCAATGTTTGGCTCAGCACACGCAGCAGAGCTCGTGTTTCCTCGTGCACAGCTCTGCTCTCACCACCAGCCCGGGGCAGGAGGGTCCAGACCCTGGGGGCTGGTGGTTCCCTGGGGGCCACGTGCTCTGTGCTGGGCAGAGCCACCCTGTTGTGCTCCTGCTCGTACATCCAGCCCTGACCAGGAATCATCCTGCTCATGAAGAGGCCAAATTGCATTTTATATTCCTTGTTAATGCCTCATCCTCTCCTCAAGCTGGAGGATAAGCTCCCTTTATGAACGAGGTTGAAGATCCATCAAGAATTGTTCAGACAGGTCAAGTGGGAACTGATGTATTCAAATAATAACTGTAAAAAATGTCCATTATCTATAAATTAAAGCCTGGATGGCCACAACTTCTCTCATCCCTCTGCTCAGGAGCAGTTCTGCTTTGGAAAGTCACGTCTCACCCAGCTTCCAGCCCAGGAGGAACAAAAGCCTTAATTTGTATCACTACAATATTGAATTACCATTACACTGCTGAATAAATAAAGAATGTGGTTTCTGGAAATTCCCATAGATCAACAATCACCATAAAACGCCTCATTATTGTCGATGTGGTTTATGATGGGGGCTATTAACAGGGAATGGAATCAATAATGAGACAGAGAGCAGGGAACAGGCTGTGATGGGAACCCCAAGGAGAAAGGTGGATTTTAGGGGCAGGGAGTGTGACGTGGGCAGACAGGGGTGGAGGGCTGGGGGAGTTGGGGGGTGCCTGGGGGCTCCTTCTCTCCTCTGGCACCTCACACTCTCCAGCCACTGAACCCCCTGCACAGTACTATCCATTCCTGGCAAGGGTGAGGTGACAGAAGGCTCCAGCCAGATGCAGGGGGAGGAAGGGGTCTTAGCCCCTGGGCATCCCTCCCTGGGCAGCATTGCCAGCTCACACAGACAAAGGTGGAGTATGGCCCAAGGCTTCCCAGATGCAGGATGCTTTCCAGGGAAGCGACTCCACTGGCCAGAGAGGTGGAATCATTCATTTCAAAGACTAAAGTACATTCTGCTAATCAGAATTACAAAGAGAAGCCAGCAACAACTCTGTCCTCTAAGTGCTGAATTTGCCCTTGGACACAAAGAACAAATTGATAATTATTGTTCTAATTCTTTTCCCTGAAGGTCTGGCTAGAGAATTAAATCCATGAGCTTTCTCGAGACTGAATAGCCCAGTTTGTACTTTGCTGCTTCCCAAAGCACATTGTCCTGTTGCCTCCTGGCTGCTCCAACCTCAGACCCATCAGTGCCCACCATCCTCACTCCTACCTGAGGGGTCGCAGGGAGCCCCTTTGCCATTTGGTCTGTGTTATAATGAGTAAATAAAGTTGTCAGCTGGTGACTTAAATGTATGGAGACGAGGGATGAACACAAACCCCCATCCCAGCATGGAGAGAGGGGCTGGGATGGGCACTGCAGGGGCTGGAACACCAGGGCAAAGGAAGGGCTGACCTGACCAACAGACAACCCTCCTGTTCCATTCCTTAGACACCTCACCTTGAGAGCCATTCCCAGACCCAGCACTCCTGCTAAACTGTGCACTAGGAAGCCCACCTGGCTCAGAGGAGCTCAACACTCCCTGGGGGCCAACAGCACCTCAGGGTGCTCGGGGACAGCTTGTTGTGGAACTCAACTCCCTCCCCAGGACACTCCTTAGTGCAAAGCAAAAGGAATCACTGCTGAAACATATTTGCTTGCCATGTCAAAAGAGAAGCCACAAAGCATGAAGCAAAGCTGGCTTCAAACCCCAGGAGCACAAATGCTGAGATGGCAAAACACACATGGCTGAGCAACAGTGAGGACAGCCCCATCCATCTCCAGGCTCAGCCCCTAAAACTTGAGAGGGGGTGTTCAAAGACAGTAGATTTGAAAGATATGCAGAGTCCAATATTATTTAGAGGCTTATAAGTCAGCGATAATGCTTTAAAATCCTCCCTAAATCTTGCCAGGAGTTGGGGCAGGTTGGTCTGAGGCTTGGAGCTGCACCCAGAGTGGAAAGGGAGCAGAGACCATAGTCAGTGACTGGTTGCACTGGGACCTCATGGGTGGCTCCTGCTCCTTGTGGGAAGGGCTGTGTTGCTGCTGGCTGGGGAGGTTGATGCACAACGGGGATGTGTCCCAGCTCCTCAGCCGTGTCCTTGTGCTGAGCCAGGACCTCACAGGGACGGGCTGATCTTCCTCTGGGCTTGGCAGCGCTGCCACCCCTGGGCCCATCGAGTGCTGACCTGGCTATTTATAGGCTGCAGAGAGAGCCTTGGAGACAAGAGGCATTGTCTGGGGATGCAAACAATACAAGTGCATTACGTGGCCTCCCTGGCAGCCCAAGCCTTCTCTCCTCCCGAGGGCTGAGAGCCACAATTTGCTCGTGGAAGCTGCCCCTGCAGGATGAGGCACAGAGCCAGGCAGCTGTCAGGATCCTCACAGCCACGACTTGCTCGTCACAACGTGGGCTGGAGATGGGAGATCTGTTTTTCCTGGTTAATAAGGTTTATTTTTGTTCTGAATGAATAATACATGATTAATGTCAAAATAAATTACAGTCCTTCCATTATAAACCACTTTGCTGTTCTGTATCTTCTCCTCTCCCTGTCTTTCTGCTTCTTTCAACTATCTTTCTTTCTCTTTGGCTTCTTCTCTCTCTTTAAAGCTCCCTCTTCCTCTTGTCCCCGTCACACCATTCATTTCACAGCAGCAGAACAGAATATAAATGTGCTGCCTTAGGGCTCGGTGAAGTTAAGCTCATGTTGCATGAGGAAGTGCTGATTGGCCTAAATTATGTAAGAGCAACCCAATGCAGCTGGGAATTCACTCCTTTGATAGAAACAATAATAATATCAAGATTTAAATGCCTGCATTTTCCAGCCACACTGGGGTCCCAGGCTGAGGGAGGGAGCAGGGCTGGGTGCTTGCTCCCACGCAGAGCCCACCCCAGTGTTGGGTCCCCTGGGGGTGAGGATTCCAAGCACACATACAGCTGTGATGGAATTGTTGAAGCAGCCCTGACTCTGCCCTTTCATAAAACCATGAAATCAGAGAATGGTTTGGTTTGGAAGGGGTCTTAAAGATTGTTCAGTTCCACACCCCTGCCTTGGGCAGGGACACCTCCCACTGTCCCAGGTGGCTCCAACCTGGCCTTGGGCACTTCCAGGGATGGGGCAGCCACAGCTTCCCTGGGCACCCTGTGCCAGGGCCTCAGCACCCTTGCAGTGAAGAGTTTCTTCCTAATGTCCAATCTAGCCCTGCTCTCTGGCAGTAAGAAGCCATTGCCCCTTGTCCTGTCGCTCCAGGCTCTTGTAACTAGTTTCTCTCCACCTTTTTTATTGACTCCCATCAGTGCTGGAGGCACTGCTGCCACTTCCATGCCACTGAGGCAGGAGGGAGCTGCTGCTTCTCCCCAGGTAGAGCCAGGTCACAAGAGGCTTCAACTGGAGCCTGACCCCTCTGCCAGAAGGACAGTCAGCTCTGAGATGTATAATTTAACAGAGGATCATCCACTGCAGATTCCTTGCTAAGATGCCTGGAGCAGGAGACTCAGGTGAAGTGCTGCAGCCTTTGAGGAGGGATGCCCTCATTCCTGTGTGCCACTGAAGAGCCAAGTGGCCATGTTGTTCTTTATTCCATCATTACAAGAAGAAGCAGCTTCATAAAGTATTTATGTTTGTAAAAATAATTGATTTTTTTTAAAGACCCTTGAAATGAAACCTTAAGGTGCTGTAAGTGCTGTCTGGGGCACACTCCAAAGAGAACAAACCATAATGAAACCACTGGCACGGCCACTTCAGAGGGAGGACCAACAGCTTTATTTAATTACTTTATACGATCCAGGCTCTGCTTCTCAGCCTCAAACAATGGGAAAAGATCAGAATCTCCACGAGGACCACAGCTCAAGGCTGCTGTAATTCCTGATGGAGCTGCTGAGGGATGTGGGGCTTTGGCAGTTTGGGGACTGTGGGTGAAGAGGAAAGGCAGCTTGGGAATTTGGGACTCTGAGGGTATCCAGGAGCCTCAGCCTGCCCAGGGGGAACACTGGGGTGGGAACACCCATGTGTTAACTTGTTCCAGCAACAAGAAAAGAGAATCCTCTTTAGGTGCTTTGAAGTTTCTTCAAGTTTTCCCAGTTTTCCCATCTCTGGACACATGGCTGGGTGGCAGGTGCTGATCACAGCCTCTGTGAGAGCAGCACAACACACAAACACTGCAGCACAAAGATTTGCTCTGCAAAGGAAGAGCTTGCACTGGCAGGCAGCCTGGGTTGGCCTCACCTCTGTTTGCCTCTGCCAACCTGCCCAGAACAGCCCCACTCCAGTGAGGGCAATTCCTGCCTGCTGCACATGGAAAACTGTGGGATTCACAAGGCTGCTGAGGTCAAATGGGATGGGAGCAGCTTCACTGGGGCAGAGAGGGCCTGTCCTCACTCTCCATCACCTTACCATGAACTTCCCAGAAACAACACCTTTCACCTGCAGGTTTTCTAAACAGACACTCACCTGTGCTCCAGGGCAGCCATCCTTGGTCTTTTGTTCTCCATAAAAAGAGGCACATCATGACCTTTCCCAGAAGAGAGACGATCTCAGTTTGATAAATTCCAGGGAACAATGTGCATCTCATTCTGGTTTATTACCCTTGTTGGAAGGTTACAGAAATGCTAGCTCACATTATTGTGCTTAACCTGCTGCCACTCCCGGCTGTAAATCCCAGCCACTGCCTGAGCTGGTACCCAGGGCAGGGTTTGGGCATCAGGTGGATCTCCAGAGCTCTGGGCAGCCCCAGGCAGCAGGGCAGACACTTATGATTACTTTAACCTCATTTATCTCAATAAATCTCCTTCAGGGCACGAGGGTATCAGAGCCAACTGTTTTACAGGCACGATGTTTCTGCCTCCACAAGGTACAAACCCAGCCAGGGAAACATCTTCCTGGGTTGATTTGTGCCAACAGCTGAGTCATTTAACTGGTGGGATTTATACAGGCAGGGACAAATTGGACACCTGCGCTGAGAAAGCGGAGTTCAAGCCAAAATAAAAATCAGCCCCGATTGTTTGGAGGTGGCTCCACTATTATACATCAAGGGCATTGTCTTAGGGAGAGACAATTCCTGTTCGAGCTCGTCCCCACACCGTCGTTCACAAATTCTTGTCTATTGTTTGAGATGACAGCATGTACATAAAAATCCTGTAAATTCCAGCATGCTTCAGCTCTGCTGTTTAAGCAGCAGCAGCCGGTGAGGGATGAAGGTTTAACACACGGGTGTTACCTAACACAAAGCTCTTGCTGCCATGGAATCAGGAGACGGGTGGTTCCTAAGCTGCAGACGGCCGTGGTGGACACGGCTGTGCTGCTGGACGGCTCTTTTTTGAGGATGGCTGCACAGGGCTGTTGGGCAGGAGCCAGAAAGTGCCAGTGACAGAGTTTTGCTCAGAAGAAATAATGCACAAAGAAGGAGGGTGGTGGCCACAGGTGCTGATTTCCACGGCAGCAGCAGAATGGGCTGTGCAGGCTGGAGGATCCCATGTTGTGCTGGAGGTGCTGGTGCTGGGAGAGCCAGGGGCTCTGGGGTCCTGTCCTTCCAACCCACAAGGGCTGCAGCCAGCTGAGCACCCCACATATGGGCTCCTTGCTTCCCTTTTAATCATACTTCAAACCCAGGGTAACAACTTAAAAATCTGCAAAGGAAGCAGCCAAGGGAGACATAAGGGCTTTTTTGATCTTGTCTTGAAAGGAGAGTAGGAATCAATTCCTAACAGAAAATACATAAGGACAGTGCTGGAAGGAAAAGCTGGCAGAGTGCTGGGACCAGCCACACGTGGGGGGGTTTGTTCTCCCAGGGTGTGCTTGGCACCTCTAGGGCAGGAGCTGAGTGGCAGCGTGGCCAGGCAGTGGCTCCAGCACTAATCCCTCCCTGGACTGCACGTACAGGCAGAGAAATCTGTGAGTGTCAGGGATGGGGGGCCCTGGCCACCAGCAGGCACGTCTGTGGCACAGCCTTCCCAAAGCTGCCTCGGCAGGAGCCGAGGCTGTGTGGAGGAGAAGGAGGAGGAGGTGAAAAAAGAGGAGGAGGGCGAAGCCCACGCATGTTGGTTCTTGTTGGGGCGCTGTGGTTGCGGGGCTGGCAGGGAAGCAGTTCCAGCCCCCTCAGCCATCCTGAACGAGTGTCCCCTGAGAGCTCTTGCCAGCTCTCCCATCTCCACCAGTGCAGAGCCTCGAGTGCTGCCTCGGGTGGTGCTTTTCAGTGCCAGGATTTAGAAGAATGAAATCTAAAAGCTGGCAAGAGGCATGAAGGGAAGTCGCTGCCTCCAACAATAACAGCATATTTCAGTAGCTGAATTGAATATGACCCTTACTATGCAGCAGGTCAGCAAACAAATCAAGGGATTAATTGCTGCTGTCGATACATATCTCAGCAGCATCCAAACATTTATAACTGTGAGTTAGCACTGCAGTCACACTGTTGGAGCTGCTGTGTCCAGGCCTGGCACCAGTGGCTGCTCCAGCTCCTGTCAGGGATGCTGTCTGGGTCACTCCACTCTGCTTCCAGCCCCATGTGCACAGTGACTCTGGCTCCTTCCAAAGCCAAACATGCTTAACCCCGGGTTTCCTGGCTGTCTGTGGCCCTGGACAGCACGCCCATGGCCCTGCAGCACCGTGGTGCCTGTCCCTGTGTCACCCTGACAATGACAAGGCTTTCAGAAGAGGACAGCTAATCATCCCAGCACGCTGCTTCTCACGCTCTCCTTGGCTGGCAAACCCTGCCAGCAGCCCCAGCCACTGCGTCAGGAGCAGGAAAAGAGCAGAAATGGCTCAGCTGCGCATTCCAAGTGGAGCTGCGGGCTCGGGGACAAGGACACTGTGCAGAGAGCACGGAGGGCAGCCAGGGGCTGCACTGGCAGGGGTGGGCTCTGCTCTGCTGGCAGCCCAGCACCATCTCTGTCCCCATGAGATGGGCTCAGCAGGGAGCCCTGAGGTGGGGCTGCAGCCATAGGAAGGCTGCAGGCTTTAGAAGACCACAAATGCACTGCTTCCCTTTGTAATTTTAATTCTGCATCTTAGATTTTATCACTAATAGAACCAAACATTATTGAACTGGAAATGCCGTTTAACTATTTTTTAAAAAGTGGATCATGGAAGGGCAGTAAATGGAAATACCAGTGAACACTGAGCACGGCACCAGTCTCACAGCAACAAATGGGCCCCTGCTCTCAGGGCAAGTCAGCTGTGACTCCATTGAGCCACTCGGCTGCAAATTATGCCTGTCCTCTGGTGACTGTTGTCAAGAAATCACAAGCCCTTCTGCTCCTGAAAGAGCTCATAGACTGCTAGAATGACCTGTTTATACGCAGGCATCCATCTCGGGGATTATTAATTAATATGCTTTATTGGTTTTGTTAAAATAACCCCGATTAATTTTAGGGGGTATTTTGGCAATATCATTGCATTAAGGGCAAATAACCTGGAACTAAGGGATAGGTTTTGTGAATGTGGATATTGATGCCTTTCGTGGATGTGCAGTGGGGAGGGAGGCACTAATGGTCCCATTACACTGTATTACACAAATGGTGTGTTGCCCTCATGGAGGGGATTTAATGGCTTGGTGCAATAACAGGCTAAAAGCTGGCAAGAGTAAGATAATGAACTGTAAAAAATACGTGTTTATTGACGCTTTTCCTCGTTGTTTGGATTTCTGCAGGGTGAATCTTCTCAACGTGCCATGTGATACTGTGTGGGAAGGTGCTGGCACAGGATGGGACCCTCCTCCAGTGGCTGGGGCAGGAGGGAGGGGCCTGGCACGTGGTCCCTCGGAGCTGCACTTGCCAGCCATGATCTAGCTCTGCCATGACACAGCAAATTCTCCCACGTTGTTTTGAGTGATATGATGAGCTCCCCATTGAAATCGGATGCACCCCATGAGCTGGAGGGCACAGCTCAGCTCCCTGTGCCCACACATGGCACCAGAGGCAGGAGGGATGCCCACCCATCTCCCAGCAGAGGGGCAGGTCCTGATCCTGCTTCCCACTCCTCCACACACCTGAGGAGCTGGGTGGCAACCCCAGCCCCTTGGGCAGCTGAAAGCTGGATGGCCCCTTACCCAGAGCTCCAGCTGATGCCAAGGAGAGGCAGTCCCAGGAACATGTGACATGAGATCCAACTGCAGGCACAAGTGTTTGCCTTCAGCTTCTGAACATGGAGATACAAGGGAAAGAAATCACTTGGCTTCTTCTCCAAGGAACAAAATGCTCTCCCAGGCCTTCCCTGCTCATGGTGGCTCCAATGCCAGAGCCACCAGCACAGGAGGCTGCTGGAGCTGTGGTGGAGCACTGGAGCCACCTGGAGCTGTCCCAGCTGAGGGGTGGGAGATATGTGTGGACACCCAGGCAGGCAGTGATATGGCACTTGTGACAATTGTTCTGCCTGGAATCTCATGCATGGGTAATTATTACTCTCCTGATTCCATTATTCACAGTTGTGATAGGTGGTTTCACCTCTATTTCTCTCTCACATACAAACCCCTTATTAGCATTCCTTGCAGTGAGAGTATTCCCCATCCTGCAGGCAAAGCAAGCCAGGAGCAAGTTGGTGCACAAGATCACCATGTCACAGTCACCTTTCTGTGTGACCTGTCTCCCATCCCTGCTCTGATGCCAACAGTGGTGTCATAGGAGAGTGGTGCTGGGCCACCATGCAGCTGTGGGACACGTGTCCCTTCCTGGTGGAGCAAGGCTGGGGAACCCAGCAGCTCCCCCCAGCCTGTCACACCCCTCCCTGCTCCAGACCACACGAAACCGTTTGACTCAGACTTTTTGATCTCCTTCCAAAAAAAAAAAAAATAAAAAAAGGAAAACTTCCACTTAGCCTTTCTTATGATCCATAAAACGCTGCTGGAGGCTGAGACAGCTGCTGATATAAAAAAGTTACAGTTGGGAAAGAGAACTTAATGCAGTTGTACGGGATGCCTGGGACTGTGTGAGCACGGGTCTGCTACTGCCAAAACAAAGCACTGCTGCTGCCGTTCCCAGAATGTCATGTGCCAGCAAGGCTGGGTGTCTCTGGAATTCATGGTCATCCATGGCTTTCTGGTTCCCTGACAGGGATGGCCAATGCTGTTGGTATGGTCACAGAATCACAGAACCACTGAGGTTGGAAAAGACCTCCAAGATCACTGAGCTTTGCCTCCTGGAGGAGGAAGGGAAAATGGTGGCTGTGTGGAGGTTGAAGGAGCATCCTGCTGCCTACCTGGGCAGGCTACATGCAGCTCAATAAAAGCCCCTGCAACCCCATTCAAGCTGGAAAATCCAGCAGTCCCCAGACTCACATCCGTGATCCATCACCTTGTTTTTCCTCCTGGCAACTGGAAACTGAGAAGCATAAGGTGGGAGGAGGGAGAAGGTGCATGGAAGACTAATTGCAGATGCGTCTGGGGACTGTGGGTGCTGCAGGTATTTCAGATGGAAAAATGTAATTTTCAACACCAAATTGGTAACTGGCTCCTTAATATCAGCCTTGAGGTGCAGAAAGCAGAGCAACCTGTGGTTATGCCTTGGCATGGCATGCCAGGCAGGGAGTGGCACGAGTCCATACAGCAGCCAGGACCAGGACCAGGACCAGGACCAGGACCAGGACCAGGACCAGGACCAGGACCAGGACCAGGACCAAGACCACGACCAGGACCAGGACCAGGACCAGGACCAGGACCAAGACCAAGACCAGGACCAGGACAGGAGCAGGAGCAAGACCAGGACCAGGACCAAGGCTAGGACCAAGACCAGGACCAGGACCAGGACCAGGACCAGGACCAGGACCAAGACCAGGACTAGGACCAGGACCAGGACCAGGACCAGGACCAAGACCAGGACCAAGACCAGGACCAGGACCAGGACAGGAGCAGGAGCAGGAGCAGGACCAGGACAGGGTCCTGCCATGGCTGTGGCTCCTGTGATGGTGCTGACAGGGTTCTAGTGATGCTCACAGAGGCCTGGAAGCAACTGTTTAACAGCAGTGTTTAAGAACGGGAGTTGCCATGGCAACTGCTACCAAGGATTTCTGTGCCCTGGTACAGGAGATGCTGGCGCTGTGTGAGCCTGGCAGTCACACTCTTCTGCCCTGAGACAGCCCACGCTGCCTGCTCTCCTCCATGGGCATACCCAGGAGAGCTGCTCTTGGGGTCTGTGCCCCAAAGCATCCCAGAGCTGAGCCCACAGCAAGGCAGTGGCTCCTGGCCCACAGCTATGGGCTTGCCAGGCTCTTGCCTGAGCTGTGCTTTCCTCTACAAACACTTCCTTGCTCTCCCAGCTGCCCAGAGAAGCCCAGAGTGCAGGAGTGTACACTCTCTGGGAAGCAGGGACCCGGCTGTGCACCCCAAAGCAGCTGGTGTGGGGGTGCCCACCCGTTGTCCCCCAGCACAGGCCATGTGGTGACACGGAGGTAACTGGTCATTCCCCAGTTGTAATTACCTTGTGAGCTGTCCTAGCAGCTTAGCTGCTAACTAAGACTAGATCTCTGGTAGCAATAAAAGCAGTCCCTTGGTGGGTGGGTTTTGGCATTTCATCTTGATTCCAAAATGAATAATTTATACAAGGCTTTATTGGAGCCCAGAGTTATACAATAAATGTTCCATGCAAACACGCTCACATATTTCAGTGTTAATATCTCTCCAGTGAATTTCCCTGGCAGGACGAGCCAGGCTGGGATTGCCACATTGCTTATTTACGTAAAATATCATAATCTCACTTTTATTTGCATTTCTGAAGTGCCATTAGGGTGATTTCGAGCATATGAGCCCAGCCAGTCGAATGCAGCTGCAGCTCCTGGGCCAGGGGAGGGAATGACTTCCAGGCCTCCATGGGCAGGAGTAGGAATGGGCTTTGGCAGGCGGGTGCTGTGGGGAGGGAGAGCCCACGGGGTGAGTGCTGGGGCATGGGGGAGCAGCTTTTGGGAGTTTGTAGGGGTGGTGTTTCTGCATGGGCCGAGCAGATGGAGATGGGAACAGTGTGTGTCACTGGGGGCTGCTGAGTTGCAGCCTGAGCCTCCTCCTGTCCTGCTTTGGGCAGCAAAGCCTTAAAGGCAGCTTAAATCCAAGGCAGTTCTTTGCAAGAGAAGGGTGGCAGCTTTCAGCAGTGATGGGTTGCAAGCCCAGCCCTCCTCAAAACAGCTCTTGAGGGATTTCTTCCTTTCTCAGTGAGGTGAAATTGTACCCATCTACAACGACTTCATTGCTTAAATCGCAGTTGTAGCCTCCAGAGACTAATTACCTTCTCCTTGCATTTGCATCGTTTACATTCAAGTCAGTTTAAGGGAATGTGTCATTTGTTGGAAAGAGATGAGAAACGGAGAGGCAGAAATCTCCTCGGAAGCAAATGGCTTGGAAGGAAGATGTGGGAACAGGCGGGGGATGAGTTCTGTGAGGGGTTCCACCCTCTCTCCCTTCAGGACAGGGACAGGGGGGCGGAGGAGAGTGTGTCACCCCTGTTCCCCCGCAGCAAAGGATGCTCCAGGGAGCAGAGGGCGCAGACCCGGCTGTCAGGGCACGGATCCCTGCTCCCAGCACACGGGGAGCTCTCACACAGCCGAAAAGCATTTCCAAGTTGTTGCTCCGTGCTCTAGTGCCCTCAGCCAAGCTGGCTGCTGCCAGGGCTCTGGGATGTTCCCCGCGTGATGGGGGCTGCTCAGGGCTCAGAGCTGTGCAGCCACGGGGTGATGGGGAGGAAGGGGACAGGCTCCTCACGGCAAGGACATCTATGGACATGTCCTCTGCTCCAAGGCAGGACACAGCAAGGATTCCCCAGTTGTCTGTGCCTTCCACTCAAACCCCCAAAGTTCCTCAGTTTAGGCCCATTCTCCTCTGTTTTTCTCTTATCTCTGCAAAGTCCACCTGGAGCTGGTGATCCAGCTCAGAGCTTTCCTTGCTCATGGAGTGAGGGGTCTGCAGAGTCCCCTCCTGTGCCTGGCTGGGTGGCAGCAGCCCCCTGGACACAGCAGCTCTGCTCCTCTTGCTCTGGGGAATGGGAACTTCAAATGTCATGGGTGAGCTCGAAGGGAGAGATTCCCATGAAAAGCAGGAACGGGTGTTTGAGAAAATTAATTGCATTTATTTGACCAGTACTTGCAGATCCAGGGAGCAAGTACACACGTACCTGGGAAGAATTGCTTCAAAGAAAGCCCATTGTGGCTGCTGATGATTGTTCTGCTCCTTTTTCACTTTTTTCTTCTTCCTTTTGGAACTGCTCTGAGCCTGAGAGCTGGTGACAGAGGAGTGCATTTCATCCACAGCAAACCCAGCGGCCCCCGGCCTATTCCAGAGGATCTCCACAGGCCATCATTGTCTGGCCCTGCTGCTGTCTGGGCAAATTTAGCACATAGCCAGTGGGCAGCTTTAATAGGAGTGCTGCGACTTCAAGAGAGCTGGAAATTTATATTCCCCTGTAATTGCCACAGCACACCTTAGAGCTGCTGCTGTAGCAGGAAGACGGTTCTCCCCAGTGCACTGGGGACTCGGCAGAAATGCTGGCACAAACAGGATAATGAATGCTAAGGCACCTCGTGTGCTGCACAGACTGAGCTTAAATATTGAAGGAGCAGCATCCCTGAAAGAGCTGCGTCCCTACCTTGGAGAGGGGCTGAACATTATCTTAAATCTAGGGAACATTTTCCCACACACACACTGGGAATTGCACAGGGGCCTCACGATAATGGGATTTGAGAGTTTGGAACAGATCTTAATGCACTGTGTCCCTTGTATGTCTTGTCTAAGTAAAAGGAATTTGAATTTTTCATTTTAATTGCAGACTTGTGATCTGGAATAGACACTCTTGTACTGAAAAGCATCCTGTTTTACATCCACTCCTTGGGGCATACAATGACACGGGGGCCCCAGTTCCTGTGCCTGTGAGAGCACGGCTGGATCCCAGTGGTGGTTGCAGCTCCACAGGCACTTCAGCCAGGAGGAACATCTCAGAAATGCCTCGGGGCTCAGGAATCTGCTCTGGACAGGCAGATTCAAGCACATTGTTTTGTACCATGATTCATTCCTGAGCTTGGAACGGTCCCTGCCCTGGCTGACCCCAGTTCAGATGAATCAGAGAATCCCAGGATGGTTTGTGTTGGAAGGGACATTAAAGATTGTCTTGTTCCCTCTCCCTGCCATGGGAAGAGACACCTTTTACTTGACCAGGTTGCTCCAAGCCCTGTCCAACCTGGCCTTGAACACCTCCAGGGATGGGGCAGCCACAGCTTCTCTGGGCACCCTGTGCCAGGGTCTCACCATCATCACAGGGAAGAATTTTGTCCTAATACCCCACCCAGCCCTGCCCTCTGGCAGTGTGAAGCCATTCCCCCTTGTCCTGCCACTCCAGCCCCTTGTGAATAGTCTCTGTCCATATTTCCTTGTTGTCTTCCTTCAAGCACTGGAAGGCAGCAATTAAATCACTCTGTAGCCTCCTCTCCTCCAGGGTTAACCAATCCAGTTCTCTCAGCCTTTCCTCAAAGCAGAGGTGCTCCATCTTCAGTGGGGAGCAGTGAAAGTGCTGCAGCCTGGATGGCACCAAGCCTGGGGGTTCCTCATCCTAGGCCAAACTCCAACCAGCTGCACCGTGTTGGACAATTCCCAAATCCCTTGGGATCATGCTTCCCTGCCCTCAACAGCAAGCTCAGGAGTTTGGCTGTTGCTGCTGCCCTGCAAGAGCAGGAGCATGAACACTCCTTAAAGTCGGTGCTGTACTGGAATAAAAAGTTATCTCTAACCCTGTAGGGATTTGGCAAAGATGCTGGCACGAAAATAGTTTGTAATGAGCTTTAAGACATATTAATGAAGAGAAGTATAATTATTATTACTGAGTTCAATTACAGCCCTTGGATTACAAATATTCTCCCACAATCCCTCAAGAAAGCAATGCATCTTGTCTCTGCAATTAAATAAACTGTGTATCAAGGGGAGGGAAGAGGATTAAACTACAGAAGAAAGAATTGCTTCAACTTGACTGTGGTGGCCCCTCTCCTCCTCCCGCCCAGCTCTCGCTGCTTTCAGGAGAAGAATCCTCACTCAGCACAGCCCAATGGTGATAAAATATTCCTTGGGAAACTGGTGGTTGGCTTCCTTCCAAAGTCTTCGGCATCTGTAATGCAGCAGTTGCCATGTTAGTGGAATCTAATAAACTCCTTTCTGCTATATTTATGGAAGTGCACACCTGTACAGTTCTGCTTCCCAAAGATGCAACCTAGGCACTTCTGAAGGGGTGTTTCCTTCCCTGGTTACTGAGCACGGAGACAAAATGTAGGAATTTGCCTGTTTCCTGCACAGGAGTGTGACTGAGAGCACCAAGTGCTGAAAACTGTGGAGCTGCAAATGCAAGGTATCACTGTGGGTCAAGCCCTGGGAAACTGCACGTGGAGCATGGGGAACCTGACCTTGGCAACACAGCAGGAACATCAGTGGTAAAAACCAGTGCTGTCCCTGGGGAATAGCATGATCTGGGGCTGGAGCAGTTCCTCATGTGCCTTCTGACTTCTTGGCCGGAGCACCTTTTCTCAGAGAGCTTGGAGGGGAAGAGAAGGAGGTGTTTGGCTGTGTTGAGCAATGAGGGGCACTGCATGGCTTTCCCTCACCCCAAGAACTCCATGAGGGAGAGGATCACCCTGCCATGGATGCCAGCTGCCACAGGGCCAGGCTCCCAGCAGTGGCTGCCGTCTTCCCACTCAATCCACACGCCAAGGAGACTGTGCCCACTGGGGCTCAGGTGAGTTACCCACTGCTTTCCTGGGCACTGCCTAGGAACTTGGCTTCCTTCTTTTCCTATTAAGCAGGATAACAAAATCACAGCCACACACAGTGTAGCAGCTTCTCCTTAAACATTGCTATTGTCTGCAGACAAAGCAGAGGCAATGCTTGTTTCAATTCCCTCAGAACCCTCTCTCTGAATGGGTTTCTTGTGCACCTGACTGTTGTTCCATCTCTCCTGCCCAACACACGGTTCTGGGGCTTGCTTTTGATCGTGCTGGCTGCAGGACACTTGTTCATCCTGTGAACCCTACTCCTTTGTTCCTGAGAGTCTGCCACCCAGGGGGAAACCTTTGTCCAAATAATTCCAGATTCCCCAAAGAGCGAGAGCTGCCGGCTTTGCTTTCTAGTTGAAGTGACAGGAAGGAACATATAGATTTATTCTTCTATTCACTGGTGGCTTTCTATTCCTGTGTCCTCACATCAAATCAAAGTGTCAAAACAACATCCCTGGTGTGCCAGCCATGGCTCCTGCCCACCAGATATTTTTAGCTAAAAAGGATAACCAGTAAAGGCTATGTAGGGAAGAAAATGACCCAAGACAATGGTGAGAAGAAACAAAGGCATAAACCTTTACTGGAATGTAGGAGGTTAGGAATAAAGCCAGTCAATCCTGGGCCCTGGGTGTGGAAAGAGGCACTGAGAGGGACAGGAACACATGGTAGTCAAGTTTTTGGCTCTGTGACAGTATTACCAGAACACTCCAGGCCCCAAACCCTCTTCCCAGACTGTACTTAATTCCAATTCTATTAAGCATTAAGCACTATCAGTGTATGCAGAAAACAGCCCTGGAAACTCTCTGCTTGAGCAGGAGTGCCCAGCTGAAATTTTTCTCTGCTTACATGATTAACCTGTCTCTGAAGAGCAGCTGTGACACAGGGGATGGTGTCTGGACAGTCGTGTGACATTTTCTGTACAGGATTCGAGTGGTGTGGATGGCAAAGGCACGCAGCCAGCCCTGCACAGAGGTGGGAGATGACTCAGAGCCGTGGCATCATGTAACAGAGCAGCTCCTGGAAAACCTGCTTCAAAAGAGTTGGGACACAGGAGATCAGCAGTGATGCTTGATGGAGGCGATACCTGATGTCGGAAGTACTTAAACAGATTGTAATGCGGATGTGGGCTCATTACTGGGGCCTCTCAGGACTGATAACAGAGTCACTCCCGCTGCCCTGCAGTCCCCAGTCTGAAGGAATGCGTAAGCACTCCGGGCCACTGGAGCTGCTGTCCTAGTGTGATTCCTACCAATGGAACAATATTGCTTGCTGTTGCATGAACAGAACATGTCTCCTCTGATTGTTTTTTCCTGCTCTTTTGAAGATAGATGCTGTCTGCAGATCCCCACTGGTAGAAGGTCCTCTCTGCGGTGCAGTTACAGCTCTTTACACATAACCTCTGCCATTGGGAGCTGAGGGAAAAAACAAAAAAACTGAAGTGCTTTTAGGATGGAGTTTGCTTCAGTACTGGAAGCAATTTGCGAGACCAGACAAGAAACTGAGCCCAGTGGTCTGGTCCGTGGCCCTGCTCCAGGGTGCTTCAACTCTAATTATCCTTTTTTAATTTAGGGAGCTACTGAACTGTGATGACATTCCTGGAGTGGCTTAAATTCCCACTCCTATAGTTTAGCAGGGAAAGAGGTGCCTCTCCAGGAAAATGCTGCTGGCTTCTTGCTCTGCTAAGAAGGTCCCACCTGGCCCAGGAACCTTCTCCATCTCAGGTATCACCAGTGGGCCTGTGCCTCTATCCGAGCCAACTCTGTTCTGAGAGATTCCATCTGCCCACAAATTGATGACTCTCAAATGCCAAGAATTAAATTGTTGAGGAGTTTTAAACTTTACATATTGAATTATCACAAGATAAATGACAGAAAATGAGCAAGAGTTAATTATACAACAGAGAGGGAAAATGCCACTGCACAGCAATCCTTTCAAAGGCAAACAGAAATATTTATAGACCCAGGACTGCAGAACTCACTGCTGTGCTCTGGCTCGAGATGTGCTACTGATTCATGGGGCAGCACTTTTGGATGGGGCCATGGTGTGGGCCACAGCTGCTAAAAGGTAGGTCTCACCTCAAGCTGGATTCAAAGGGAAGTGATAATGAGAGAGAATCTGCTAAAATTTAATAAAATCAGATAAAATCAAATAAATAAAATCAGAGTTTAAAACATCCTGGTGATTTTCTTTTCAGTCCCTCTGCACATTTCCCTTTCTATATGGCTGGCTGAGGACCAGTGTGACCCCAGCCCTGCCTACACCACCACCTCCATGGGATGAGTGCCCCATGCCCTTTCCAGATTTGAGGCACATGCACAGCTCGTGCAGGTGCTCATTCCTTGGGTGACTCCCCATCACACCATGTCACCTCTGCTCCATTCTGCATTCCAAACATAGCAGTAAAGCGCAGAAGCTGGGAGAAGTGATCCTGAGAGTTTGCACATGCTGAGAGACTTCAAACACCATCACCGTACGAGAGCAGCCACCCTGCAGTCACCCTCCTGTGGGATGTTCCCTGCCTGCCCCTGAGGGTTATCCTGTGCCAGGGAGCAGCTGTGCAGCCAAACCACCCTTGGTGGGTACAACCTGCCGACGGAGCAGCGTGTTCTCCCACAGCTCCAGGCCTGGACCGGGCTATTTTTGCCATTTTCAGGGTCTGACTAATCCTGATGGGAGCAGGAAGAATCTGCTGTTACCTGCAGAGGACAGAGGGAAGGAGGTAATTCATTCCCATCCCCAAAGCAATCCCTGCAGGCAGGTTTTGAGTCAGGCTTCCAATCATCCCCCTTTGGAGACCACCAAGCAGGCTTTGAAGAATGCTTTACATTTTTAGCAGTAACATAATAGTGGTGGAAATTTAATAAACTTCACCATCTAATATTTATCCCATTATACAGGCATAAGTAATTTAAGCTGCTGGAATCAATATGGTGAATTTATTTTTAATGAGCCTTGTGTAAAACACCCACTTCCATCCTTGTCAGGTGTGTAGGGAAGACACTTGCATTCACCCAAAGAATTTTTATCTCCCCAAAGAAATGGTATTAAATAATGTACCACACCCATCCAAACATTACCTGTCATTGGCAGACAATCAGGCTGGGGCTGGGTGAGGCTGATGCTCACGAGCATGCAGGACAGAGGAACGGTGGGATTGTTATTACTAACATTAATATTATTTGAAATCTAACTGAGCGAATAATGCTGAGAGCAGCCTGGGCTTGGATAGAGTTCAGCCTTGCTGAGCACCATGTTCCCATCTTAGAGGGGAAGCTTGTCCCTCCAACAGCTGGGCAGGGTGGCAATGCCAGGACCAGGCTCGGGTACCTGCGGACAGGGGAGGGGGCGGTGCTGAAGGAGACGGTCCTCCATCCCCCGTGTTCCTCATCCCGCCGTGTTCCCCAACCCCCATGTCCTCCATCCCTCCGTGTCCTCCATCCCCCGTGTCCTCCATCCCCCGTGATGTCCATCCCTCCGTGTTCTCCATCCCTCCGTGTTTCCCATCCCTCCGTGTCCCCCATCCCGCCGTGTTCCCCTGTGTCCTCCATCCCTCTGTGTTCTCCATCCCGCCGTGTTCCCCATCCCGCCGTGTCCTCCATCCCGCCGTGTTCCCCCGTGTCCTCCATCCCTCCGCGGCCCCACCGCCGGTCTCACACTGACCCCCAGCGTCGGCCGGCGGCTGAGCCCGAGCTGCTGCCCCGGCCGGGAATTAAACCCTAATCAAACCCTAATTAAACCCTGTAGCAAAGCTGCGCGACAAAGCGGCAAGCGGAGAGGTGGGAGCGCCTGTTCGCGAGGCTGCAGCTACTGCAACACTTAAACTGAGTCAGGGGAAGGTTTCTGTCGGCTGATGCTCTTTAACAGCAAGGCCAAATTGACAGTAAGTCATTAAACCCGCGTTATTCATCTCCTGGAGCAAAGGGAAGGATCTGGTCCCAAAGAGACAACTTTGTGCTGGGAGAAATTTACTTGTGGTTTGTGAAACACTTCAAAAACCAACGTGCCGGGAACAACGGGGGTCTTTGGGAGGGCAGAGGAGGCGGTGGGGAGGAGGGGTGCTGCAGGGAGTGAGGCGCCCGGTGCCGTTTACTGGGCAGTGGACACTCCTCCTGCTTTTCCCCCAGAAGAACTCAGGCACTTTAACCCAAACCACCTTTCCCTCGGCAGGAAAAGGCCAGCACTCCTGCCGGATGGCTGTTCAGTTCGACAGACCTCGCATTCAACAGTTAACAGCCAGCGTGTTTACAGGCAGCATTTTTTTTGGCTGCCGTCCCTGGCGTGTCACTCGTATTTAGCCAAATGAACTGGGAGGATTATAACAGACAGGGACACTGGTGCAAGTGACAGGCGCACAGACAAGTGCTGCAAGAAGCTCATTTACACATCGAGTTTCACAGCCCGACTCTCCCTTCCTGCTCCATAAGCTCATCAGCTGCTGCTGTGGAGCCGCCAGCTTTCACAGGAATGACAGAGCTCACAAAACCTTCTTATTTTTTTTTCCTGCCTGCTTAGACAACAGATTGTAATAAAACCCACTTTTTTAATATTGTTGGGAATAAGCCCCCTTTTATGTGTAAATGTGGGTTTAATGTAAATAGTTTGTGCTGCTCTGATTCCCTGCAAGGGCTGTTGGCTGTTGGCAGTCCCCACGTCGCCTTTCAAGTCACTTGGGAGATGCTGCTGCTGCTGCTGAGATGGGGACAGATCTCAGAGGGATCCACGGCCTCTCCTGGGTGTTTTCTGTGCTGTATGACAGTTGTTATCTCAGTCGTATTTCAGAAAACGCAGCAACGTCTGCTGCTGTGGAATTGCCACCACCTGCCCCCCAAATAACGTGGTTAGAGGGGAGAATGGGGTGAGTGGGATGCAAAGCTCTGGAGGGACTGCTGCCATCCTGGCTCCACCTAAGGTGCTGTGTCCCTTCAAGTGTCCAAGGCCACCCCAGAGTCTCAGGTGCCCGTGGTTGTGCATCTCACCCAGTGTGTGCTCATGACTGCACCGGGTCAGCAAAGTCTCAGCCTGTCCTAATCCCTCGGACTTCCACATCAGCTTTACAAAGCAGTGTGAACAACGAGGAACACTCAGAAATACTGTTCTTCAGCCGGTCTTACTTTGCTGCTGTTTACAAGACAGTCTAAGTTTTCAATGCCTAATAAAAACAATCATCTGTATTCCACGGCTGCAAGCAACAGCACTGCCAGAGTGGAGCAAGCCAAGAAGCTTTTGGAGAAGAATATGAATTATCTCACCCCGAGAACAAAGCCCAGACGGGTCCTGAGCACTGAGGGAAATTGCACAACAACTAACCAGGCATCTCCAAACCTGCACGGTTTAAGTGAGAGATTTTATGCTTTTGAGAAAAAATGTCTTACTTGAATATCCCCACAGGTATATTCTAGCCACTTATTTCTGCAATTTAAATCGTTGCTCCTGTTTTTTAAGGCCAGGATGAACCGACAAGTATTTAATCAACCAAGCTGGATGGAGGAACACCGGCACCACGGAGACTCGTGGGACGGCTCTGCAATGAGCAGGAACATTAACGGCTGCCATAAAGAAACAAGCTCCTGTGCCCTCGGATGGACAGAATTATAAAAAATCCTCACAGCATCCTCAGAGCACTGAATTCAGAGGAGAAGGAGCTGTGTTTAATGTGATGGATGGAGCCCACGGGCCCCATCGCAGGGATGCGGCCGTCAGGGCACCGCGGCCGCCGTGGCTCCCCCCCAGCAGCGCTGCTCCCGCCCAGGAACATCAGCAAGGATAATTACCTACTTAAATCTGGGTGCTTTGCTCCACAGAAATTCATCTGCTACCGTCAGAGTCCTTGAAGTTAAAGAGGGATTTGAGTTACTGACATAATTTGTTCCCTGAGGGCTGTGGAAATCAGAGAGAGGCACATCTGAATAATAACAGTCTGACGGTGTCTTGGACAGAAGCAAGTGCTGCTCAAGAAGGAAGATAGGATGGGAAGCAAAGGATCTCACAGGTTTATAAGCTAAACAGTGCCGGGCAGGATAGGGTTGGGTTTTTCTTCAGACAGCAGCTGTGAGGGAGATCTCGAGTACTGGAAGTGCAGCCTTTCAGAATCTGATGGGAGTTCACAGGAAAGATGGGGCAAGACTATTGACCAAGAGCCTGGAATGACAGGAGAAAGGGAATAGGTTCAAACCGAGGGTTTAGACTAGATATTAGGAAACAATTCTTCGCTGTGAGGGTGTGAGGCCCTGGCACAGGGTGCCCAGAGCAGCTGTGGTTGCCCCATCCCTGGGAGTGCCCAAGGCCAGGCTGGACCCACCTGGGACAGCGCGAGGTGTCCCTGCCCAGGGCAGGGAGGTGGCACTGCACGGGCTTTCGAGTCCCTTCCACTCCAAACCGTCCCGCGGTTCTGTGATCTGTGTCAATCCGCTTTGTGTTCACTTTGCTACAGACTCCGTTAAGGTGACGCTGCCCGCGGGGTAACGCGGGCATCTCCCCCGGGAGGGCCCTGAGGCGAGCGGCTCCACAAGATGGCGAGCGCGG
>VXBA01004717.1:272610-285341 GCA_013399895.1 Serilophus lunatus
ATGAGAGCGGCGGCGGGGCCGCGCGGAGGCAGGTGGGGCCCGGCCCGGGATGGCCTGGAACGGAACGGACGGAACCGTGCGGGGCTGCGCTGCGCTTCCCCTCCGCCTCCACACTCGGCCTGCGACCCCCCGAGACCCTCCAGGCTCCCCCGTGCTTTGCCCGCCCGGTCCCTGCCGTACCTCCGGGCCGGGCTCCCTGCGGGCCTGCGGGGCCGAGCGGCGGCGGAGGGAGGAGGGAGGGGGCGGCTTTGGGGCTGTGACACCGGCCCTGCCCGGGGGGAGTGGGCAGCGGCCGAGCCCCCTGCTTGTCCCGTGCTTGTCCCGGGCCAGCCCCGGCAGCGGCCGCGGGCAGCGCGTGGCTGGGAAAAGGGGCTAAACCTGAGCCTGGGCTTTGGGTTTGGGTTTTGTTCCTCTGGCTCGAGCGCACAGAGGATGGTACAGGTCGCTTCTGTCTGTGTGTGATTTGGAACTCGTAGTCTCGAGGTCCGTCTTGGTTTAGCAGGTTTATTTTATTGGCAAACAGTTCTACAAGTGAGCTAAACCCTTGTTTTTCTCAGCACCGATCAAACCCACACTGTAAGAACGTGGTGCGTGTTATGATCCCGATATTAATTAAAGAAAATTTAGATTTATGGTCATCATGTACTGACTTGACAGACAGAGGATGCAAGTCTTTGCCTGTAGCGTGTCAGCCTCTTGTGTCGCCCGCAGGGATGAGTTGAAGGTTGGGCGCTGTGGCTGTGACCCGCCCAGCTCCTCAGGATGCCACACAAGATCGGTTTCACCGTGGTCAGCTCGTCGGGACACGAGGATGGGTTCAGCCCTCGGGAGCTGATGGTTCACGGGCCCACAGTGAACGGGTGGAGGTCGCCCAGGTACTGCAGGGGAGTGGCCCTGAGCCACCGAAGTCACAAAGCACCGAGTTACAAATGAGTGGGAGACGTGCTGTGTGGGCAGAGCAGTTTGCAGCATTCCAGACCAAATGGGTGAAACAAAAAAGTTAACTTTAATCCCATGGAATCCTCGTCCTGGGGGGAAAAAAAAAAAAAGCACCTTGGTCACCACCTAAAGACATTAACATTGCATTTAAACAAAGTCCTGGAAAAGGGAAAAGTATTTTTGTCTCGGCAGACTTACAACTGCTTTGGCTTAGTATGAAAAATCTGGTTGTCTCAGTCCATCCTCTAGACTGGTGTGGGGCCCTTGAGCATACACACCTCTGCAGTAAAGGGAAGGGTAAAGTGTCTCCACTCCTGGGATTCTTTTACAATATATGTAACGTTGGTTTAAACAATAACAAGGTGAAAGTTTCATGTGAAATGTTGCTGCAGTTGGGAGCCAAGCCCTCTCTGAGCTGTGTGTGTTGCAGGCTGTGTCAGTACCCCCAGGAGATCGTCCTGCAGCTGGTGGAGAGGTGTCGGCTGCGGAAGCTGCAGCTCCTCGCTCACCAGTACATGATTTCCAGCAAGATTGAGTTCTACATCAGCGAGAGTTTGCCTGAACACTTCTCTCCGTATCAGTCAGAGAGGTTTCAGAGACTAGGGTGAGTTCATTGTGGGTTGCAGGCAATGTGGACATGCTGTACAAGCGGCAGGGAGATCCTGGTCTGTGCAGGTCTGTGACAGAGCTGGAGGTGCAGGTGTAAGAGGCACCTGCAGATAAACAGCCTTATCAGGTGACTGACTGCACATGTTGTCTCAGTTAGGAGGGAATTTTAAACCTTGCCAAGGTCCTACCCCAAGGAGCAGAAATGTGCCTGTTTTATTTGGATGTGTCCTCTGCTCACATGTGGTTTTCCTTCCCAGGTATGTCCCTCTCTCAGATAATGAGAAGACTGATTTCAAAGCACGAGAGTTAAAATCTGTGTATGTGGATGCAGTTGGTCAGTACCTGAAGCTCATTTTCCATAAAAACTATGTCAATAAATACAACTTGTATGGACAGGTGAGTTCAGAGTCCTTAGCTGGTAATGCAAGTGACTTTAGCCTGTACAGCAGGTTCTGTGCCAAGGACAAGGAACTTCCTCTGAGAAAGCTCTGGGGGCACAAAGCCACTCTTAGTGTTTAGGACCTGATGTTGTGCAGCCACCATGGTGCAGGCACGAAAATACATCCCTCAGTTCTGCAGGGACTCGTTTCACTCTCATTCCAGACCAGGGAAGGGAACAGCAGGTCACTGCAAAGTGTGGTTGGTGATAGATTGGGTGATAAATCTTTAATGAAGCAGGAGGTACATTTAGCACTCAGTGCTTCTCTCTGCTTCTGCACCATCCTGCTGACCACAGGCCTTGGCTTTTTTTGTTCCAGTTTTTTTGTTTCAGTTTTCATAAGGTAGAAGAATGAGTTTATGCATTTCTATTTTGTCCAAATCTCTGCAGGTTGCCCTGGTAGCTGTGAACATCATTGGGGATCCAGTAGACTACAGCAATGACAGCATGAGCAGTGTAAGTGCAAAGCATCCCTGTCCTCTTGCTCAGGTGTTGCTCCACCTGTTCAGGTCCAGGTCCCTGGGGTAATGAGATGTGTCTTCCTTCTGACAGTTCTGTGTAGTGGCAGAGCTGCCATGTGTTGATTTATTTTTAATGTTGTCTTGAAACAAGAAAGTTCTCAAAAATTGAGCCTAATATGGGATACAAAACTTCACACATAATCAGTTGGGACAGTTGCATTTTTAGCCTCTTCAGATTCTCTTGTTTCAATATGTCTCAAAACATAAATGTTGCAGAGCTGATGTTGGTTGAGGCAAGTCAGAACTTCTGTCCTGACACACACACACACCTGATGTGGGTGAATGTGCATTAAGATTTTTTTCCTCCCTCTTCCAAAGCCTTCCAGAGAGAAGCTGATAGACCAGTACTTGGGAATTAAATCAGATGATCCTGCTTTAGATGGAACTTACCTTGGGTAAGGATATTCTTTGCGTATACCCTGGGAAAACCTCTACCCAGTCTAAAGGTAGTTGTTGGTCTCTGTGTTTCGTTACTTCCCTGCTGATGAAAAGAGAAGCCATTCCCTCTGCCCGGTTAATTGTGGATTATTTTATTCATTTTATGTCTTCAGGAAATCTGACTCCATCTCACCTCTGGATGACTTGGCTTTTGACATGTACCAGGACCCAGAAGTGGCTCAGATAATCCGTAGGCTGGATGAGAGGAAGAGGGAAGCTGTCTGGCACGAGCGCTACGACTACGCCAAGAAACTCAAACAGGCCATTGCAGACTTGCAGAAGGTGGTGTGGAAGGATCTTGGTCTCCTAAGTGGAGCAGTGTTCCAGTGGCCCATCAGGGCCCTGCTGGCCATGTGTAATTGTAACGATTTCTGATGTAGTTCCAAAATAATAGTTTTAAAATCAGATAGCTTGATTGAATAATTTGGCTGGGAATAGTGAAACACATCCATGGGTGGTTCCAAGAAATGTACAGAAAGGTGGTTCCAAGAAATGTAGAGGAAGGTGGTTCCAAGAAATGCACAGAAAGGTGATCCCAAGGTATCTTGTACCAATTGCAGGTGGGGGAGCGGCTGGGCCAGTACGAGGTGGAGAAACGCTACGCCGTAGAGAAGGAGGATTATGACCTTGCCAAGAAGAAGAAGGAGCAGATGGATGAGTACAGACTGAAGGTGTACCAGCAGCTGGAGCTCCACGACCTTCTGGATGCAAAGCTGCTGGTGGGTGCTGTTAGTCCGAGCTCAGAGGGACATTCTAAATAGAAATGGCAGAGCAACCAAACTAAATTCAAAGAGAGAGAGCTATTACACAACTCTTAGGACATTGACATGGTTTTCAGTTTTCTGTTTGGATGGTGGATTTCCCCACACCTGGTGTTTTATGAACATGCTTAGTTCTCCATAAGTTACATTAAATTTGAGATCTCAAATTAGTGGCATTAACATTCTGAATGTTTTGCAGAAATCAGGGCTACCTGATGCAGATGAATAAGGTGCTTTGTTATGTTTTGGAGGAGTGGAAGAGGCTTAGGCTGGCATCAAGGCTAACATACAGAATCCATGTGATTTTTTTTTTTTTGTATATATGATTTTATATTGTTCTCAGAATGGGAAGCTTTCTAATCTCCACACATGCCTCCCCCTAGAATTATTTTCATAAAACTGTATCCTATGGGAATGATAACACACCTGTGAACCAGGTTTGACATTTACTTGAAAGCCCAGAATCCACTGACAGCCAGAGTTGTAGTTGTACTAATTGATTTTAGCACATTTTTAGCCTTGCTGTACAAAATCTCCCTCCCTTCCTCAGATCCGAAAACCACCCGAGTTGCCTTTGGGGCCTGTGGCTGATGCTGTGAGCCCTCAGTGCTCCCCCCCTGAGCACAGAGACCCCCCCAGAGGAGAGCCCTGGAGGGCAGAGCCTGTGCTGGAGGAGCAGACAGTGGATCCCTCTTCTGCTGAGCCCAGGGTTCCCCATCAGTCCCCTCCTCCTCTGATTAAACCCAAAACCTCCAAAGAAGTGTTTTCCAAGGAAAATGTGAGTAGTGTTACCTCTGTAACTGCAGGTAATCTGTCAGAGCAAATGGTCTGCTGTCCCACCTCCCAAACAACAAGGTCTTGTGGTTACTGTCATGGTTAATTTTGGAGGGATGCAGCTTTGGTATGAGAAATTTGCATTGTGGTGAATCCAATTAGTGATGAAACCGCTTCACGTTGGAGTCATTTCCAGAACAGCAAGTTTTGTCTTCTCTGTTAGGTTGACTTTTTACCTTATGATGAGAGGCCTCTCCCAACCATCTGCAAGCAGGTGGATGAAGCTGCTGCCTACCTTGAGCCAGAGGTGTATGAAGAGGACATGGGTAACAGCCTAAGGACTGGCATTACTGGGGAGCCTGAGCCACTCACAGAGAAGGCACTGAGGGAGGCCAGCCCTGCTGTGGAAGTTTTTGGAGAAGCTTTGGTAAAAACCAACAAAGTAAACCCATGGATTATTGTGTTCTCTGTCAAGTTGAGAGGATTTTTACACACTCAGAGCTGCTATTTAGAAATCTGAGATTGAAATTTGGCTTTGGCTATATAGATGCCTGTTTTCAACTTTTATATGCTGCTGTAGCATGTATGATGGATCACTTGGTGAGCTGGTAAGCAGACAGTTGTCTGCTTTAAGGTATGAGCCAGAATACTCATAACTTGCCAGTCTTTTGTAGAGAGAGTAATCTTCACTGTACCTGAAAGGGCTCCTTGAGCCTGACCTGTTAATCCAATTCACTCATTGCATTTTAAGATGTGTGCTTTTAATATAGCCAGATTCCTGTAGGGAGCACTTGAAGATTTCACATGTCAGGTCCTGAGTTTTTTTGAGGCTATTTCTCTATATAAAGGTTGAACATATATTGAAATATCAGTATTGACCTTTTAAGAGAGAAACTTCTGTGCTCAGGTTTCAGGAGCATATTCCAGGACTTGGTCGTATCGGGAGGATGCATTACTGGCTGTGTACAAGAAGCTGATGGAAGTGTCAGTGAACACTCCAAAGGAGGATTTGAGGAACATGCTGAGGGCTGCTGTTTTCCTTGTAAGGAGAGCCATCCTAGACACCGTGTCTTCAGTAAGTTGGGAGAGGTTTGATGCTGAACTAGCAGCCAAAATTGCAGAACCATGGGCTAAGTTACTGTGAACAAACTGTTTGTAAATCTGCTGTTAAGTTCAAAATCAAAAGAAAACCCTCCAAAACTCTGAAACAACTGGGCAATGACTGGCATTGAACAGGTGGAAAATACTGCCTTGAGCTGAGCCACGAGCTTGAGGAATATCTGCTGATGCAGTAAAAGTGCACTGAGGTTGAGCCTTTTTCCTTGTTAAAGTTGAAAATACAGCAATGAAATAACTTTTAGTTTCCAGCTCAAGAGGCTGCACTTAGCAGAAGGACACTTTGGGTTTAAATAAGCCTGAAACAAGAAGGAAAGAAAAAAACCCAGAGCTGTTAGTCTTTATAAAACAGCTTCTGAAGTCTGTCACCTAAGCCCTGGCAACAGGTTTTTCTGGAAGAAAGTGAGGGGAATTATCTTAAGAGTCCTACTGTAATTCCAGACTAAGAATTGATTTTATAGTTTTGCCTGAAAACAAGATCTCTGTGGTATTTTTGCTCAGTGTTTTCCTTTTCCTTTTTGACTTAGGTATTTCAAGCTTCCCTGAAACTTTTAAAAATGATCATTACCCAGTACATACCGAAACATAAACTAGGGAAGCTGGAGACTTCTCACTGTGTGGAAAAAACCCTGCCAAATTTGCTTTCTAGAACAGGAGACTCCTCATCCCGTCTTCGCCTTTTGGCTTCTGACTTCATTCAGGTGGGTGGTTCCCTTCAAATTGGGGTTTGAATTGATTAAGAACCTCATGGAGCTCCCACGTGGGCAACACCTGATCAGACTGGGCTGTGAGACCAGGCTTGACTGCTGTGAAGGGTCCCAGGATCTCAGAGTGGTTGGGGTTGGGGTTGATCTCTCTGTGGAGATCACCCAGTCCAAACCCCTGCCAAGGCAGGGTCACCTGGGGCAGGTGACACAGGAACATATCCAGGTGGGTTTGGAGTATCTCTGGAGAGGGAGACTCCACACCCTCTCTGGGCAGCTGTTCCAGTGCTCCACCACCCTCATGGAAAGAAGTTCTTCCACGTGTTGAGGTGGAACTTCCTGTGGTTTAATTTGTGGACATAAGTATATGGAAAGCAAAGTGGTAGAACCAACTGAGTGTCTTTGCAGTGGTTTTTTTTGGCCATATTTTGTTATCTCTGTTGGGAGGGACAGTGTGGGGACACTGCTGCTGCAGGTGTTCTGTGTTGCAAATGACCTGCAGAGATGAGAATAACAGGTTCCTCACTGAGCTCCAGCCTGCACACTGACTCTTTATGTTCCCAGGAAATGGCACTGTGCACTGAAGTTAAACCTCTGCAGATTATTCCAGTCCACCTGGTTAAACCATTAAAACCAAACTCCCCAACACACCTGGCTATGAGTCACGTGGAGTTGGTGGAATGTCTCTTGAGATCCCTGGGGACTGGGAACTCTGGGTTTACCGTCAGCAACGTCATGAAGGTAAGAGACTGAGGTCACAGCACATGGAGGTTTTTCTGATGGTTTTCTGGGGGCTTGCCTGGCTGGTTTGGGGTGCTTTGTGAGTTCCTGAAGAGTTGTAGCCTCTTGATAAACATTGCTGGTAATTTAGGGCCAGGTTGGGTTAGGGTTGGGGTGAGGGTTTGGATAAACATGGACTAGTGGAAGGTGTCCCTGCCCATGGCAGGAGGTAGAACAAGATGATGTCTAAAGTCCCTTCCAACTCAAGCCATTCTATAATTCTATGAAGCAAGATGTCAGTATGGGGACAAAAAGAATCAATGCATCAAAAAGTGTTTGTAAAACCTGTGTGTAGGAAGATTTCTGCTGCTTCAGGGAAATAATCGCTTGGGACTAACAGAACGGGAGAAAAGAGAGACACAATTCTTGACTGTTCTTCTCAGTTTGCAACAGGGGCCTTGGAGCACAGAGCTCAGGAGGTGCGTGAGGTGGTGCTGAGGATCATCCTGGACATGTACAGGCAGCACAGGGCTGCTGTGCTGGAATATCTGCCCCTGGACGACGCCGGCGCCCGCAAGAGCGTGCGCTACAAAACCCTCTTTGAGGGGTTTGCCAAGATCGATGGGGAACCCCCTGAGCCTGGGAGGAGGGTATGTAAGGAGGGTGCAGAACGTGGGGCACATCAGACACTGCATTCAGCTGAGTAATGTCCTGATTTCATGGCTGTGCTGGACTCTGGCAGCAGCTTGTCTTTCGGCGTGTGGGGAACATTCCTGAGCGTGGAAAGCTCAGTGTATTCTCTACATTCACTCCTGGGAATAAAAGAGATGGTCCTGCTGAAATAGTGCATGAGCAGTTTGGAAAATGCACCAATATAATTTTCTGCTGGCAAACCTTTGGAACAGTGAGCATGAAGGCTATGCTGTATGAATTTGGGTGAAGGAAGGTGTCACTGTGTCACACCCATCATTTATCTGAGCAGATTTCCTATTCTGTATCAACAGTGAGTTCTGTGCTGATGTGTTTTGCAATCTCTTCTGCATGATGAATGGTTCCACAGCTTTTAGAATTGAGAAGGTGTTTCCTACCAGGCACAGAGAAAAGCAGTGATAGAAGAACCAGGGATACAGAAGAAGGAAGAAATAAGAGTTCTGCAAGGCCAGCTGGCAGGTCTAAAGGAGATAGAGGCAGAGGTTAAAGCTGAAGAGGTGAGAGTGGTTTGGTTTTATTTTCTATTCTTTTTAATTCTAGAGAAAAATTAGAATATAATGTGTTCCCTTTCTCTCTGGAAGTCATCACAGCCATTAAACAAATTTCTGACCTAAATTTCTTTGTTCAATAGGAGAAAGAATCTGATTTTCAGAAACCAAATAATCGAGGTAGGTAGGCTCAAATAGTGTTAAGAAATGTAGATGAGTTAAAAAATTACCTTGGTTTAAGAGTTCTCTCCTTCCAGGTTTCCAGGTATATGAAAGCCCCCAGGGTGCAGCAGCAGAGATTTCAGAGGATCTTTCCTCAGTTGCAAACTACCTGGATAAGTAAGTGAGATGAGCAGCTTCTAATCACAGAAGGAACAGATTTCATCCATTTCTCTCTGATGTCACTGATGATTGTATTTCTTCCCCAGCTTGTGTATTTTTTGTGGTGAAAGGGATGAATCCTTCACAGAGGAAGGGTTGGATCTGCATTACTGGAAGCACTGCCCCATGTTAATCAGATGTGAGCACTGCAAACAGGTCAGACTAAACCTTCCAGAGCTACTGAAGACATTGGCTGCTGTTGTTTTGGTTTTGAGGCACTGTAAGATATTTAGCACTCAAGCAGGTGAATTCTGAGCACACCTGTGTGATTTGGGTATGCTTTTGGAAAAGAGCAGCATTAGAAACTGTATTAATAACTGGACTAAAATTGCATTTTCCCTTTGCCATTTTGGAAGGTGAGACTTAACTTGCAAAGATCCCATAAGCAGGTTTTTGAATGCCACCTGTATTTGCTCAGCACAAACCTCCCTGGGTGGCCCTGGCTGTGTTGCAGATGGTGGAGATTTCGAGCCTGACAGAGCACCTGCTGACTGACTGTGACCAAAGGGACAGCTTTGGGAAGTGCCAGCGCTGCAGGGAGGCCCTGCCCAAGGAGGAGCTGCCCAAACACGTCAAGAGCAGGATTTGCAATCGTGAGTAGCTCCAAACAGGAAGGTGGAACTTCAAAGGTTCAGACTTCTGACCACTGGGGATCTTTGGCAAGTCAGGCTGCTTCTGTTTCACATTTAGAGATCTAAGACTTAGGGATCTAACTAAAAATAGATCTGGAGATCTAAATAAATCCTCAGTAGGGAATAGGTTTGGGATGAATGCCTGAGTTTCCCTCTACTTGTCCTCTGAATATGTGTGGGGAGGATGAGTGAGGAGACCAGAAAGTGCTTAATCCACAGGGATGTGGTAGAGACTATCATTCCATATTGACCTGTTGTAATGAATCCAGAGGAGGGACACCTCTGCCATGAGGAAAGGCTGAGGGAATTGGGATGGTTCAGCCTGGAGAAGAGAAGGCTTTGGGGTGACCTAACTGTGCCCTTCTAGTGCCTGAAGGGAGCCAACAAGAAAGATGGAGGGAGACTACTTACAAGAAGAGCCTGGAGTGACAGGACAAGGGGAACTGAATGATCTTTTAAGATCTCTTCCAATCCAGGCTGTTCTGTGATTCTCTGATTCCTTTTGATCTTGTTTTGATGGAGATGATTAAATATGGGACTTCTGTGAGACCAGTTATTGATAATGGGGCAGGAGCTGGGTCAGCCAGGGCATAGTTTTATGCTCTTTGCTGTTCAAGTTCTCTTCTTGTATCTGAAATTAGCCCATCTTTGCAATTCTTACATTATTTTTTAAACAATTTCAGCTGCCAAACCAGAAAATGTGGCAAACCATTGCCCATTGTGCCATGAGAACTTTCCCCCAGGAGAAGAGGTGAGTCTGCCTTCCACTTGACTGATGATGTGGGGTTTTTTTAATGTAATGTACCTGTCAAGTTAAAATAATGAGTATATTAATTTCTGTTTCATAGTAAGTCACAAGGGGCTCATACTTCCAGTGAGCAGATTAAAATACTGTTGCCATAAAGTCTGTACACAACTCTCATTTTCCCTATGTGACCAGGTAAATCTTTGGCTGATTTTGCTGATGTTGCACTATCACTCTTTTTCAATTGACTTTAGGCCTGGAAGTCTCACCTGATGGACACTGATGGTTGTAAAATGAACCAGCGCAGGACATCCCCGATCAATAAAACCATTGTGCTGCAGCATGGTGAGATATTAAGTCAGTGACAACCATCTTTATACTTTGTACTGTGTTGCCTTTACTAAAGAAAAAGTGTTTCATTTTTTGTGCAACTCACAGTTTGCATTTGGGTGAGCTGGCTGACAGTCCTTGTGCTTGGGGAGCAAATCCTCCCCAATCATTCAATAACAATCATTTGCAGCCATTAGCTCAGCTGACTGGGGAAACTGGCAGTTTGATAAATTGGTTCATTTGGGGTGGTTGTTGCTGCAGAATAGGATGACCACGAGGGGAACAATCAGCTGAACAGTGGATGCTCTGGAAAGCTCCTGAATGCTGACACAGGGAACCAGGGCCCTGATTTAGCTTTTAGTGTCCAATCAGAGAGTGTAAATCTGATCCTAATTACAGGATGAAGTGAACAGGGAGTGCTGTGCTCTGCTTTTCCTTTCCACTCCAGAACCAGGAACTAGGCAAAATTTATCACTGTGCATCTCCTTTTACCAACAAAGGGACATTGATGCTGGAGTCAGGTGTTTTGCTTTTTAGCAGTTCTCTTTCTTTAGGAACCACGTGGAAAATCAGACTTAATACATCTTGAAAATCAAAATGATTGATAAAATTCAGTACTGGGATTAGATATGTTTACCATAATGATCTTTATTTTCTCTTCACAGCCAAAGCAGGTGCCCACTATTTAAGGAAAACGGGTCCTTCAGGAGGAAAATACCAATCTCCCCCCATAGGAAGCAAGATCTCAACCCGAGGAGGCACAAATAAAAGCACTGGCAAAAAATACTCCAAGTGATGACAGGACAAGTATCCCTCTCAATAACTGGGCACATGGTTGTTCACAGCTATTTAAAAATTGTGGACAACTTGTATTGTCACCTTGTCCTTCCATTGAAGGTTCTAGTTGGCCTTGCAAGGGAAGGAGTTGGGTCAGGACCAGTATAAAAATGTTTCTACTCATTTTTAAAATGTTTACAAATGTTATTTTGACAGATAACTCTGCCCTGCTTTCCAACCCCACGTGTGTCATTTGAGATGAGAGTCTTCTCTTGGGTTCCCCGAAGTGCTCGAGGACCAGGAGCCCTGTGGGGGCAGCATGGCCTTACGTTTATGGCAGATTTGGTTTTTTTTAAGGCAGTGGAGCTGTACCCAAAATGCTGCTGAACCCCAGGAATTGGCACCAAATGAAGAAGCCAAAGGGCTGCTTGGATGTTTCCTGTGTTGTGCCACCACACAGCAGGGGAGTGAACCCTGGCCTCTCTTGCTGTGCACTAAGTGCCTTGTGAGCCCTCTTGGCAGGAGGGTTAAACTGAACCCTCCAAGTCCATATTCCCAAGAAATGGCCCCTAAAAGAAAAGAAAAAATTATCTTGGGCCCAGAAGAGCCTGAATTAAAAAATTTAGACCTTTTGCCTGCTTTAGTGCACTTTAAACTCAAATGCTGGGTTTCTTGAGTTAGATATTGATTAAAATAATCAGCCAGAGATTGTAGCACATGACTTTAACTGCTTCAAATGGACAAAGTCTACTTAAAAGACCCAAGGCATGAAGCTTTGTAGTTAAGCAGCAATGCTCACATCTCTACCTGTAACACTCTCTCTGTTGCTTTCCAGGATGGAATTAGTTGGTACTGTGGGCACAGGAATGATCATGGTAATAGAAGGGGAAGTTTTGGTGGCGTTTGCTCCCATGGAGTGAATTTGTGGTGGTGTTTTGTATATACAGAGCTGCTCTTGTAATTCAGTTTTTTCATTTTGCCTGCCACTTCTGCATTTCCCAGGTAGATGACTGTGCTTGGATAGCAAACATTTTTATATAAACTGTTCCTTTAACTGCTCCAAACGTATATCTCAATACTTATAAATACACTAGGAATATATATATATATATGAACAAAAATAGCTGTATTTTTATTTTTCCTTTAGTGACACGGGTTCCTGTTTGAAAACCTTGAATAAATAACAAACCCATCCCCAGGTTGGATATCGGGAGAAACTTTTTCACAGTGCGAGTGCTTTCCCATTGGAATGGGCTTCCCAGGGAGGTGATGGAGTAACCATCTCTGGCTGTGTTTAAGGATAGGTTGGATGATGAGTCACCATCTCTGGATGTGTTTTAGGTTGGATGATGAACTTGGTGGCATGGCTTAGATGGGTTAGACTGTTTATATGTCAGACTGGTGTTGGATAGGTTGTTAAGCTAGGTAAAGGTTGGACCTGAAGATCTCTACGGGCTTTTCCACCCTTGTCAATTCTGTGTGTGTGACTGTGTGTGTAACAACACCCCGGGCTGTGAGGCAGTTCCGGGGGCGGACACCGGCCCTGCCCTCCCTGCGCTGGGGCGGCCCCGGGCGCGATGGCGGCGGCGGCGGCGGGTCGGTGGCCGGAGCTGGAGGCGGCGGCGCGGGAGCGGCGGCGGGAGCTG
>VXBA01004717.1:292664-337202 GCA_013399895.1 Serilophus lunatus
GGCCGCTGCCCGGTAACGGCGGGATCCGGACGCTCCTTTCCGTTTCCTTGTCCCCGCCCGGGCCGGGGCGGAGGGAGAAGCCCCGGGAGCCCGAACCCCCCGCCCCGGAGCCGCCGTTCTGCCCCTGCTGCCCTCCCGCTCCTCGCCGCCCCTTCCTCTGCCTCCCTCTCCCCATCTCTCATCCCACCCTTCCCCGCTTGCTGGACCCCCATCCCTGCCCACGGTTGGCACGGGATGAGCTTTAAGGTCCCTTCCGACTCAACCCATTGGATGAGTCCGTGGTTTATTTGGAGCAGAGCTTCCAGCCCGCTGAGGTCCAAGCCAGCAGCTCTGGACTTTCTTAGCGCTGCGGAGCTCTGCAGGTGGGTGGCTCTGGCTGTGGATCTCCGGCTCTCACTCGCCAGTTTTTGATACCTTTTGAAAGCTTCTTTATTCGTGTTTTTGTTGCGTTGCAAAGCCATTCTCGCCTTCTTCATTTCAGTGTTCATTCAGAAACAACAGTTCTTGCAAGAACCTTTAGTTCAATTGATTTCCAGTTCCTACCTATGGAATGCATATTCCTAAAACTAGTGGTGACATTTGTAACTTAAGACAATTTTCTTTGGGGAATTGTTTTTAACAGTGTAATTTTTCGAACTCAGGAAAGCCCTGTTTAACACTTGTTACCCATTTCATTCGTTATTTTTCATTCATTTTTTGAGGAAAAAGGTTTTATGAATACAGAAGCTGTCTTGTGCTTTTCTGTATTCACCGTGGCAGTTTACTACTCACAGGTGGATTTCTTTTTGGTTTCAGCAGCCTCAGATCCTTAGAGGGTCCTACAGGTGCAGGTTTACACTGGATTAGGAGGACACTTTCTGTACAATTCTAATTGCCAGATGCAGCTATTCTCACATGGGTTTTTATTGTGTTAAAAAAAAAGAAAAAAGAGAAACCACAGCTATATTAATGGCGCATTTTCCAAAAATAACATTACAAAAAATACCACTCCTGCCATGGAGTGATCCATTAATGGTGCTGGTTAATGGTGCTCAGTTAATGCTGGAAATGTGAATGGTTGTTGCAAAAGCTTTAGAGCATTAAAGTGCTCCACTGAGCTCTCACCTGGGGACACACAATCAGCCACAGCCAAGGGAGCTGAGTTCTCAGTCTCTGGGGTGTGAAGGGTGGGATGGCCCCAGGGACAGGGACTTGGGCCTGTGGCTCACCCCTTTCCAGAGGGTGGGAAGGAAAGGAGGGAGAGGAGGCCACCTGTGTGTGCTGAAGGCTCAGAGCTGCTGTGGGACACCCAGACTGGGCCTGGGGCTGCAGGAGCAGCACATCCAGCATTTGCACTCGTGTTCCCCTTGGAGGGGGAACAGATCCTGCCTGCCTGGAGGAGAAGGCACCTCCCAGGTAAGTCCTGAATGTCATGGGTGGGACTTGAGCTCTTGTGTTCCTGTGTAGAGGGTCCAGGGCTTCAGGAAGGGTTTCCAGCCCCTTCCTCAGCCTGGAGGTGATGGGAAGCAGGTGTAGGGCTGCCTTTGGAGGCAGAGGGTGCAGCAGTGAGATCGGGCTGGGTGACATCATTCCTGTGTGAATTCCCTCAGGCTGCCCAAAATCTCAAGGGACCCAGGGCTGAGGAGCAGAGGCAGCAGCTCCCTGCCCTCCCATCCTCCTGCCCTCCCATCCTCCCACCACAGCAGGCACTCCTGTGACTTCCCGTGCCTTTACAAGACCTGTCGAGGGACATTGCCTTCCCTAATGTGTAGGGAATTGGCATCCAGGGAGGGAACACACCTACCTGGGTCCTTGCTTTCTGTGGAGGTTTCTTTCCCAGCCTGAATCAACAGCTGGGAAAAGTGACCAGGAACAGAATGGAACCGATCCCCCAATTCACCAGAATCCCCCCAACCCAGACCTCGGACTTTCCCAAGACAATCCCTGGCTTTCCCCTTCCTCTGTGAAAGAAATTCAGGGGAGAAGAATACTGGATTTTGAATAGATAAGGCTGGAGACAGGATTTTCTGCGTGTTCACGTGCTACAACATGAAATTAATTTACCTGACACTGCGGTCAGTATCAATTTTTATAGCTTACATGAAAATAAATCTTTCTTCTTACAGCACAATGAGTTTACTGTATGTACATTTGCTGCTGTTTATATACACCAATACTTAAGTACAAGAACACACTGGGAACAGACAAACAGGTTCTTTCTGACTCTACAGAGGGCTCAGGGAAGGGCTGTGTTTGGCAGTCTGTGGGGAAAGCAGGATGTGGCTTTGCAGCAGTCACTGGCAATACCTGCACAGGTAAGGGCTGAGTCTGTGTTGCAGTGACAAAGCCCCGTGGGTTTGGGACACCCCAGAGAACACACACGTGGGGTTGGGGAGCAGGGACGAGAAAAATGTGCCGTCCTTACACCACGTTCACAGGCTGCAGGGACGCTCCAGGAAAACACAAACCAGCTGGTGCCTCCTGTGCCACGGGCTGGCAGAAATCCTGCTCTGACTGCAGAGGGGCTCGGCTGCCTTCCTCCTCCTCCTCCTCCTCCTCACCTCTGCCGAAGCCACCGCAGTTTCCTCCCCGGGACAGGCGCCTCCTGCCCGGCTCAGGGCCCGCGGTTCCCCTCGGACAACAAAATCACACTTCTGCAGGCGCCCGAGGCCGCAAATACGTTTCTTGGGGGGGTTGACTCCCTCAGGTCTCTCGTTGCTGCCTCTGGAGCCCTCAGTTGATCTCTCCCTCCGTGAATTCCTCCTTTATGGACTGTTTGCGGGCCTTGCAGTCCGGGAGGTCGAAGCCGAAGTCGGCCCAGTCGTCGGCCGCGCGGTTGGGGATGGTGATGGTGTGGCGCACGCGGAAATGCACGGCCTCCATCACCCGCTGCCGCTGCAGCTCCCCCGAGCTGCCGATGGAGATGCTGGAAGCGTTGCTGCTCGAGCGGATCAGCTGCTGGGCCCCGTAGTCGTGGCTCTGCTTGAGCTCCTGCAGGCCCCGCCAGATGATCATCCTGTACTGCTCCGGGATCTTCAGTGCTCCGAGATCCTGCAGGAGCAACAACGGTGCTGAGGGCACAGGGCAGGAGAGAGCCCTGGACCCCCCGGCTGTGCTTTGGGGACACATGGGCTCAAGGCCCCAGCACCCAAGGGAGAGGGGCTGGACCTCCCTTGGGTCATGACACCGAGGCCGTGGGTGCATCATCCCCTGGGCGAGTTCTCATTTGGAACCCAGTAACTCAACAACAGCTTTGCAGGTTGGAGGCTTGTTGTTGTTTTTCTGGGGTAGGTTCACATAAAATAGATGTGGAAACAGGAGGATGGGACTGTTCCCCTTGGACACAGGTTCAGAGCAGCACATGAAGCATCCCTGTGCCTGTTCCCCTTGGGCTTCTGCTCCAGTCCTGCCCTGGGAGCTGGAGCAGCACCTACCCCATGCACTGGGGCGGGTGACTGCAGCTGTCCCAGCACTGTGGGCTGTGCTCACACAGCCAGACGAGGTGGGTGACCTCAGCCTGTGGCGCTGTGCCAGGACAGGCACTGGCACAGCAGGGAGCTTCCAGGGATCCACATTAATGCCAACACAGACTCACGGGAGCATTAACTAGAGCAGACAGTGAGTATGCAATTAGTAGCTACAAAGGCCGACTGGGACACGCAGCTCAGAGCCCTGACACAACTTCTGGCCATTCCAAACATTTCCTTGGACAGCTGACAGACAGTCATGGAGTTAGTTCAGCAAATGGTCCAAAACCAGGCTCAGGTTACACAACTGGCCCCAGCTACCAGTGACAAATCATCCTCTCTCCCACTTGGGGCAAAATGGGGTTGGGCAGGAACTATCTCAGCCAAAACACCAATTCCAGGATTTATGGGGCTTGCCATGGCTCAAAGGCTTTAGGATTATTGTTTTCCTTTTTCTTGTTCTCCTGACAGGCAGGGGAAGCCCCAGTTCCAGTAGCAGCCCTGGCAGTGACACCCTGGTGTGGCAGCAGTGGAGGCTGATGCTCTGGGGCACACTCAGGTATTTCCAACATCCCCCCCGTGTTTTCCCTGCCAGCTATTGCCTGATCTGGGCTAGTTCATTCCTGGCTTCCCTTGACATAAATGCCCTGGGCTCAACTTCTTTATTTCAGTCTCTTTTGTCTTAAAGATTAACAGGGGAAGAGGTGAGATCAGATCAAACCTCTCTGAGCTGCAGTGGGGTGTCTCTGTGGGATTTGGGGTGTTCCACTGAGCACCTCAGCTGTGTTTTCTGTGTTGGGTGGAAAATGTCCCAGAGTTCTGGTCTGGGGATCTTTAATCTCTGTTGTTTCTGACAGTGGAGGAACCAGCTGAGACTGTAGTGGTTTTTATCAAGGCCTAAGCTACTGCTACCTCTGAAGGACCAGCAAGGAGGCAGGAACAGGAGTCATCAATGCTGGGAGTACATGTTCTGTGTGAGGGGCTGGGGCACAGGTTTCCCTTCCTTTAAAACAGTTTTGGTTTTGCTTTTCAGACCAACAGTTGCTGGAAACAAGTGGTAAGAACAGATCTTCCCAAAGCATTTACCTCTATGGATAGGTTCTGCAGGTGGTAAATATTCTGTAACCCTTGTGAGGTGAAATAGTCGATGCAGTTTGGACACCCCAATCCTGTTAAAAAACTGCAGAAAAAATTTGGAAAATAAAGTGGCATTAACTTCTCATGAACAACAGCTGTGTTGGAAACCAGGGTTTCCAGGGTTTTGTTGCTGTGGGACAGATCAGGTGGGGGGGGACACAGCTCCACGGGTGGGACCTCCCCTGCCACTAAGGTCAGAGTGAAGTGTGGGATTATGCTCACTCCTAAAATTACATATGTTTTTCTCCTGATTGTCAGAGATTTGTGCTCAGGAACTCAGAATAATGTGAGGGAGCTTGAGCTACCAGGGAGCAGAGTCAAGGCTGGGCAGCACAGATGGGCTCTGGCCCATGCAGATGCTGGTGCAGGAATATCTGTGGTCTTTTGAAAGACCAAAACATTAAAAAGCTGCAGAGCTGTTACTGCATTCCTGATGGAAATAACCTACATGGACCCATTTCCAGGTGTTGCTGGAAGGAAGGGGGAAGCTCACAAAGCTACATGCCATTGGACATGCAGTACAAGACCCTTGTCTGGATTCATTTAATTTCTAATTAATCAGGGATGGAGCTGTACGAGGGCAGTGGGGCTTTCTGACTGGTTGGTAGCTGTGCTTTGGTTGCTGGGCTGAGAGGAGCAGTCTGTGTGATTTGGAGCAGTGATTTCTCAGTTGGGGCCAGTGGCCAGGTGACCAGTTGCCAGAGAGATGGGAAGGTTAGAGCAAGGGACACTGCAAGGAACAGTAGAGGACAAGACAAACAGAGCACTGGGCACCTTCCCTACCTGACGAGGCTGGGGTCAGGGTTGTAGGGGGGTGGGGGGGTGCAGTGGGACCCGGACACCATGGACTGGGACGAGTGGCCCCCATTCATTTCTCCGTTGGGCTGCATGGGGTGGCTGTTCAGCATCCCAGGTCCTGGGCAGTGGCAACAAATGGACCCATTAGACACCACCCAGCCACGATAACCCCCCCTGCCTGGGCAGGGAGAGCCCCTGTGCTGGGATGGGTGAGGGCAGCACGTACCCATGGGGCCCAGGCTGGGTGTGGAGCCAGGGCCGTGCTGTGCTGGCTGCCCCACCAGCTGGTTCACAGGGGGCAGCTTGTTGATTCCTCCACCGTGGACTTTATTCATGGGGGAGAGGACGGGTCCGTAGGAGGAAGGTGTCTGCAGCTGGCTCCTGTTCGGGGGGGCACATGCTGGTCAGTCTGGGATGGAGCTGCCCTGCTGTGGGGAGCCATCAGACCTCCCTGCTGAGGCTCCCTCCCCCTCCTCAGGGGCTGCAGGTGCCTGGGGGGGCAGTGGGGGTCTCAGGGGCTGTGGCCAGACTTACTGCCTCTGCAGGAGCTGTTGCTGCTGCTGCCGGTAGGAATCCACCAGCTGCTGTGGGACCAGCTCCGCCAGCTCCAGGCTCTCCTTTATCTTCATCAGGGTCTCAAAGTTCTCCCGGCCCCTCACCTGGAGGAGGGAACAAGCCCAAGGCTTTGCTTTATCCCCATCCACCTGGCCAGTTCCTTGGGGGCCCTTTTTTCCACCCAGACATGTTAAGTGCCCTGTCACTGTGGCCAGAGACCGTTTGAGATCCAGGAATCCCTTGGGCACATGCATCCATGGATGCTTTTGCTTTTGTTCCCAAGGCCTCTGCTCAGACCTGCTGCTCTACAGGAGCCTGTGCATCCCTGACCTGCCCAACATCCCCTCTCCAAGCTGCTGCTGGCAGAGGGGACAGGGCCACTGCCATCCTGAGCCGAGCTCTCCCCCTGTGCAGCTCACCCACACTTACAGGCACGTAGTACATCTCCTCCTCCCCGTGCCTCCGTTTCTTAATGCTGGTCCCCAGCGCTGGGATGCTCTGGGGGCTCTGCTTGAATGCTGGAAAGGAGAGGGGAAGAGCATTGGCAGGGTCCTGGGAGGCAGGACACAGCAGGGAGCGCTTAGCTCAAGCCATGCAGGAGGCTAAAACCACCCCCCTTGGGCCCGGCATTAGAGTGTCCCTTTGTTATTAACAGTAATAAACACTAATAATAATATATCTGGCTGTGAGAGCCCTGCACAGGCAGCTTCGGGCTCTGCAGGGAGAGGGGAGATGTCCAATTTCTAAGGCTTTAGATTTAGCGGGGAAAGGTCAGAGCATCGTGCATGGGTGTGGATTGGAGCCTGAACTTAGAGAGTGCAGGGATTTTGGGTCCCCCGAGCCCCTGGCACCTCCCCCCGGCACTCACTGCGCTTGTTGGTGTTGCCGTTCTTGGCCGCGCTCTCGTTCAGGGCTTGCTGCTCTCGGAAATGATCCTCATCAGCTTTTCGGTCCCTGCCGGGGCAGGCACAGATCCGACCCTCGAAGGATCTCCTGCCCAGGACCTGCCCACTGGGAGAACAGAGAAATCCTAACCCCGTTTCCCCTTGGGAATTTCCCTGGAGCTTGGCCCAACTCAGAAACCAGACCAGCAGTGTCCTGCCATCCCTCCGTGGGAAAGGATCCTCAGGGAGCAGTGGAGCCCCTGAGCAGCAGGCTCCTGGGGAACAGGAGCTCCTGGGGCAGAGGAAGGCTCCAGATGCAGGGGAGAAGCTGATGCTGGGCTGGGTCCCTGGTCCCTCTGTGCCAACCCTTTTCTGAGCCCACACAGGAGAGCGTTCCTGTGCCATGGGCTGGGGCTGCCACATCCCCTCCCCTGGGAGTGCTCCCTGCAGGGGAGGGTTCCTTCCCAAGGGCCCCCAGCCCTCCTGCAGTGGGAGGGACACCCATCCCTGCTCCCACAGCCACTCACTCTCTCGTCTCCAGGGTGATGATGATGAGGATGGGCCTCCTGTTCATCCCTCCCACGCAGCTGCTGTTGCACATGAAGTTGTACAGGATGGTGGTGAACTCGGTCCCCACCTGCCCAGGAGGGGAGAGCAGGTTCTGAGCTGGGGGTGATGGAGGGAGGGAGGCAGGGACAGTCTGGGGAGGGGAGGGAAGAAGAGGGGCACAGGGTACAGGGTTGGCACCTGGGCAGGGCAAGCAGGGGAACACCAGGGAAGGGCAGTGTGTGGGTGGCCCCAGCCGAAAGAGGGGATTGTGCAAAGACTGTGGGGGGTCCCCGGGGCAGGACTTGAGGGGATCTCCCTTTGCACCCTTCTGTCCCCTCCCGGGACCAGGCTGCTCTGGCATGGCAGCCGAGGGTGCTGGAATGCAGCTGCCACCAGTGTGGGGGACAAACATGAGGCGGCATTAGATGTGCCAGGGCAAGGGGGAGACTCTGGCCCTTTGCCTCCTGCCAAGCAGCCCTGTCCCCCTGGGTTCAGGGCCAGGGGCAGAGGCTGGTCCTGCCCCCTCCCCAGCAGCCGGGTACCTGCGGGGGCTCGTAGGGCACCATCACGCTCTGCCGTCCCGTCACGGGGTCATCCACGTACTGGGACAGGTTGTTGCCTTCCACCCGGATGAGGTGGCTGGCAGGGGCTGACTGGCCTGCAAGGCAAACCTCCAGTTACAGCCGTGGCTGCCCAGGGCCCTCACCCTGTGCACAGCAGGGCTGTGGCACAGACGGGGGGGGATGATGATGCGTGGCTCCCCCCGGGCCACGGGGAGAACAGCCCTCACCATCATTGAAGTCACGGCCCAGCTCATGGTTGGGGCAGCGCTTCACCACCTCGGTGACGTGTTCTGCCTTCTTGTAGACGGGCATGGCCCGGATGATGGTGCCCGGGGGCGGTGGGGTGGACACCTTGATCTGGATGGGGCATGTCTTGGCGATCTGACAGTAGAGCTTCTTCAGCAGGGGGGAGTACTGGAAAAGAGGAGATATCTGTGGGGTGAACATCATTGATGGGACACTGGGTGCTGCTTTGTCAGCCTCGACTTCCTCTGCTGCTGTGGTGTAAATGCAGGGCTCCCTTCTCTTCTTTTTTTCCCTGGAAATATTGAAACCTGACTGATTTCACACACACTGTGTGGTATCTGCTTTCCATGCAAACCAGATACAGCCAGTTCCTGGGGTGGGAGGAGGTCCCCAGCTGGCCAAGTGCTCTTTGTCAGAGCTGGGTACCCACTGCCCAGCGACACAGGGAATCTTGCTGAAAATCCCACTCACTGGGAACGTTTTGCCTCCTGGCTCAGTGGGAGCACCACAGCCTGAGGAAATGGTGATTAATGTCATTAACAATGTCATGGCTGATTATGCATGATCTGGGAGTTTAATTCTGACACAGACAGGTTTGTCCTGACCCTGACTTGATCCTTTGCAGCAGCAGTGGCTCATGGAGGGGACATCGTGGGGACATGTTGGGGATGTGGCCACTGTCCTGGCTGGCTGTGGGAGGAGGATGATCTATGGCAGCTGGAGGCAGCTCCTGAATTGAAACTGGTTTGTGGCCACCAAATTCCTCCCCGTGAGGGCACACAGAGGTTTGCTCAGTGGCACACTCCTCTCACAAGGACCTTGGAGAGGGGCAGCTCCTGGGGCTGCAGCTCCAGAGCCCAGCCATGGAAGGAGGACTTGTCCTTCGCCTTCCAGGAGCCACCCCAGCTCCCAGCAATTCCCTTCCACCTCAGCCGTGCCATGCTGTTTTCCATCTCGCAAGGAATGTGTTTGCTGTACACGAGCCCACCCCTGCGCCCGTCCCTGCATGGCAGGGCATGTTCCTGCTCAAGGTATTTTATCTCATCCCCACAACACAGCACCTGGTGCCAAAAAAATACCACCGTGCAGAGCATTTGTGGGGATGTTAAAGCTTGTCCTGAGCCATCCAACTACAGGTGTGCTGAGGAGAGCGAGGCCCTCCTGGTGTGGAGAGATTCCTGAGCTGGAGTTCTCCAAAATGAGGGGCTTGGAAGCTGCTCAGATTGGGAGCAGAGTCAGGGGCTGACACAGATGACTCAGTCTCCACTTTTCCTGGCCATGAGCGCGGTCTGGTGCAGCTGTGGATCAGGGAGGAAATATCTGTGTCTCCCTGTCCTGCTACCCTGGCTACAAGACTGGATCTACCTGTGGCTGAACAAGGGGCTCCCACCACCTGGGGACTGAGACAGGGCCAACTGAGACAAGCCATTTCCAGGTTTGTCTTGTTCAGGTGGTCTCCAGGAGTTCTGGGAAGACATAAAGAGCAGAGGCTCTGCCAAGGCAAACAGTAGCAGCTCCTGCAGAGTGGAGGTGTGTTGGGTCTGGCCAGCAGCAGGTACCACTCCTGGGGATATGACAACGGGGTATTCCAGGAGCAGAGCCTGCTCAGTGCTGGGGAGAGCAGAATGATGCTGTGGTCACTGGAGGGTGTGACCAGGAGGTGTAATGTGAATTTGAACCCGGCAGCAAGGGCTTAACCCTCATTTCTGGAGGTACATGGACTTGCCTAGCAAGAGAGGCCACTTGGAAACACCATCTTCTACTGAAATCCCTAAATTTTGCACTGATATTGAACTACACCCTGACTTCACACCTAGGTTAGCTCCTGGATGTGATCTTGCATGCCCAGCAGGGATCAGGCCCAAGCTGGAAGCATGGGCTCCACTTGGAATGTGGTGACTCCCCTCTGCCTGGCTGGAGAGGAAGCTCTCATGTGGCTGCAGCCCATGGGACCTGCTCACCACCATGACAGGGTTTAGCACCCTGGTTGAGAAGCCACCATGGCAAAACAAGGGTTATTTCGAGGGGGCTCTTCTTTGCCAGGTGTTAACATACTGACAACTCCTGTCAAAGGATCCTTTCATGTAGACATTCCCGGGCAGCCCTCAACATGCCTGGGAACTATAACTGCTCTGGAAAAGCAGAGGTGCATTATGGCAAGTTCTTTGGTAACAAATTCTCTCATTATACCATGTTATGACATGGATAAATCTCTGTTAAATAGCAGTGATTCCCCGCGGGGGGAAGGCAGCCGCTCTGCGCAGGCATGTCTCCACTGATAACCTTATCATGTCCCAACAGCTCCAGGATCACCTTCAAAGATCCCTCCACAATAACAAACTATTCTTTTAAGGAACTCTGTGCTGGTAATTCTGGGCAAGAAGAGTCTGGGCTGTGCCCTGGGTGGTTGTGCTCCCAGCCCCTCACGGTGTGGAGCCTTCCTGTGCTGCATCTGCCAGAGCCAAGTGCTCCTGGTCCTGCAGACCCAGCCTGCTCATGGCCACTGGGAGAACAAGCACTGTGTTTTTGGGATCCCAGGAGGTTCTACACCCCCATCCATGCTGTCAGCCAGGAAAAGCCCTTGGCAGTGCACTCCCTCCACAGGGGACAGCTGAGCAGGCACCTCTCTTCCCTACCATTATCAGTATTTGCTAATCATCTGCCCCAGGCCCATCTCTGTACTGCATCACCTGAGGCCCTGGTAGCTCCCAGCTCAGCCACAGGGGGCATAGGGAGCATGTGGCCCTCAAGTGTGGGATGAGACAGTGGCAAAAACCCAGAGATGAAAACACTGGGATCTAATCACAGACTGGTGCAGCCCCCCTCACTGTTTTGGCTCTTTGTTTGCCACAGCCACATTTGTGCCACCTGTACTGGGGGAGCCTTGGGCTGTTCAATCACATCCTTCCCATTCTGCAGGGTTTGGACAAACTGACTGGACTCTTGAGCCCAGCCACCCATGGCAGCTGGGCCACAGGCAAAGCTCAGGTCTCTCTCACTGCTGGGCACAAGTAATAACATCTTGGGACACCTGAAAACCTTCCTGGCACATCCAGATCTCAGCCCCAGGATTCCTTTCACATCTACAGAGAGGCCTGCATGTGTTCTGCCCTGGGCACCTCCTGACTATGTTTCCAGTCCTTGCTTTGCCCTGGGGGCAGCTGGTGTCTGTCTCCACACTTACATTAGTACTAAGGTCATCTCTGTTCCTGGAAAACATCAGAGTATGTTTGAGGAGCACAACAGGTTTCTGTGGCTTGTGGCTGCTGGGTTGCTCTAACCAGCACAGAGCAGCAACAGCACTGGCAGGCTCGCTGAAGCCTGTGGAAAGACACAGAACCTGTATCCCTCTGGGATTTTCTGCAGCTTCCAGCGTCACCCTCAGCTGCTGGGCTGACACCACAATGCCAGCTCAGTCACTGTACCTTCTGTGCTGCTGCAGGGCAGGTCCAGAGCACTAGGAATAACTGTAAAAGCCCAGTTATTTAAACTCTAGCAGTGTATCAGCACTGAGCTCTGTTTCTCTAAAGCCTTGGTACCACAAAGGGTCCTGGGATGTATTTGAAATGAAGCTGCTTCTTGGGTGAGATGAGACTGCACTGCCCCCAGTCATAAACCCAGCTGAGGGACAGAGCCCTGTGGTGCCACCAGCTGCTATCAGGCCCTCACCACAGTTATTTTGGTGCTGCTGCTCCAAGGAAATGTTCTGCACACCACAAGATCCTGATGAACAAGTGCCCCATGAAGGCCTCTAGCCACAGCACTGATGTGGAGTCTCAGCCACTGCCCACCCTGAACGAGGACCAGGACCTGCTCCAGAGGCCACCACACCGCTGATCCCCGAGGCTGCCTCCCCATGCAAGAGGCAGCGAGGAGAGGTGGCTTTCCCATGGGTGCTGACAGCCTTGCACAAAAAATAACCTGGATCCTCTGCCTGGAAAGACCTCCTGGCTAAGTCCAGGGGCAGCAGAACCGCTAGGAGGATGTGTCCCAACAGATTCGGAGCTGATAAAATCTTATTTATCTTCAACTGTTGACACCGAAGCGTCTAGACTTGCCTGTTTGGGAGGCAGCCAAGGCCGCCTTTCCCTCTTGAAGGAAATGATTTGCTCAACAATTACTTTTTTCCACAAATCCTCCTCCCTCCTCCCTCCCAGCCTCCTCCTCTCCTACATTCCAGTCTCCTCATTAGCTCTACTCAAGACGTGTCCAGGACTGCAGTCAATGGATCCCAATAAAGCCACTGGCCTGGTAAGGGGGAGAGAAGAAAAGTGCTGCCTCCGGCTGCTAATTTCCTTGTGCTTCCCAGCAAGCAGCTGTGGAGCTGCATCCTGGGACAGGTTTGGACAGATCTGAGCCGAGAGGTGATAATAATGTGTCTGTCATCTTCCTCAGACATGTAGCATCTTGCAAACCGCAAATACCGTTAACCGGCTCGGACGAATCTGTTACAACAGATCCTGCAAGACGTGCCGACTGCAGAGCTAATTTTTTTTCTGTCTAATTTTTTTAATAACCATTTTTTTAATCACCGGCCTGTAAACTCCTCACTGAGCTGGAAATTCCTCCCAAAGCTACTTTGTTGCTCGTTTGATACGAGCTGGGTTTGAGTATGTCCAGTGTATCACTGGGGCTTGAGAGGAGAGCATCCAGTGGGGCCTGAGGTACCTGAACTTAATTAAAGTGTCATTACTGCTAATTAAAATCCCTTGGTTTGCCCCCAAAGGAGTCCTCTCCCTACCCTCCCTGGTGTGCACATGCTTAAAATAACTACCAGCCGAGATTGTGGCTGCTCTTAGTCACTGCTCAGCCAGTGCTGGCACCACGTGGGGTTTAATCTCATCATAGATCTGACTCTCCCTGCGTTGGATACTCGGATCCCCTGACCAAGTCAGCCCCGAGCTCCTTCTCATCCAAAAAGGAAGCTGAAAACCCAGCCAGGAGGTTATTTCACACTGTGTTATCTGGTGTGGATGCAGGGGCAGGCCGGGAGGGAAGGGGAGGCTGAGGTGGACTAGAATTGCTGCTGGGAATGAAACATGAAAGCCAGAGCAGCAAGACCTGGGCTCAGGAGGAAGCCACTGGCTCTGGAGCATCCCAGAAGGGCTGTGCCATGCGGGAGAAGAGCTGCTTCTCCTGCTCTGCCACAGCTACTGCTTGGACTGGGCATGGGCAGAGACTGGGTTTGCCGAGGGTGCACCAGCATCTTTCCCCTCCTTATGCACCAAAGATCAGGGCTCCCAACTGTCTCCCACCTCTCCTGCCAGAGAGCACTGCCTTCCTGATGGAGCAGCACTGCCAGTAAGTCATTCCCTTGACCTGTGCATACCAGACACATTCAAGATAGTGGAGCTGATAGCGGGATCATGTTGGAACATCACACACCGAATTCCTTTGCCTTTTTTCCTAATTCCATTGTGTCTGGAGCTCCTGGAGCCTCATCCACACCCTGCAAAAGCTGGTGGAAAGCCTCCAGTGGGCTGGCTTCAATGGGCTCTAGAGCAGGCTGGTGCTAAGGTTGCTTTCCTACTTCTGGCATGCCAAAATATCCATGCTCATCTGCCTGGCTACTCAGATAAAACCAGAGATGTTTGTGGCTCAGAGACAGGGTGTCCTGAGCTGTCCATGGCTGTTGGACAGGAACCTCTCTGGGATATGAAGAAGTGCCAGAGAGAACTTGAAGAGAGGGCCCACTGTCTATATATGCTCCTGAAGGTTTCTCCCTCCTCTTTGCAGCCACCTCTACCCCAGCAAAGGGGAACCTGCCTCCTGACACACCAATTATTCCCATCCTCCTCATCCAGTTAGGATCAGGCAAAGCATTTCAGCTCCCCAGTGCCCATGCTCCAGCATGACCAACTGGAACCAGTTCCACATGGAACTGTTCCACTGTCTGAGCATCGGGACACAGACTGGTTTGCTGTGGGGGATGACTGCACAGCTGTCCATGGCAACAGGAGCAACTTGGCTGTGAACATCTCCAGCCTTTCCCTCACAGGCTGTTTGCTCCCCAAAGCAGCAGCAAGGCCCTGGGTGTGGTTTGGACCCCATAGTGCCCGTGTCAGACACCCCCCTGCCTGCACAGCTCAGGGGTTTGTCCATCTTGCCCCAGCTCTGGGGGTCTGTGTGGGCCAAGCAGCTCTCCTACACCTTGGACTCGAGCTCCCACATCCCTTTGCAGCCAGGCCACGGGAGGCCAAAGACCCTATTAACGCTTTGGCAGCTCTGACACACGTGACAGCTCCAGCAGGGGGGGGCAGCCCTGCTCTGCCACCAACCTGACTTGAGAAAAATCCTAATTATCCATCAGTTACCAGCTGGCTGGCGTGGTGAGGGGCTGCAGTGGGAAAAGCACCACGATGGGCTGCGTGTCTGGGCAGCTCCGGGCACCTGGAGCCCTGGTGGCTCCCAGCAGGCAGGCGGGATGCCGGCGTGCCCCGTCCTGCTGCACCACAGCTCCCAGTCCTCCTCCCAGCCCCTCCAGAGCAGCCTGCCACAGGGAGCTTCCAACCCACAGGCAAAACCTTATTTCCAGCATCTGGCCATTGCTCTCTGTGATAAGAAGGCCATTAAAAATGAAAAGGGAGGTGGCAGCAGCCTGGAGGGCTTCCCACAGCAAGGAACGGCGCGGCTGCTTCGGTCCAGAGCTGATGGTGATGTGTGGTGCTCAGAGCCCAGCCTGGGGGTCAGGACATCCAGTGTCACCTGCCACTGTCCTCTGCAAGGACAAAGCCTGGCAATGTGAGCCTCAAACCCTTGTGCCAAAGCTTCACCCCTTGTCCACTCACCTCTTTCCTAAAATTAGAAATTCAGCATTTTGAGGGAAGAGAGAACAGCTGATGATGTTTTGGGGTCATTCCCCACATTGCTGCCCTCAGACCCCTTCTTTCCTCCTCCTCCTCCTGCAGCCAATAGTGTCTGCTAAAGCACAGCTTATCTCTCTTGAGAGATATGCAGACTCCTCATTTGAATCCTTCAGGAGTTGGAGAATCCACTGCATTCCTTGGTAAATTGTTCCTATGGTTAATTATCCTCCCTGCTAAAAAAATCCACCTTATTTCGAGTCTGAATTTGTCTGGCTTCAGCTTCTAAGTGCTGGATCTTATGCCTTTTTCTGTTGGATTAGGGAGCTGGCTGCTATCAGGAACCATGTCCGGGACACACCATGATCAAGCCACTCTTGCTCTTCTCAGAGAGACTTTCCATGCAGAATCCTTCTCTGAAATCACCCTACAAGGCATCTGTTACAAATCATTCATCTTCACATCTCTCTCCCAAACCCTTTCTATTTTGGCAACAGAGGGTCTGAAGTGTGGACAGGAGCATCATCTGTGCAGACAGTGGGCTCAGGGACACCTTGCTCCCCTGCCCAGATGACACTGACCTGCCCAACCCTGCAGAGCAAACCACCCCAGAGCAGCCAGCTCGTCTCCAAACACTGGCCAGGAGCTTCAGGGTCCTTAGGAGCCTCCTCTCCTAAGCACAGGAGAATGGACAATACCATATCTTCCAGAGGGACTGAACCAAGAGGCCAATGGGCTACACACTTGCATCAAACAAAGCTCATGATTGTACCAAAAATGACCCCAAATTGTTTGACAGGATGACTTGCATGAACTATTTGCTTTGGCATTGGCTGTGAACCAGCCATCCATTCCTCCATGGCTGCATCCTCCATGATCTGACCCCAGATTGCAAGACACCTTGAGCAGGGTCTTCTTCCAGCACGGGGGACTCCTCGCTGCTCCCAAGCACTGCCTGCCACGTTGGATCCACCGAGCTTGTGGTCAGTGCTTAATGTTAAATTGATCAACCATCCTGCCACAAATTATTTGGTGCAGTGAACCTCAGCGTATCCAAAAGCCACGAGGCTTCCCCAGCTACAGATGAAACAGGCTGGATGAACACTACAGATGAAACCTGCAGTGCACCAGGATGGTTGATGCTGCTGCCCTTTGTGTGACCATCCTGATGTCCCTGTCTGTTCCCAGCCCCACTGACTGAACATTCACTTTCCCTTCCCAAGTGCCTGCATTTCCAATGGCTTTTCCCTGTCTTACCCATATGCTGTCCCATGTGTGTCCACAGCTCCTGTGGAGGCTCACACTGTCACAAACAGAACACTGACTGGCAACACAGAACATAATTTGTTTTGCTGAGCTCCTTTGCCTGTTTAACCAGGACAAACTCCCAGGTGTGGCAGTGGCACTGCAGAGCTCACAGCAAGTGGGAGGAAGGCAGCAGCCTCATCTTCCAATGCTGAACATGCCTGTGACAGCCCCAGCTGGGAGGACATGGAGCTGTCACTGCAGCAGGACTGTTCCTCAGGTGGCACCTTGGTGAGCTGGACCCACAGCACCTGCATTGGCAATCCTGCAGAAATCACTATTTCAAATGAAAAATTTCCTGTGCTCTCCAGGTGCCAGACACTGCTGACCCACTGCTGCTCTCCACAAGGCTCAGCTCCTGCACAGTGAACCGTGGGCTGTGAGCTCTGACCCCCCAGCCAGCCTGCTCTGGGGGGATGCAGTCAACCCAGTGTCACAGCTCAGAGGGCCACACACCTCCAACTGCCTTGCCAAGTGTTACAGCCAGTTCAGGCATTCAGTTCCTCTGCTCTGGACCCTTCCCAGGACCCCCCATTGCAGCCACAGCTCCCAGCCCCGGCTGGTGGGCGCAGCCTCTGCAGATGTTCCCTTGGAATGAGCGTGTTCTCCAGGCAGCTCCCAGCTCCAGCTGCTCCCCCAGGGCTGTGAAGGCTCTCAAGGCATCGTGTGGCCCCGTGCTCCCACCAGGACCCGCCGGGAGCAGCACCCACCAGCCACTGCCCTGCACAGCGGCACCCAGGGGTGTTTTCTGTCTCCCACGGGAAGGACTGTTTTGGCAATTAAACACATCACCTTCTGAAAACAAAGGTCATCATCACCCCTGCGGCTGACACACGGCTGCTCTGCCCATCCCACGACAATGTCACACAACTGCAGCCCCAGAGGGAACCCCGCTGCTCCTGCAGGATGTCAGTCATCCCATCCCAGCCTTGCTGCTCTGTCAATGCTTCCCAGAGGAGAAAACCCGCCCGGTTCAAAGCGTGCTCCGGAGGCACCCGCTGCCGGAATGTCTCTGGCACTGGACACAAGTCCCATTTCTTCTTAAGAAAAAGGACAGTGCTGCACTGAGCCAGGAGCTGGGATGGGAATTTGGAACCTTTTGCCATAAAAAGCAAAGCAGCCCCTGTAAAGCTGTCCCCAGTCCTGGGTCCCTGCTCCGCAGAGCTCTGCTGTGCCAGGTGGCAGGAGTGTGGTCGGAGTAGTTATGGACCAAACCTGCATCCCAGCTCTCAAGGAGAGGAGCAGACAGCACAATGCTGTGCAGCAATCCTGATTAAAAACCTACTGTGGTTAAAATCCTACTCTGTTATTTGCTGTGGCTTCTAGAGATTGTAAATGACAAGTAAGAATTTACAGCAAAGCTGGGAATGGCACTGGGAGATGCGAGCAAACGTCTCTTTCACCTACAGTCCCACCTCTGACAGCTCTTGTTGGCAAATATGTTGGAAAGCACAGGGAGGACAAGGCAGGTACTTCCCCAGGACATTTCTTTTTGGGGATATTTACCTCCACTTTAGGGAACTGCAGTGAGAGAAATGACATTGAAGCCGCTGTGTTTCACAGCCCTTTGGGAGAAACCCCCTGAAACACAAGCACTGATGTTTCCTGCACATTTTGCTTCCCAGGACCCCCTGTGCAGGTGAAGTCCCCATCAGTGGTGGCCCTGTCCCAATAGCTGCCCTGCACAAGTGTCCCCACCACCAAGGAGTTGGCTGGTGGTGGTGAGATCGCCCTCGATGGTGGTGAGCATCTCCCTAGAGAAGGTAGAAGACATGCAACTTACTGTCCAGGTGGCTGACTTGGCGGTGCTGGATTGCTGGAAGGTCACCTCGAAGTGGTGGGGACCAGGGTAGTCGGTGTTGGAGGGGATGACGGGAGCAGGGGACATGGCATCGAAGGTGGAGCTGGGCTGCGAGTAGGGAGAATGCGTTGGGACATTGGAGGTGTGCTCGGAGCTGTAGGGGCTGGCGGAGGCTGCTCTGCTGCCGATGCTCTGATCCATGCTGTTGTTCAGCAAATTGAACTGGGACTGGAGGAAGGGAAAAGGGGAGGAGGGAAAAAAGAAAACACCAGCCAGTTTAGAGACTGGGAAACCTCAGCCACCCTTCTCCAGGGCTGGGGTGTCCTGTTACAGCCTCCTTAAAGGGCCAGCGTGCGGGAGGGGAGCCAAAAGAGCTGGTCTGGGTGGCTCAGGTTTTCCAACAGGTCACCACTTGTGCGAGGGATAAACTCCATGTGTTTAAATCACCCCCCCCTCAAGCTGCTCTATCATCGCTGGAGGCAGAGAGGTGCCACAATTTCAGATTTTCGGTGCACCTGCCTAGGGACAGCCACTGTTCTGACAGTGGGAAGAGGGCAGGGATGTTCCGAGGTTGGCTCAGGTGTGGGAGATGTCCCGCTGTGGGTGGGGAGTGACAGCCCTGTCCTGCACAGAGGGCTCTGTTCCGTGGTGGCCCTTCCAGAAGGCAAAGTGTCACGGCTCAGTGAAGCTGCCCTGGCAAGGTGACCAGCAGTCCCTCGTGGTGGCATCATTCCATCAACACCGACCAGCCGACCTGTTTTCCGAGCTGTCCCTCATGTGTTGGCTGGTCATGGACATTCACCTACACATCACTCCTGGGAGCACTTCCCTGAGCCAGCCAGCCCTGAGCAGTGGTTTGTAGCTCATTTCTGAGTGGGATGTTTGCTCTCATTGCCTGATGCAGCTCTAATTTGGGGAAAACCTCAAACCTATGAAGCGCGTGGCTGCAATGCAGGGAAGGGCACAGAGCAAGTGGACACATTTAGGCACGTCCCGGCTCTTATCTAGACCTGCTGCACCAAATCCTGACATTTTACAATTCTTTTCCTTATTCCTCTTGTGACCAACTACTCTCAGATACTTCCAGTAAGAGCTGGCAGCTCCTTTACCTGCAGATGCAGCCTAAGCACAGTGACATTCCCGTGAGCTGCGTGGCTGAAGTGGCCTTATCATTCCACAGGAAAATCAGACCCGAATACAGCCATCTCCCAAAGCAAGTGGGATGTTTTTTTCCTCCAGAAACTTGCAATTCCCGAGTTGCTCAGGGCTTGCTCTCATCCTGGCAGCCCCAGAGGCAGGTGCTGTGGCTGTCACCGCCAGTGATCGTGGATGGTGGCATTGCTGCAAGTCATCCCCAGTCACCTCAGGGACAGGGCTGCCCTCAGCTACCCCATGCCCCTGTGGGGACTGTCCCTACTTCCAGCACCTGATGGGGCAGCTCTGGGAAGCTGAGAGCTGTGGAAGCAGCCACGGGCACAGCCATCAGGCTCAGTCTTCTCCAAAGGGCTGCAAGGCTCATGGCTCAGGAATCAAGAGACATGTTTTAACTTGGGATCCCAACCTCACCCAACCGTCTACAATGTGGAATGGTTTAAAGGCAATCATCCTTCTCCAGGGAAGTTCTCCTGTTGCCTGCATCTCTCGCAAGGTCGTTGGAGCCTGTGACTAACTGGAGGAATGCTGAACAAGATCTGGCTTGCTTTTACACATCCGGCCATTTTCTCCCCTAAAATATGTGCCTAAACCCCTCTATTCCTCCTTGCTGCTCTATAAATAGCCCAGTCGAAGACAAGCCAAACTTTCCATAATCCCAGGCTTCACCTGGAGAAAACATTGTGAGAAGCTTCAGCAAAACAGGCACGTGGAAAGCCCCTGCCATCCAGGTGGGAACTGCCAGGCAGCAGCTGCCCTGGGGACCACGGGCAAGGCAGCGCTGGTGCGATGACACAGGCAAAGCTCAGGCATCAACCAGGAGAACAGCAGCAAGGGGAAAGGGATTTCTGCTGGGCAGGGCTGATCCACAGCCCACATAATCCAGGAATATCAGGACTGAGCTGTTTTTCTCTCGTGCTTAGAGCCAGGACCGTGTGTGGCTGAAGCCTGTGGCTGTAAACGGGCAGGTGAGTGGGGACCCTCCACTGAGTGGAGCATCCCAACCTCTGCATGGGAGAGAGCCTGCCCTGGGAAACGTGATGAGATGTGAGACCCAAAGTATCGCCTCTGCCAGTTGGGCTGGCTGCCCCAAGCTTGGCTCCCCTGTCAGCACAAAGCAAGATGCAGCTTCCTGAACACCAGGGCTTTGGGAATCCACTGGCAGAGAGAACAAAAACGACTGACTCGTTCAAAATTGACTAAATTATGGAAACATTCCCTTAATGGACACATTGAAGGCACGAGTGTGTGTGTGTATGTAAATATGTACACACACACACACACACACAGATAATCACTCACACAACTGCAGTAACCACCTCCCAAGGAACAGCTCCAGCAATCCAAGGACACACGGCTTGGTAGCAACACATATAATGTAAAAAAGAGGAATGTGCCAGAGATAGACACAAACCCCGAAGGAAACCACCTCAGTGCTTGAAGACAGGACTGAAAGCATATCACCTGCAGCACAGGTACCACTTCACCTGCTCTACCCACTAGGGATTTCCCCCAAGGAAGGGCAGACTGCCCGAGGCCGTGGCGTGTGCTGTGGGCTCAGCTGAGGAGATCCCCAGCGGACAACAAACTGGTGCTGATGGTGTTCAGCACCACAGGGCGTTCCTTGGGTGGATGCTCTGGCTAACCCCCCTCTGACTGTGCACACAGGTGAGGAGCCTGCACCCCTTGCACCTGAGGTTTAAATCACGCCTTTGGCTTTGCCAGCACCGGATCAGGCGAAACAAGAGGAACAGTGACTGAGCCACCAAGGCTGCAGCATCCTGCACTGACATGGCTTGTGGCTTGTGACTGGGGCTGGAGCAGCCCCAGCTCCTTTGTGCAGCTGCAGGACAGGGACAGGCTCACACTGGGACAAGCATCCCAGGCAGCAGCACGAAGGCTGAGCAGGCAGAGCAGGAGCAGGTGCCCCAGCAGTGGAGGATAACTGCGGTAAAAGCAAACCCCGTGCATAAGAAGCAGCACCTACCGTGGTGTAATGCTGCATCGGGTCACTGATGTACAGCATTTTAGTTGTCTCGGGGCTCACGGAGCGAGGGGAACCGTCCTGCCACGGGAGTCATGGGGTCGGGGTGGTGATGGAGGCAGCCAGGGTGGGATGGTGGGTGGAAGGAGGGAGCAGGGCTGGGCTGGGCAGCGCCAGGGATGCTGCTCTGCCCGCCCGTGTGCTGCCGTCTGTTGGCTTTTTTGCTTTTTTCATCTCCCTTAGTTCTGTCAACTCGCTGCATCCAACAACAAAACGGGGCCCACCCCTTCTATCCCTCATGACTATTCATTAAAGCACAGGGCAGGTCCCAGCTTGCCCAGTGATGGACTGGGCGATACCAACCATTCCCATTGCAGGGAGAGCAGGGGTCCAGCTCCACCATCAAACCCAGCCAGATCCTGCTTCCTAAAGCTTCTTCCAGTCTCACAGGGCTGGAAACCTGCTTGGGTGGCACCTGTCACCAGCACACTGAAGTGGCCACACTTGCACCAACAAGATGATCATCCCTGTCTAGATGGACAGATACATAGGTGTGGATGGATGGATGGATGGATGGATGGATGGATGGATGGATGGATGGATGGATGGATGGATGGAGGGATGGAGGGANAGGGATGGGTGGAGGGATGGAGGGAATGGATGGATGGAGGGATGGATGGATGGATGGAGGGATGGATGGATGGAGGGAGGGAATGGATGGATGGAGGGATGGATGGAGGGATGAGTGGGTGGAGGGATGGATGGACAAGCAGACATCTAGAGGGATAGGCAGGGACAGATTGGGATGGATGGCTAGCCAGAGCATTGGGGTGACCTGCTCTCAGCCACTGAGCATCAGCACTGGCTGAGCCCCACGAGCAGCAGGAATCAGCACAGACTGAATGGTCCCTCCTTCACCATTTCCCTCTCTTGCCTCTCCCTCAGGCCAGGGACATCCTGTTACCTGTGCTTTTACTGTCCTGCACCCCGGGCTGCACCGACCCTGCTGGGCTTGGCTTTGGTTACAGCAGGAGCGAGGGGAAAGGTGAGGGCTCACCCAGCAAGGGGCAGAGCCCCAATTATCAGCCCTCTGCCTGGCTCCTGCCCACTGTGACACCGGCTGGGGAAGGGAGGGAAAGCGAGCAGAAAGGGAGGGAAAAGGGGCTGGGGGAGGGGAGGCAAGCTGTCAGAGAGGGAAAAGGCAGATTTCTGGAGGGAAACGGCAGCTTTCTGCAGGGAGATGCTGCCAACAGCCAGAGCTGCTCCAGGGATGCTGCTGGGAGGTGGGGCACTGAACATGCACAAGTGACCTGGATGTCTCACACGCCTGCAATGCTTTTTCAAGACTTTGCCTTAGACAGAGGGAAAGGCTTCTTGTCAGAAAGGCAACGGCACGGACCTGGGGCTGCGGTGGGAGCAGAGCTGGGTGCTGAGAGTACAAAGTGCCCCTCCAACAGCTCTGCCTCCTCAGCAGCTTACAAATGACTTTTCCTATGCACTGTAGCAGAGTGAAAGACACCCTGTTCCTGTCGTGATACTTGGTGCAGCACCGAGCCCCTGCTGCTGTGCAGAGATACTTATCTAACAGTGACTAGCTGTGGTTTTACCAACCCCTCTGCCATTGGTTGCAGGTGATCAGACCCTGCACCAGTGCCAGCAGCAGCAGCACACCTGCAGGGGATGTGCTCCCCACAGCCCCCAAGCCACCCCGTGGGGAAATCGAGTCTGTGTGCAGTGCAGGAGCCCCCCGTGCTGCCTGAGCACACTCACCATCACGGAGTCGTTCATGCCTCTCATCTGGAACACGTCCATCGTGACCTCTGTGCGACTGGAGCCCTCATTGCTGCCCGTGGCTGGAGGGAGGTCGAAGTAGGTGCTGTCTGGCTCCCTGAGCAGAAGGTGAGGGCACAATCATTTTCCCAGCTCTCTAATGCTGCCTGTGCCACTATCACCACCCCGCAGCAACTCACAATCCTCTCAAACCCTGTGCCCTCCCCAGCTTCTCCCTCCATCCTCTGCTTTTATTTCCACATGGCAGAGGAGGTTTTGGTCAGGCAAACTTGCCTGGCAGGTAAAGCAAGCAGAGACTTGGGAAGCTCTGCATCCTCCTAGCTGTTCCAGCATATCTGTCACCTTGGGATTTGAGAGGATATCAAGGGAGAAAGAGGATGGAATGATGCACAGTCTTTCTCCTTTTAGAGCATGAGGCTCAAAGGCCAGAAGACTTGCAAAGATCTCAATGGGGCTTTAACTTTAGAATTAATGGTCCCAGCTTAAGGGAATCTCTGCTCTGGCCCTGATGCCATCTCCACGTGGCTCTGGAGCACTGCAGCAAAACCAGGATCCATCTATGAGACAGTGCCACATACTGTGTGCTGGTTTCAAGCAACAGTTTGGCAAATGGAAGGGAGACTGCAATCTGGGAGCAAAATTCTCAATGTGGCAAAAGCATCTGTGGAGAGCAGAGGATGCAAAAGGAACTTGTCTGCTCCTGCCTCCAAACACACCTCCCAGGAAATGGTCACCCTCCACTTACAGTGTGCTCCAGAGGTGCTCGAATGTTGTGCCTTCATCAGCTGGAGATGACTGGGACATCTTCACAGTGGGGGAGTCTGACAGAGGATAAATCACTCTAGGGGCAAAGGGAAGCAGCAGGGTTAGCACTGCCAGCGTGCCGTGCCGTGCTGAGCCATGCCATGCCAGCAAAGCAGGAGTCCCCCCCAGCCCCACCTTGCTTCTGGCAGCACAGCAGGGGCCAGAGCCCCCAGGGCCCACCGTGGGGGCACAGTGCCCCTCACCCCCAGCAGCTGCAGGCTGGGACAGTGTGTGGGGGGTGACCCGAGCTCGGCCAGGGGGCACATCCTGGGACCTCTGGGAAAGCCTGTTCTCCAGCCAAAGCCTTCTGGATGCTACTGCACAGCCAAAACCAGGGTCCTGCTCAGCCCGGCCCGGCCCCCCACCCCTGGCCGCTGTGCCTTGGCCTCTCTCAGGGGCAGCAGGAGGCACACAGCCCCCCTCGGCCCTGCCTGTGTGCCCAGGGCCTCCCTGCCCCGCAGCCACACATGGCGCGGGGCCATCCCGAGCCCACGCTGCCTCCCTGGGCGGGCAGCCCTGCCTGCAGCTGCCCTCCTGCCCCTGGCCCGCGTTCCCCGGCAGCAGCAGGGTCACCTCCCTGCCCTGGCTGACATGGATGTGCCCCAGGCATATCTGGCTGCTGCTCTTACCCACGCGGCCTTTAGCATCTCATTTCAACCTGGACATCTCACAGTGAAACCCCGAAACTTCCTGCTTTCGGGGAGCGAGCTCCGAGCGCAGGGCAGCCCCTCTCTGCTGAGGGATGCTCAGGGTCGCCCAGGCCCCTGGGACTCGGCTGGGGACCGTGTGCCTGCAGGATAGGGAGTTCAAACGAGAGCAGGGTGGCTTTCCCCGTCAGCAGATCCTGTGAGCTGCTTCCTGCGAGGCCCAGCGTCCGCAGCCCCCCTGCTCAGAGGGTTTGCTGTGGCACAGGAGGGTCCCATGCCAGGGGAGACACAAGGAGGGTCTGGTGTCCTCCCATCCCGCGTGTGACACACAGAGAAATGAAAGGACCTGCACAACAGCTTTGAGAGAAGGGAGAGAGGCAGATGACTGCTGGTGGCCTTACCCTGCTTCCATGCTGCTTTCCCTGGCCCAGGGTAGCTTGAGGAAGGAGCCAGGCCTTTCCCTCCGGAGGAGAAAGCACCTCTGCACCGCCCCGGCTGTGTGGTCATCACGGGTGACACCAGCTCTAACCACGTGGCTGCTCTCGTTTTCAAAAGGAAAGAAATCTGACTATTTTAAGGGCGTTTTGAAAGTTCCCTTTCTCTTTCAAAGCACAACCTGTGTGTGTGCAAAGCCAGGGCAGATTCTTCTCTTATTTGAGCTCTAAACTACAGAGTACAAAGGGAGGCTGGGATGGTCAGTGCTGTTAAGGCACATCCCTTCTGCTCATCCTGGGAAAGCCCCTCTGCAGCAAGAGTGACAGCCTGGCACAGGGCACCTGGGATGGTAAAGAATCACAAAAGACTTAGAAACACGGTTCCCCAAAATTGGCACGGTGCTGATGTAATTCCATCTGAAAGGATGTGTCATTTAGAGCCCCATTGTACAATGAATGGTGGAGGCATTCACATCCAGGGAAGTTGGGAAGCCACTGTGATGGTGAGATTCAGCAAAAGGAAAAGACACCCGGTGAGGAGCAGTGGGAAGAGCCTTACAGCCTCATTCCACGTGGCTCAGGAAGCATTACTGATGCCTTAGGTGCAATTATCTTCCCGTGTCCAACGCCGAGTAAACGGCACCTGGGACTGAGCACATCAGCAGTGGAAGAGCTCAGGACCAGCCACAACCCAGGTTCAGCCCCCTGCCCCTTCCAATCCCCCAGTTTGGAGCCTATTCTGGCTCTTCCCTAACTGGGACAGCTCTCTGCTATCACCAGCTTCCCAGAACCAAAAAAAGACCTGAGGTATCATCCTGATTTCTGCCAGGAAGAGTTCTGCAGCCAGACCCTCCCGGGAGGATTTATCACCTCCAGAGACTCCAAGCTGCTTATTAAAGCAAAGATCTTCTTGCCCAGAGTGCAGCAAGGAATTCTCCATCCCTCTGCCTTGATGCTGCAGGGAGGTGGCAGCAGATGCCTGGCATGTCTGGCACAGCTCAGGAGCGACCTGCACTGGATTTATTGCGGGTTTCTAGAGGAAATGGGACCAAAATGCACAAACCAGGGGGCTGATGATGGGATCCGAGGCTGCCGGTGGGATTTGTTGGTGTTCATTGTGAAAACTGCTCTCTCACTTCCCCAAACCTGCTCCAGCCATCGCTGGATTGCTGCTTCCCTCTGTTGCTAGTCAGGGCATTGCAGGGGAGCTGCACACGGGCAAGGAGGCCAGGAGGAGGGAGAGAAAGCCTGTGAACAGGTGATCTGCCACCTCTGCTCGCCCTGGAACTTGGCTCAGCCCACGGAGAGGCTGTGACCCTCGGGATGTGGGATCCTGCTGGGTCACACCAGGGCCGGTTCCTTCTGTCCACACACTTTCCATGCCACTGAGATAATTTCCAAGGATTAGTATGGAAAAGCTCAGTGTCCTCAGTTGTCCACACTGCTGTGGTGTTGTCTGCGTCCAAAATGCCAAGTCAGCCCCAGCTCAGCTGAAGCAGCTCTTCCCCTCCAAGCCCCAAGGGACAGAGGGAGAAGGAAAACACACACCAAGGTACCAACAGCCACCCCAAAATGGGAGAACAATTCCCTGGGGAAACAGAATAGATGAACCTCTGTATATCCAACCATACTTCAGTCATGATTTGTGTTCTGACCACAAGCCTGAATATATTCTTAGAATGATTACAAACTCCACCTCCTTCTCTCACCACTGTGAGGAAAGCCTTGCTGACAGCACTGCCTGGCCACTGAATTTCTACACTTTCTAGACAGAGCATCTTTGATCTCACCATCCACTTTAAGGCTCAAGGTTAGCACCTAGAAATGCTATTTCAGTTAGTGGCAATAAATTCACAGCTATCCTGCTGCTCCAGCCCAGGATGAAATGTGAGGGCGTTTTGCAGCCACCTTAAAGGGAGATAAATGATTGAACCCTGTAAAACAGGGCTATGACTAATTCCTAAGGCCCATCCTGAGAGAGGAAGGCTTCTGAGAGTCATTTCCACCTCTCAGACTGAGCTGCTTTCCTCTGCACAACAAGACCCATCGGGTTTATCCACAGCAAACAACTTCATGTTTGCACAATGCTGCCAGTCCCAAGGTGCCAACGCTGCTCTGTGCTATCATTCATTTGTCCCAGATTATTAAATCCACACCTGCAAAATGAAGTTTGGAAAAGCAACCAAAAGCGAGTGAGTGAGCTATCCTGAGCACACCCAGGAGCCCTCCTTGGGGTCCAGCAGGTTATTAACAATTTCCTTGCCAAAGAGGAGGCCGGCTGGACAGGAATCCTTCCTGGATGGAGTCACAGAATCACAAGGTTGGAAGAGACCTCCAAGATCATGGAGTCCAACCCTTGCCCTAACACCTCGACTAGACAAGACCATGTCACCAAGTGCCACATCCAGCCTTTTTTGAAACACATCCGGGGATGGTGACTCCACCACCTCCCCGGGCAGACTATTCCAATATTTTATTATTCTTTCTGTGAAAAACTTCTTTCTAATGTCTACCCTACACTTTCCTTGGTGCAGCTTGTCGCTGGCAGGCGGGTGGTGGTGGGGCAGCCGCTCTCCCTCCCTCCCTGGCAGCTCATCCCCGTGGTCCAGCCCCCGCATCTCACCGGGATCCCTCCACTGCTTCTCCCGCTCCGGGCTGGGCTGGCTTTTACTCCACACCTAAAGGCACTTGGGCGCAAACTTCCCGAGGCACTTCTCTAACGTGTCACGAAGCCAAGCGGCCTCAAATCATCTCGCAGCCGTGCCCCGGAGCGCTCCGCGGAGGGTCGTGCCGAGAAACTCCCGCACACCGAAGAGCGAGGGGGTTTGCTTTGGTAGTTTTTTTGTTTGCCTCCTACCTGCGTGCCGAGCTCCGCCGCAGGTCTCTCGCAGACAGGAGCGGCCCGGGATTGAGGATCTACGTTATTTCCCGCACCACAAGCCGGGAGCGTCCCGGTCGCCAAGGCAATGACATTGGAGCTGCCGCCGAAAGCGGCGTGAAAAGCGAGGCGAGAGCTCCTTCCCGGGATAGGAGGCGGCTACCAGGGGGGTGGGGAAGGAATCGGGCTGGGCAGGGCGGCCACGCAGCGGCCAGCAGGTTGGGAGGGACGTGTGCGACACCAGCGCGGCAGGTGGCACCTTGTCACCCCTGTCCCCGCCGTAGGGACCGGCAAAGCGGGGGCGTGCGCCCGCCCCGAGCACCCCGCGGAGCGCTTGTTCGGGACCCAAAGGAGAAGGGAGAGCCGAGGGTTTCTGCGCTCTCGGGGTTTATTCCCAAAGCGTGCTGTGTGCCCGGGGGTCCCACCCGGGCCGTGCTGTCCCTGGGGGTGGGGGGACACACGGAGGATCCTCAGCCCCGCGCGTGGATTTTGGGGACACGCGTCCCTGTCCCCTCCCCGGCACTGGGAGGGGGCTCCTTTCCCAAAGGAACACGCACGCTGGGAGAGGTTAGCTGGGTTTTACCCCGTCGTTGCCGTGTGTGCGTTTATTAATTCATTGATTGGGTTTCAGATTTATTGATCCATCCCAGCAACTCGCATCCTTTTTGCGGGGGTATCTCTCTAGTGCAATCGCCAGCTTCTCTGTCCTATCCAGGGAACCCGGGGGGACATCCCGCCTGTGCTCGCGTTCGTGTCCGTAATTAGCCAGAAGGGGTGATTAATTAAAGGGTAGGCGTGATTAATCAGTCGGGGCAGCCCTGAGCGCGCGACGCTACCCGCGCAAAGCCACCGTATAAGGATGGGTTCTCTGACGATGAGGAGCTTGGAGAGGGGGCGGAAAAACAACCCCCCCACCGAGGCTCGTTACCGCCTCATTTGCATATAAACCCTCCCCTCCCCCAGCCGCCTTTCCCGCGCTTTTCCCGCCGCTTGGCGCCCTCTGTCGGGCGGGCGCGGCCCCCGCAGCGGCCCCGCCCCTTCCGGCGGGAGCGCAGCGGGGCGGGCGGGGCCGCGGGTTCGAATCCCGCCATGAACTTCTCGGAGCTGTTCAAGCTCTCGGGGCTCCTGGGCCGCTTCTCCCCCGACGGGCGGTACCTGGTGAGTACCGGCCGTGGGGCCCGGTGAGTACCGGCCGTGGTGCCGGGTGAGTACCGGCCTGCAGGGGCCGGGCAGCACCGGCCTGCAGGGGCCGGGCCGGACCCGCCGCGTGTGGGGGCCGGGTTGGGCCCGGTAACAGCCCCTTCTGCCCGGGCCGCGCTGGGGTCCTATGGAATAAAGCCGTGGTTACGAGACAGAGCGATTTATCGGTTTAAAGCTGGAGTTTTTCAAGCAGCAGCCATGGAATGGCCGGGGGTTCTGGTGGTTGCCGACCCCCCCCCCCCCCCCCGTTTGGCGGCGGTTCGCAGCCGAGCTCAGAATCACAGAATTTGGGGTGGAAAGCACCTTAAAGCTCATCCCATCCCACCCCATGCCCCGGGCAGGGATAATCCCACTGCCCCACCTCGCTCCAACCCGGCCTCGGATGCTTGCAGGGATGGAAAATCCATGGACCAACCTGTGCCAGGGCGCGCCCACCCTCCCGGGGAGGGATTTTCTCTCTAAAACCTACCTTTGTCCCTCTGAACTCGCTCGGGCCGGTGGCCGTGGGGGGCTGCAGGACCCGCTGAGCCCCAATTCTTGCCCCCCCAGGCCTCCTGCGTGCAGCACCGCGTGGTGGTTCGGGACGGGAGCTCCCTCCAGCTGCGCCACATCTACACCTGCCTGGACCACATCCAGCACCTCGAGTGGTCCTCGGACTCCCTCTTCATCCTCTGTGCCATGTACAAGCGAGGGATCGTGCAGGTGAGGGGCCGAGCAGGGCAGGGGGTGTGCCCTGCCGGGTGTTGAGCCAGCCCCAGGCTTTGCCAGAGGAGCGTTATCAGTTATTGATAAGGCGCTTCGAGGGCACCCAGCGCGCCGGCACTTTTAAAACCACGACAGGCGTCTTAGTTTGAAAACCAAGAACGTTTAGAATAAAAATACGCAGCAAAACAAGTCAAAGCTGGAGATCCTTACTGGGGTAAGTAGTTTCTTAACCGCAGCAGGAGGTAGATGCCTGCCAGCTTGCTAAACTAACCCCGTGTTTGTCCCAGATAAAGCAACCCACTTTGCATCCTCCCCCGGGGCTGTGCGACTCACTTTTGCAGCGGGATGCAGCGCCAGTCCTTCATGGCCAGGGCTGCTGGGGAGCAGGGCTGGCCCCGGGCAGAGGCGTGGCTGATGTGTCCCCTCCTGTGCCAGGTGTGGTCGCTGGAACAGCCCGAGTGGCACTGCAGGATCGACGAGGGCTCGGCGGGGCTGGTGGCCTCGTGCTGGAGCCCCGATGGGCGTCACATCCTCAACACCACCGAGTTCCATGTGAGTGAGGGCCCGGGGCTGCTCTGCTCAGTGTCAGGTGTTGCTGCTGCTGCCCTTTGCCTCCCAAAATAACCCGGGTCTCTTAAAGCTGCAGGAGGGGTGGGGGACACGGGGGCTGTGCTCCTGTATCTAACCCGGGGTAACTCCAGGTTTTGGGTGTTTGTTGTTCTGTTGGCCTTTTATCCCCTTGCCTCTGATCCGAAGGTAGAAAACGAACGCTTTAATTTGAAGGTAAAATGATGTGTTTGATGTTTTGATGGCATTTATCAAAGCAGCTTTAGAAATCCAGTGTGTTGTTTTCCAGCTCAGGATTTCTGTCAAAACACCCACCACGCCATCGATGTCTCAGAGTGATCTGGAGCTTAAAAACAGGGGTTTAGATTGATGGACCTGTGAGATGAGATTTGGATCCAGATCCTGGAAATGTTTTCCCAGTTGTTGGATTTGCCACACTTGTAAAGTTAAAGTTAAAACACCTCTAAGTGCTTGTTAAGAGCCACATGCAAACTGTTGTTGGAAGGCCTGTGCATCCTGATTCCTCCACCTTTGCATTTGAGCTGATGATTCCTGTTAGTACAATGATGAAGGGTCAGAAAATAGCCAAGAACTACATGTGAGACACTTTCTCTGTCTTTTACTCTTTTCAAAACTCTGGGTGGGTTTCAGGTGGCAGGTTCCTGTGCCATCCCCCTGGTGTGTGCTGAATTCACATGCTGCAAGATTTCTTCATTTTTTGGGGGGCAAACCCCGGAGTCAGAGGGATGTGGATGGAGATTGTGTATGTGCAGACCCACTCCCTCACCCCTTTGGATGGTGGGGTGTGAGGAATGATGAGGCCTTGGTTTTCCCAGGTGTGAATCACTCTGATGGCAATTAAAATTTAAAAAGGAGCCCAGAATCCCCAGTGCAGCCATCCCTGCTGGCCCCCAGTGCAGGCTGGTGCTGTGTGCTCCAGTGAGTATCTCCTGTTATGTGTGTGTGGGGGTGGCCCAGCAAGGATTTATTGCCTCCCAACAGCACTGGGTTTGACCTTAGAGGATTTCATTAGGCTTTTGCCAAGTTGGCATCTGTGTTGGGCTGAGTTTCCTCTCCAGCTGTAAACAGGTTGCTAAATCAGCTGTTGTCAGGCAGCTGCCTGGGCTGGGTTTGCTCCCTGGGCTCAGTGCACAGTCTGGGGCACAGACATGGGCAGTGCTGGGGACAAACTGGGAGGATATTTCATGTCAGTGTGTTATCAAACCCAGCCATGGCCTGGGGGATCTGGGGGGTTCCCTCTCAGCCAGCTCAGCTCAGCTGACACTTAAGACAGCACCAACTAATCACTGGGGCTGGTGATGCTCCAGGTCAATGTGTGAGCTTGCAGTGCAGCTCACAAGTGACTTTCTTACTCCCTGCAGTTTTTTTTTTAAAGGATATGGTTCTGCTAATTAATTTGTAGTGATCTGTACTTAGCAGTGCCTCAGGGAAATCATTACAGAATCCCGGGGGGTGGAATAAGATGGGCCTTAATGCCCTTTCCCACCCAAACCATTCCCTGATTCTCTGCCTCCTGGTGTGAAGATGTTCCAGGGTGTTTCCCTGAAGTGCTGTGCTTATGAACTACACCCGTGGTGCTTTCTCTCCTTCCACAGGAGGTTCTGAAGCATTAAGGAGCTCCCTTGGCAGTCCAGCAGCAGGGCCCAGGGTATGTTTCTGTGTGTACCCGAGCTAATCCCTGGTAACTGAGGGGCTGCCTTGGCTGAAAAATGCTTCCTGTCCAGGAATGTGCTCCCAATAATCTCCTGAAATCCAGTGCTGACAGACACTGCTATGTAAGGGGCTGAGTGACCCAGTCAAGTCTGGGACAAGAGTTGACAGTCATTTGAGCTGTAGGTTGTTTAAAAGTGTGTTTTTGTCTGCTGAAAATCACCAGTCCTACACCTGCCTAGAGCTGTCAGCATCAGGCCATAGCCCTGGGCCTGGGGCTGGACACTGTTTATCACGTTACCATCTAAATACTTCTTATTTCTCAGCTGCTTTTAGGCTATTTTAAAAATGCTTCTGCTTTTGGGTTGTTTTTCCACTGCAAAACAACAGCTGAAAACTTCTCAGACACCATTATCGTGGGGATTTCAGTTTGACAACTCCACTCAGTTGAGTCATTACCCTGGACTGCAAGTATTCCCTAAAATGAGCAGTGGAGAAGGGATTGCTGCAGACTTTACTGACCAGGGTCTGTTCTCCTGCTGTAACAGCAATTGTCCCATCCCTGCAAATTCCCTGAGAAAGGCAAAGAGCAGCAGTGCAAATTTCCTGTCACTTTTGAAATGTTCTGGTTTGTTTTTTCACCCTCTGATGTCTCTGTCTCTCCTAATCCTGGCTGGGAGCTGTGACATGATCTTTCTAATCTTCACCTAATTTATGTTGGCAACCTGAGTGAGAATGTGGAATAATGTTCCAGGTGGGAGTATGAAGGTTTTCCCTTTCTGTCACAATTTAATTGCAAACAGACTGTTAATCCAGGTAAGGGGATGTGAAATCCATGCATTAAGCACAGAATGTGAGGTGCTGACTTGATAGGAATATCTGAGTGCACAGATGGAACAACAGAAAAGGCTCCTGATTTCAGGAATCAGAGGGGGTTTGGTTTTGCATGTTCCTAACCCTGTGTGAGCTGGGTGAGAGGCTGCAGGGGATCAGGACAGACCCACAGCTCTGCCTTGCAGGGGTTTGCTGCTCTTTGAGCCTGCAGCCCTTACAGGAGAGGGAGAGGGAAGCTGAGCAGGCAACAAGGGGCAGGACAGGAGGAAACAACCTTGAGGAGCACCAGGGGAGGCTCAGGTTGGACAGGAGGAGGAATTTCTCCCTGGAAAGGGTGATCAGGCCTTGGCAGGGGCTGCCCAGGGAGGTTTGGAGTCCCCACCCCTGGAGGTGTCCAAGGAAGGGCTGGACTTGGCAATGAGTGCTCTGGGCTGGGGGACAGGGTAGGCATTGGAGGCCTTTTCCAGCCTCAGTGATCCTCTGGCTCCAGGATGGGGCAGGGATTGATGCACAAAGGCTGCAAAGCAAAGGTGTAATTGCCTTTTCTCTGTGGTGGAGCCTCAGGCAGAGGTGACAGTGGCAGCATGTGCTGCGTCTCACCTCCAGAGAGTTCCCTCTTCTCGTGCACTTGAGCTCCTCATGAGCAGCAGGGTTTTGCCTCCTGAGGCTTGGAGCAGGCAGTGTGGTCCAGGACAGCCAGAGGAGCTCATCATGAGGCCAAGCAGCAGCACAAGTGTAAAAACCTGGATGCCTTTGTCAGGAAAAATGATGATCCAGCCCTCAGCATTCAAAGCCTGCAGCTGCTAAGCTTGTATTAAGTGGCTGGGGAATGTGTGCTGTGTATTTGGCTCAGGGGAGGCAGAGCAGCCAGTGCATTTAGGGCTGCAATTAATAGTCCTCAGCAGCATTTCAGTGCTGCAGTTGCTGCAGAAGAATGTGAGGAGGCCTCGTGTTGGTATTTTTAAAGTAAATCTTGCCTGAGGAGCAGAATAACAACACACAGGCTTGGTGTGGGGGTGCAGGGGTAAAACTTGGTTAGTGCTGTTCATCTGTGGGTTCCTCCAGCACCTACAATTGTGGAAGGGGATTCTGCCCCTCAGGTGAGACCCCCCCCACCCCAGCAGAGCTGCTCCAGCCCTGGGATCCAGTACAGGAAGGTCTTGGAGCTGCTGGAGAGAGTCCAGAGATGGCACCAAGGTGATCAGAGCTCTGCTGGGAGGAAAGGCTGAGGGAACTGGGATTGTTCAGCCTGGGGAACAGAAGCTCCAGGATGTCCCAACTGTGGCCTTTCATTGCTTGAAGAGGGCACAAGAATGATGGAGAGAGGTGGATTTCCAAAGGCCTGGAGTGACAGGACAAGGGGGAATGGCTTCAAACTGTCAGAGTAAGTTTGGGCTGGATATTAGGGAAAATTCTTTTGTTTTATTGCAAAAAGTCCTACCTGCAGCTCTTTTGGAATCTTACCTTGGTGCAGTGAAATGCAGCAAAACACAAGGGGAAAACTGTCCCTGGAACCATTCCTGGCTCCAGCTCCAAAGGTTCACATGCCATTCTGAGGAGTGCAGTGGTTGCTAAGAGAGGGGAGTATTTGTTTTTAATTGGATAATGTGCAGATGGCAGGGCCAGCCTCGGGTGCAGCTGTGACCTTGGGGAGCTGTGGGGCTGCAGCTCTGGGGGCTCCTCCAGAAATCCCCCAGCCACCAGTGCTTGGCAGGGCAGGCTGGGGGCATTTTGGCGTTTCTCAGTCATTAGGCAGCATTGCCTCCTTGTGTGTGGCTGAGGAGGGACAAGGAAAATGCAAATCAGCCATCAATGAAAGTGTCTAAATGTTGAAAACTACAGCTCAGTTTTCACCCTCAGCAGCCTCTTCCCAAGGGACACGATGTTGTGAAGGGTCTGTAACCTGCCATCCTTCCAGAAAGGCAGGAAATCCCCCACCTCTCATCCAGAGCCTGTGGTGAAGCTGTTCTTCCAGCTGCAAAGTGACTCTGGGGTGGATTGAGAAGACACATTTGTGCAAATGTCAGCGACTTCAGTGCTAATGAAGAGCTTTTCTCCACAGTGGAGGTGTGGATTTTGTACACAGAGTATTCAGTGTGCTGCAGGGTCAGCTTGGGAGAGAATGCCTCACATACATTGAGCCATACAGAGTAGCTGCTGAGTTTAATTACCCACCCTGAACCACTTTGTGTTGCTGGATGGGGTTGATGTCTTTCTATTTGCTTTATTCTTCCATTACCTAGCAAAATAACCCAGACTGCTCCCTGTGTCTCTGCAGCTGAGGATAACAGTGTGGTCCCTGTGCACCAAGTCTGTGTCCTACATCAAGTACCCCAAAGCCTGTCAGCAGGGTGAGTGTCACATCTACCCACCTATGGGCTTGTTTAATGAGGCAGAATGGGGAAATGAAGTTGGTGTGATGACAAACCCATGTTTGGGAGCAGGCCCTGAGTCCCTCCCTGCTGAGGGCTCAGCCCTAGCAGGGCAGTACCTGTGCCACCTGCAGCCAGCTGTGCCCTGGAGTGTTGTGGCTTGTGTTAGGGGAGGATTCCAGCTGGTCTACACATGTGCATCTTTGTATTTGCTTCTGAAGGGTCCTTTAAGACCCTCCATTATGCTGGATGCACTGCTGGGGAAAAACACTAATCCAAAGTGGCTTTTGTCATCTTTTGCATGGAAAGGTTGGGAATGGGGGCTGTCAGGCCACATGCCAGTGGTGAGCAGTTTCCTGCCCGAGGCTTGCATCCCACAGCTGACAAAAGCAATTATGAATTCCGAGCAAAATCCGAGTGGATGGGGAGCAGTGCCTCGCAGTTGGTGGAGAACCAGTGGTTGCATAAGTGATCCATTTAGCCAGGCTAAATGGAGTGGTTACTTGAAGTCTGTGGGGTTTATATAACAACTGTCAGTGATCAGACGTGTTTTGAAGCTCTGCATCCTGAGAAATTACACATTCCAAGCTTAAAAGTTGCTGGCACAAGCGCATCAGCAACACCGTGCTTTGCCTTGATTAATGTGACCTTCTGTGAAGAGATTCTTCCTCCTCTTTTATGTCTCCTTTGAGTCGGGAGTAACTGTTCCTCACTGAAGGCTCATCAGCTATTCTGCCTTGTTGTCTGTCCTCTGTTGAAGGCAGTTTTCATTAACTCTGTCCTGGCAGGGGTGGCTTTCACCAGGGACGGGCGGTACGTGGCCGTGGCAGAGCGACGTGACTGCAAGGACTTCATCAGCATCTTTGTGTGCAGCAACTGGCAGCTCCTCAGGGTAGGCTCTGCCCTCTCCTCCCACTGCTGCACACAGTGCAGGCCTTGATACCTGGAATGTGAGAGAGAAACTGTTCACCCATGGGATCAGCCCACCAAGGGTGACACCGGTGTTGGGAACTGGGTGGATCTGAGCAGTTGAAGCCCTTAAGGACTTGTTTGTGCATAGTGTCACCTCTGGCTTTTGCATTGGTGGTAGCCCTTGAAAGGATGAAACTGAGCATTCTGTCAACTCAGATGGAACAGGATTTGTTGACATAATATTTCAGATGGTTTTGTGGTTTCTCTTTTTGTGGCAGCATTTTGACACTGAAACCCAGGATCTGTTTGGAATCGAGTGGGCTCCCAATGGCTGTGTGCTGGCAGTGTGGGACTCCTGCCTGGAGGTAGGAGGAAAGGCAGACCATTTTCCTGGAGAGTTCAAGCTGCTCTTCAGCCATCATGTGTAAAGCAGTAACTAAAATAACTGGTGTTTAAAGTGTTTCTTGGAAACATAAAATGGTTTGAGTTCAGCTTTCATTTAATATTTACTTATTTGGGGATGGATGTCTCTGCAAGTGGATGTCACTGTTTTGTAAATCTTCAATGACAGCAAATTCTTTTCAATTTATCTGGGGGGGAAAAAATGATTGTAAACACTGCAGAAGCTTCTATTGAAATAATGAAAGAATAATGGAAGGGTGTCCTACAGCTTTACTGATACCGCATTGCACAATGATTTCACAGCTACAAAAGTGCTCACCCAAAAAGGGAGCAATGAGGGCTGGAGCCTCTGAACTCTCTGTGTTTTAAACAGAGGGTGTTTGGAGTTTGGCTTTGCCTGCCTGTGGGTTCAGACACTGCTGTTGTTGCTCAGAGTGCCTGTGTTTCAGTACAAGCTGGTGCTGTACTCCCTGGATGGCAGACTGCTCTCCTCCTTCCGTGCCTACGAGTGGCCACTGGGCATCAAGTCAGTGGCCTGGAGCCCCAGCAGCCAGTTCTTGGCAATTGGCAGCTTTGATGAGAAGGTGAGAAGGAGGTGTATTTCCTCTCTGTGCTACCTAAACCACATGCAGGACCTGGTCCTGACAGCCTGCTCTTCCCCTGCTGCCTGGGCCAGGTGCGTATCTTGAACCACGTGACGTGGAAGAAGATCACAGAGTTTGAGCATCCAGCAACCATTGCCAGCAAAAAGACTGTAAGTGTGGGTCCCAAATCCATGGAGTTGTTAGTGGTGCTGTGATGCTGCTGTTTTATCAGCATCTTTCAGATGCAATCTAAATCTGTTTCATTTCAGAGACCTTGATTTTTTATTTTTTTTTCCCTCCCTCCTAATGCCTAAATAGGGCTTGGGAAGTTGCATGAAAACTTGGGAATGTAAGAAAAATGGAAGGAATATGTGTCTGTGATCATCTCCTTAGCACTCAATGATTCTCAGGTGCTTCTGTCATCTGCCAGTGTATTTTGTGGAGGTGGTGGCTGCATTACAGATTCAGGTGTGCAGCCCTTGGCAAACTGGGAATCTGAGGAGGAGAGGTCTGCCTCAGCTTTATACAATTCCTGACTTTAAACAGCACTGGATTGTGATCAGAGTTGCATCCTGTGTGGACAGGCTCATCCAGCTCACCTAAAGAGCATTTCCTGGAACATCTGTCAGTATGATTTTATCCTTTGTACCTGTACCTGCAAGGCCTGACAGATTGTGGGCCATTGGCAGCAGGCACAGGGCTTTAGTCTTGTTCCAGAAATCCCAAGCTGATCTCATCCATGGAGGTAACAAGAACAGTGCAGGAGGGGGTGAGCAGGTCTCCTGTGTGGACTGTAACTCTGCAGTATCCTCACAGCTCTCATGATGCCTCTTAACCACAAGCAAGGCATGAGCCATTAAAGCACCTCAGCAAAGCTTCTCACAGCTAAAAAATGCCTTAACTTCCAGTTAGGTGTAAAATATGTCATGGAAAACAAATGGAAATAGCTCTGTTAATCTCCACTACACAGACAGGAATTGCAGTTGGTGTGTTTTATCCTGGTGCTTGTGTTTGGGAATATGTTGTAGGCATGCTGAAATAGTTTTGCTATTTCCTTCTGCAATACTGCACTTTGTTTGCATTTATTTATGATAGAATCAGATTAAAAAGTGAAATCTGTATTCCCACAGTAATGAGGATGATTTATTTTCCTGTCAGGAATAATGAATGAGATGCACCCTGGCAGGTTTGTTCTTTGTAGCCTTCAAGGGTTGTGAGTTTGTTACATTACTGTTTCTGCTGCTCATGGTTCCAAACACCCCTGAGTCCCTGGGAATGCTGGATTCCATCTCTGTCTACCAAAGCCCTTTCCTCTGGTGAACCAGGGGATGCTGAGGCAAAATAAATGTGCAAATGAATCAGTGGGATGTGGGTGTTTGGGAACAGCCCATGTTCAAACTCTCTGAGCCCCTTCTGTAGAACTCTCACTTGTTTCTTTGTAGATTGTGTATAAAGAAGTGGAGAAATCCCCATCTGTTGAAACAGAGAGACTTTCTTTCCCTCCAACAAGAGCATTGGCTAGTTCTCTCTTCAGCACACAGAGTAAATGTAAGCCAAAGTTTACTCAAATGAGACACTTAAGTTTGCCATAGGAAATCTTTCTATAAATAAACAATATAGGTGAACTCTGCCCCTTGGATGATGAAACAGATCCTCTGGATGTTCTCAAGGGCAGTAAAACCCGCTGGTTTTCATTTGTGGCACTGGCGATCACCTTTGTTTTGCACTAATGTTTGCAGTGTTAGTGAAAAGGCAGTGGAAAATTTGATCCCTTCTTATTTTCCTAATTTAATCTCAGACTTGTCTGGATTTCCAGCCTTTCCTTTTATGTGGGAGGGCAGGAAATAAGAAGCTGGTTATATGAAGATGCAGTATCTTAAAAACAGTTGAAGTTTTGACTGGAACCTCTTGGAGGGGAGTAAAACATGGTCCTGTATCACTTCAGAGATGAGAGGTTTTAACAGCTGAGATTTAAATGCATTGTCCATTCAGGCTCACTTAGTGAAGTGCTTTTATTTCCCATTCCAGATGAGATTTCCCAGGTGCCAGTTTCCTTACGGTACATCAAACCAGTTGCTGACAGGGCAAATCCCAAAGTGGGAGTTGGGATGTTGGCCTTCAGTGCAGATAATTGTTTCCTGGCAACCAGAAATGGTAAGTTCTGACTGCCCTGCCTTAAAGGGAACCCTGCTCATGGAATGGGAGGTGTTCCCTTTGTTGCACTTGTGGTTCTGAAAAATCAGCTCTGTAAGGACAGAGGAAACCCTGCCTCTGTCTTGTAGTGAATGTCAAGTGTTGTGAGCTGCCAGAATGGCTGATCAGAGCATGAACTCAGCCTTGGCTCTGTATTTGATGAAAACAGTGGGGGTTTATGTTTCTTCAAGTGTGAGCTCACTCTCTTGTAAAGAAACACATCAATCTTCCCTCTCTATTTACAGCCTGGGTCTCTTGAAAGGCAGAACTCTGCACAACCTGTAGGAGGAGGGATTCTGCCTGCCTCAAATAGTGTGGAAGTCATGGAATTAGATGTTCCATCTTTCCCTTCTATGGCCCTGAGGAGCTGTTCATGCCTGGATGCCAAAGCTGTGGGTCAGGTGCAAAACCCATCAGAGAGACTAATTTAATAAAAGCCAAGGAAGCACTGGGAGATGGGCTAGGTCACTTCTTTTACCACTTCCACAATTTTTCCAAGGCAATACTGAAAGCTTTGCTTGCCAACACTCTAGTGGTGGCACCCTAGGGTGTACCTAAAGCCATTAATTGATGTTTGTGTCAAGGAATGCCCACTAAACAAGTGTGATCCTTTTATCCTTGAGGTGTTACACGTTACCACTTCCTTTACAGATAACATCCCCAATGCTGTGTGGATCTGGGACATCCGGAGGCTGAAGCTCTTGGTGGTCCTGGAGCAACTGGGCCCCATCCAGTGTTTCCAGTGGGACCCCCAGCAGCCCCGACTTGCCCTGTGCACTGGCAGCAGCAGAGTGTTCCTGTGGTCCCCTGCAGGCTGCATGGCTGTGCAGGTGCCTGGGGAAGGTGAGGCCCTGCAGGAACTGCCCCAAGCTGTCAGCAGCTGCTGAGGGACAGAGTATTTGTCCACGGGTTCATCAGGCCAGGTGTTATCCTGGAAATGGCTGGGGGGGGGTTCTTGGAGCTTGTTAAAAACGGGTGTTTTTATCCTCAAAAAAAGGAGTTGATAGTGACCCAGTGGCTGTCAAGTGTAGCTCTCACTCCATCCCTCTTTTCCTTGAGCAAGAGGGTTGCACTGCCAGCTCCTTGCTGACACACTCTGATCTCTTCCTGCAGGTGACTTCCAGATTGTGTCTCTCTCCTGGCATTCCAGTGGGGACTCCATGGTGCTCCTGAGTAAGGACAACTTCTGTGTGTGTTACTTAGAAAGAGAAGAAGTAAAATAAATAAACTGTGTTAAAAACGCTCCCAAGTCTGATGAAGAATGAGGAAAAGGGTCAAAACCTGTTGCCCAGTCTGAAGTGTTTGTATTTATAAACTATTTATTTGAAGGAGCTCCAAGCTCAGTGTGTGAAATGCTGTGATTGCACTTGATGTAGCAACTGAAATGTAGGGAATGAATCTGGATTGCGAGAAAGCCTGAGTGTTGATGGAGTTGAACGTTTCTCTTTGTCAACTCTGGACCCTCATTTTCTAAGACTGTAGCTCTGTGTGTATATAATGTATAGCTATAATTTACATTTTCTAATTTCCAATAAATATTTTGATAGTTACCAACTGTAAGCCTGCACCTCTCCACTCAAGTCTCTTTCAGTTTGATCAGTGATGTGATTACACAATGATTTATCCCAGCACAAGGAAACTGTTCTGTGCACACAGTCTGCTGGGTTGACAGGAACTGTGCCTGGGCCACCAGGGATTTATTTCATGGAATCTTTGAGAGGGATCACAACTGACACTTCAGGATGTTGAATTACAGGCAACTGAAATAGGAGTTTTTGTCCCAACTCTCTGGTGGCAACTGCAACACCCACTGTGTTCTTCCAAGGAAGGGAACCTCTTGTTTAGGAACTAATTGGATATTTTTAATTTTGCTATTTAATTTCACAGCCTCAGTCTCCAGAAAATGAAGAACAAAGACTAAATTGAGTTGAAATTCAACTTTAATACAAGGTTAATGAAAATTAAACAGATAAGTTAGAAAATGCAACTGGAAAGCTGGAGTCAGGATGGACTGCCACATGAGTTTCACAAACACACCTATGTTAAGGCAAAAATACCACCACTGCAGCACAGTGTTTATCCAGCAGATAAATGCTCTGATGAAAGGGCATGGAGAGAAGGTCATGCACAAGGAAAAAGCTTGTTAGAGTCACCTCCTCAGCAATGTCAGCTCAGTGTCCCTTGTGCTGCTTCTCAATTTCACCTCTGGATATAAGGTTCAGGGCAGGAATGTATGAACCAAGGCTGACACACAGTGCTGAAAGTTTTCTCTGTCTCCATTACAAAGCCCTGGCCCAAACTAGAGTACATTTCAGAAAAATGGCTAAGAATATCAATCTAACCAAAATAGAATTCCTTTTCAGTTTTACAAAGAACAGTTTTTGAAGGCAATGGTGTTGGGAGAGGCTTTTGGCCATGTTCTCTTACAACAATCTTTATTCTGTGGCTGCAGCAAGGAAACAGAGGAAGTTCCAGTGGGTTCTTAAAGGGATTTTTACAAAAAGCTCATAAATGCATATTCAGAGTTCACAGACTGCTGCTGAGCAGGTGCCACAGTGCAGCTTTAGCTAAAGCCAGCAAATATTGTTAAAGACTGACTGACAGCTTTCAGAATTCCTAGCAGGCATTAATGAGAGCGCTGAGATGACGGGGAGTGGAACACTAATTGCTCTTTAGACAGCACTAATCAGGCCCAGGCACATGATAGGATTTGACACCACGCACAGGGATCCAGCAGTCAGGTGGCACAAAGGCTCTGTTGTACAGTGGGTGCTGGGGCAGGGTGGCAGCAGGTTCCAATGGCACTTCATGAACAGGGAAGGACAGGGAACATGCCACTGCTCGCCCTGCCAGGACCAGTGAGGGCTGTAAATCAGGTACAAAGGACAAGACTGACACCACCCTGTGTCTGCTTCAAATCCAACCTGTGCATTCCCCAGACCACGGGAACTACATCACTACAACCCCCCCCCTTCCCTTCCCTGGATTTCTTTGCCTATCACGTGCTCTGCCCTCAGTGTGCTCTCCCCAGGGGACCACAGCAAGTCACTTGCCCTTCAACAGATGACACACCAGGGGTTTTAAAATCCAATTTTGCCTCTTGTCATGGAGTAGCCCAGTTTGGCTTCATTGTTGATGAAGGACATCAGGCCCAGGTAGGTCTCGATGAGGATGGGCCGTTCCAGCACCAGGACTCCAGCAGCACTTCCTGGGCCCTCCTTGTGGGCTTTCTTCACAGCCTGGATCAGCTGGGTTTGGAAGTTTTCCAGCTGAAAGGAAAAAACCACCCTGTTTTTCCACTCTTTTACAAACTGTTAGAGAAACAGCTGCTGATGTTGAATTGTGAAGGGCTGACACCAAAGGTGTAGTCAGAGATAAACAGCCTGTCAAGTGAGCAGGGCCAGGAACACCTCTTTTTCTGTTGGGTTTTACAGGACACTGCACTTCTGGAAGTTTGAGCTTCCTCTATTTTACAGGTGGACAGTGAAAACAGGCTGTTGGACCACCCTGCCAGTCGAAATTCAGAGACTGGGGAGATGCAGCTCACAGCTCTTAAGTCCCATCTCTGATGTAACAGCTTCTGTTTGATTTACTGCTGTAGATAATTCAAAAGAATCAAAGCTGTAAATAAATCCCCCCAGGAGATGAGTGAGGTGTCTGGAGCAGGACAGGCCCGTTCCTTACCCGGCACAGGGATGCCACCTTCTCATCTGCATCTGCCATGGGGTGCTGGGTGAAGGTGATGTAGGGGATGTTGGTGGACCAGGGGTTCCACCTGTTGATGAAGGAGGCACGGCTTTGCTTGTCCCACTGGATGCGGACACCGACACCGTCCCGCCTGCAAGGGAGGACAAGAACTCACACGGTGAGACTTCCCAGTCCTTGAGGCACTTTGAACTGGAATGTCCTGGGTGAAAAAGACCGACTTGAAGCTGAAATGCAAGTGATGGTAAATTTTTCTATGAGAAACAGAAGAGTTCAGCCCCTGAAAGGTGCAGAGGATGAGCGGAGAGCAAAGGAGGTGAAGCTCCTTGGACACTTGGGACACAGTGCCCACCCTGCTCAGCCTGTGCCAGCCCATGTGTACAGGGCTAAGGTGGTACTTACTGCACGTCCTGATTGTGACAGACTTTGCTCCCAAATTACTCACCTACCCTGAAAGTCCTTGAGCAACCTGCAACTACTGACGGTACCAGCAAAGCAGCGGTTGCCCTGAGGTCTTCTAAGGAAGCTTCAGGAATTATTTGCAGAGTTACACGAGCAAAAGGAAGAATCCTCAGACCTTTGCAGTGGTCAGTGACAGGCTGACAGCTCCAACCATTCCATAATAGCCGTGTAAGGGTTGTGCCAATGTTATGGTGTGACTGTGGCATCTTACTTGTTCAGGGATTTGGGAGGGAACTCGAACTCCCCCACGGAGATGGTGTCCACAGCGCCGAGGGCAATCCTTGTCACGTGCTGGCACTGCAGGCTGATGAAGTTGTACTTGCAGACCAGGAGGGACCAGTCTGTGATGAGGACGAGACGCTCCTTCTCATTGTTCCAGTGATCGATTCTGGGGAGAGAACACGACTGACCTTTAGTAGTTTGACTCCTGGCTAGAAACACTCAACAGCTTGGCAGGCAGAAATGTTGCTGAGAAGAACAAAGGTGAAGTCTCAGCGATGCTCTATTTTCTGTCACAGCCTTAGCTTTGCAGGGCTGATGGCCTGTGCCTCAGTGCCCAGACGTAGGTTTGAGTCAGTTTATTAAAACCTGTGCCAGTGCACGAGTGGGTTCTGCGTCTAAATCTGCCAGAGGGCTGGTCAGTGCAGAAAGCAGCCTGGACCACTTCGGGGCTTCGTATCGCAAGATTTAACGGAGAAACGCGCAGTGGGATGCGCGGTTTCGCAGCATCCCCGAGAGCCCCGAGGCCGGGGGTCCCCGGGCCGATCCCTCCCCGCAGCCCGGCCCTGCCCGCGCCCGCACTCACTCCGTGAGCAGCCACACGCTCCGCACCTCCCCGTCCTGGGCGGGCAGCACCACCACCCGCATCTCGCTGACCGCCTGCTCGATGCTGCCGGGCTGCGGGGAGAAGGCGGAGGGAGGTCAGCGGGGAGAAGGCGGAGGGAGGGCAGCGGGCAGCGCCCAGGGAGCGGCTCCCGCCCCGTCCCTCCCGCCCCGCACCCGGAACACGAAGTACTGGCGCAGGCGGCCGGCGCGGCCCGCGGTGCGGACACTGAGCGGCCTCAGCGTCTGTCGGGCCGGCGGCTCCAGGGGCGGCCCCGCCACCAGAGTGGCGGCCCCGGGGCTGCCGGGGCTGCCGGAGCCGCCGCCCGGGC
>VXBA01004717.1:337530-373193 GCA_013399895.1 Serilophus lunatus
ATGTGGGATGCAGGATGTAGTGGCGGGATACGGGATGCAGGTTGCGGGATGCAGCGCTTCCCGCTCCGCCCTCCCTGGGTACCGAGTGTCGTCATCATCCCCCGGCGGGGCTGTAGGAGGCGGTGGGTGCTGTCACTGTCCCTTGCCCGGAGCCGGGTTAGGTGCCCGCTGTCGCCCAGCTGGGGCTGTAGGAGGGACCAGGTGCCATCCCCGGTGCACACCCGGAGGTGGGCGAGGCCTGTCTTGGCTCTGCCGTGGATTTTGGAGGCCGAGGAAGACAAGAGCATGCACACACCTCAGAGCATGGTGAGAAGCCCTGTGCTTCGCCAAAATGATGCTCTGCTCTGCCCGGGTGGTCTGGAGCAGGAGTCTGATGTACCCACAAAGCAACAGAATTTCTGGCTCTACAGCGGCCACTGGAGCTCCTGTGAAGCAAATCTGGGTCAAATGTACGAGATCCTTAAATATCACCAGGTCAGAGCTTGGGAAGGTACCAGAGCAGTGCAGGACTAGGGACAGGACTGTGATTTGAGAGCCCTATCACATCCAGCACGCTTGATAGTGAAGATTAAATACCGCCGGGAATGAATGGCATGTTAATGTTTCGGTTTCTGTGGTCTCTGGCATGACTGCAGATATTATCATCACTATTTATGGAGCTGTATCGGCTCTTGGACCACTTTCAGGGCTGTCTTAGAGCCAGAGGATGACATCCTTGGCGGGTGGCTGTGCTGGGAAATGATAGAAAATTGAAAACATACTAAACCGACTTCACAGACAGGGTTGGGTTTCAGATATCTGTCTTTCACATGTGTCCCACAAATTCCCTGCTGTGCTCTCTGCTGCCCTTGCTCACATGGGCCTGTTTGGGTGGGAAACCTTGCTGCTATCTTTAAGGACACTTAGAACAGACCTGCACAGCTGACTTGTTGCTTGGTCACTCCTCTTGCTGCATTCAAATCTCAGCTTTTACCAGTGGATCTTCCCCTTGTCCCCGCAGGCAGCCTTCCAGGCTGACCATTCCAGGCCAGCCAGTCTCCTGCAGTGAGCTGTGTCCTGCCCAGGATTGTCACCTGAGACTATGGGAGCTGTGGCTGGACCGATAATTCCCCCCCTGGCTCCGAGCCCTGTCCTGGAGAGGGAGCCCGACTCCCAGCTCTGCCCAGTCCCTGCCCACTGGGAGGGATCCCTGGACGTGTAACTGGGAAGCAGCCTGTTTCCTACTGTAAGAAAAGTCCCAACTTTTAAATGCTGGACAGGAAAACAGAGGCTTGGATTTATTGTATCCTGGAGCTCTCTCTGTCGCTATAAAACATCTTTATGTAGCTGCCTTTCTTCCCGAGGAAGAATGAAGGATGTTTTCTTCCCATCTGTTAGGCTTGGCAGATATTTTACTGCCAAGTGGAAGCATTAACCCCCTCACCTGCCCTGTTCTCTGACCTGAGGGATTTACGGCACTGCCGTGACCTTGGGAGGCTTCTGGTGCAACGAGCAGCTGCCTCAGTTTCTTCCGAGAGCCGCCAGCTGATGGGCACGGCCCTTGGGGACCTTAGCCTTGATGAACGGTTGTCCTTCAGCGGCAATGCGTCCACGAAACTTCCCCAACCTTTTATTCTGCTTCTCTGACGGAAATCATCACCTGCCAGAGGCCAGGCGTGCCCTGGAGTGCCCCGGGGCAGTGCCCGGCTGCTGTTCTGCATCCTCCTCTCCCTCGGGAAGGGTTTCCTGGCAGCTTCTTGAGGCGGCAGCGCTTCAGTGCAGCATCCCTGCTCCGCTCTGCTCCCATCCCTGCTCCGCTCTGCTCCCATCCCTGCTCCGCTCTGCTCCCATCCCTGCTCCGCTCTGCTCCCATCCCTGCTCGGCTCTGCTCCCATCCCTGCTCTGCTCCCATCCCTGCTCTGCTCTGCTCCCATCCCTGCTCTGCTCCCATCTCTGCTCTGCTCCCATCCCTGCTCTGCTCCCATCCCTGCTCTGCTCTGCTCCCATCCCTGCTCTGCTCCCATCCCTGCTCTGCTCTCCTCCTCGGGGATGTCCCTGTCGGCAGAATTTCCTTGGGAGGCGACCGATGTTGTTATGTGTCGGAGTGCCTAGGGAAGGACAGAATGTCCGTGGGATGTTTTCCGAGCTGCTGGTACAGGGATGTGACCGGAGCTGGCCTTGGGCAATGCCAAGAGCTGCGTGCGAAGCCCCGCTGCTCCATCCCCGTGTGCAGGGCCGCCCCCTCCCCTGCTCGGGGCTGGGCACAGCTGGTGGGAGGGATTTCTCACTGACAACGAGGGGAGAGGCAGGAGAGCATGTGAGGGAAAGGAGCTGGACCTGGGGAAGGCTGGGGGAAGTTTTGTTACTGCCGTGAGCTGCAGAGAAGCTGCTCTAGGGGGGGTGTGTGTGTGTGCGAGGTTCTCGCTCCCGGCTCCGGGAGAAGGGGGGGAGCTGCCTCCTCCTCTAGGGATGGAGTGAGGGGGCACCCCGTGTGCTTCGGGACAAGCCCCTGGGAGGTGGGATTCTCTGCCAGGAGAGCTGCCCTCGTTCAGCCTCCCCCCTGCCAGGTGCTGGATTCCGCAGAGCCTTGGGAAGGGGGTCTCAGCTCTGGAGCAGCTCGACCCACGTGGGCTGTGAGCCCCCCAGAGTTTTTTTGGGGGTTTGTCAGGAAACAAACCCTAGAAGGAAAAGTCACTTCAGTGCGTTTCACTGCGAGCAAATGATCATGAGAAGTCAGGTTTGGTTTGGGGAAAAACCCAGCAGCATCCTGCGCTTGGAGCATTTCCCGTGGACTGAAGAAACTCTCTGAATGAACCCAAGAGGGAGGAAGCATCCAGGAATGATAAACCTCCTGCGAGAACTCCCCTGAATTCCGATAGCTTTGTCCTTTACAAGGAGAGACAGCAGCGAGTTGGGAGCAGGAGGCAGCAGGATCATCCGCCCGGGAGGAGGAGGAGGAGGAGGAGGGACTGGGATCCCCTGGGCACCTCTGGGGGCACCTGGAGGGGCAGGAGCAGTTGCGATGGAGTTTCCTGCGGTGGCACTGTCACTCATCCTGGCGCTGCGAATATCTCCCCTGGCTTCTGAGGGCAAACTCCAGCCCCACATGTGAGTAGGGGGAAAAGAGCTCCGGGGGGGTTTTATCGGGCAGGGAAAGGGAAAGCAGGAGCCAAATACAGTGTTTTCAAATCAAGGGTGAAGTGAGGAGCAGAGAGTAAAGGGGAGGGGGGACTGTTGTGGGTTTCTTTATCTACCCCCAGATGTGCAAAGTGGGGATTAGAAACTTGAAAACCTGGACAGTCTTTGCTTGTAGAAGGGAGCTCCCTGGTTTAACTGAAACGTTGCTGTTGTGTAAATGCAAGTGGTGATTATTCTGTGAATACTTTGCCCTTTCTTTCCAGACCTGCTGTTTTTATGGCACTTCACGGATCTTTCTCACTCCACGTTCCTCCCTGCCCGCTGCTGCTACTCCAGCAGCACGTAGGCTGCTCTTTTTAATTACATTTTACAGTTACAGTTTGGTGTTAATAATTTGGCTGCTCCGGAAAACTTCCTTTGCAAATTTGGCTTCCTGCCAGAAGATGGTCTCTCAGAGCTGGGGGAATCACTCTCATTCCCTTTGTCCCTGGGGCTGGTATGATGTGGGGCACTAACTCCAACTTGCCCTTCCCGAGGGGTTTAATTCTTCAGTAAAAGGGGTCCTTCAGCAGATAAAGGTTTTGCAAGAAGCAGCTTTTTCTCCCAGTGTCAGGGGTTTTGTGCTCCTGCCCTGACAGTTACTCTCAGGACTTCTTGGACAAGGCCCTGGAGCTGAGCCATGTGCCAAAGCAACGCAGTTGGAACTGAGGGCCCAGAGCAGTTGGATGCCAGCTGCAATCTCTAAGCTTTACCACATCCACATTATTTCGTTTCACTTCTTTTATAGAAGGTCTCTTTGTGAAAACTCTGGGACACTTCGGAAGAATTGGAAGCAGCAGAAGCAGCCCCAGATACTGAGTGGCTTGTGGAGTCAGGGACAAATTTCTCCCTCTTTATTCTTAGTTTAAACCACTCACCTGTGCTTGGACAAAGAGTTGGGATTAGAGAAGAAACAAAGTGCAAGTGGCATTTTTCCTTGTTTTCTTACTGCATTATATATACACTACTTACTGGAATTAGTCTTTGCTCTGAATGAGTGGGAAACCATCGCTGTGGCTGGTTGACCTGGCAGAATTTCTTTTCCCTGCAGTGATTTAACTGAGGAGGCAGATGCTTGGGCTTGCTCAGGACCTTGCTGCCCTGTCAGCAGGAGATGCAGTTGCCCATGGCAGGAGCCTGTTTGGGCAGTGGGAGCACTGCAGCCCTCACAGCTGTGACCCTGGACACCTCTGTGCCCCTCTGTCCCCTCTGAGCCCCCCAGCCCTCTGTGCCCCTCTGTGCCACCCCAGCCCTCTGTGCCCCTCTGTGCCCCTCTGTGCCACCCCAGCCCTCTGTGCCCCTCTGTACCCCCAGCCCTCTGTATCTCCAGCCCTCTGTGCCCCTGTGTGCCCCTCTGTTCCCCCAGCCCTCTGTGCCCTCTGTTTCTCTCCCAGGCCGAACGTGTGTGCGGAGCAGCAGCTGCTGGTGGTGGGGCAGAGGCAGCCGTGTGTCCTGGCCCTGCCCCGCAGCCTCAGGGTGTGGAAGCACGACTGTGGAGGCCGCCGGTGGTGCCCAGCCTACGAGCAGAGGTAGGTGCCCTCCCCTCTGGCTGAGGTTTGCTCCCTGTGGCATGAAAAGCAATTCCTGCTCCCCAGCAGAAGGGAGCTCGGTGCTTGCCTGATGCCTGCCACGGGCTTCTGGCATCTCTGGGTTGGAGAGTTTTTAAGTGTTAAGGAATTGCTGAAGATATGTCAGTTTTGTTCTGAAGAAGCTTTGTCCTCCCCGTGGGCTGTTTCCTGTCTTCCAACAACGTGTGACATCTGTTTCCTGTGATCCAGCCACGTTAATGAAATGCCTTATTCAACATCACGTGTGTTACTCCTGTATCTCTACATGTCTTCATTTCAAAGCATCTCAGGGTGTCTTGTCTCACAGAGCTGGAAGCAGGAGCTGGGGCCAAGTGAGGGTTATGGTCTGGAAAAGATGGTGCACGTGGCTGTGGTGCAAATCCACCAGGGAGGACAGGGACTGCTGGGCTAGTGCTCAGCAGGATTTGCTGCAGGATCACCACCTTCCTTCTGCTCCATGAGCTGGACCATGCTCAGGCCCATGTGAGAAGAGCACTGAGCTCAGTGATGCTGGGCTTGTGTGGGGGATACTCACAGTATCCCTTGAGTTCCTGGCTTGTCCAGAGCTGGGAGCCCAGGCAGGAGAGCCTGAGGAAGGAGGACTCTCTGACAAGTTTACAGTGCAGATAATGAACTTTTCTTACCTACCCAGCAGCCAAACCACAAAGTGCCCGAGCTGCTTCCATCCTCCACCTGCTTTTCCGGCCTCATTAGGCAGTTACGAGCCTTTACAGAATCATAATGATAGTTGTCGTCTCAAAGAAACATCTTGGACTCGAGACAGCTTTTAAGTCTTGACTTTAGGAATTCCTCCTAACCTGTAATTGCCAGTAATTACCCTGGTGATGAGATCCCTGTCGTGGTAACAAAGGAACAAGCAGAGTCTGGCTTTTGGCTGCGTTTTAAGAGAAGGCTTTCAAAGGATGGATGCCCTGTCTGCTCCTACTTCAAAGAATGGGAGCTCTTCAGCCCCAGCTGTCCCTTTAGCTCCTTAATGGATGGTTTTGACATCATAAATCAGGGGACTGAAATGAAACAACTTTCTGTTCTGCTTCATTCTAAATATCAGAACAACCCAGTGCTAAAACACTGTTCCTGAGGAAAACACAGAGGAGAAGCCCGTGAGAGATTTCACCCCAGATTTATGGAAGCAGAACAATCCTCGGGCAAGGCATTGTCCCAGATTCCCTTACTGGGACCCTCTGGGAGTCCCCATCACAGCAAGCCTGTTCCAGGAGCTGGGAGCTCTCCTGCCAAGCAGTCGAGGGCAGTGGTGCCTCTGCTCAGCCTCTGCCTCTGGAGCTGCTCCAGTTGGACCCAGCTCTGGCAGCACGGGGCTCAGGAAGTGTATTCACAGCTCCAGGATCTGCCCTGAAGTTGCCCTCAGTGCCTTTGAGGTCCTGGGGGCTACTGGGGGCCACCATGTGCTTCCCAGCAGCCAGACATGGAACATCCTCGGGCTGCTCTGCTCCGTGGCCCTGGATGGGAGGGGTTTGCTCCTTGCTGTGCAGCTCCCCAGTGGGTAACAACAGCAGGTAGCTTTGCTCAGCCCCCTGGAACCAAACTTGGAGGAATCACAGCACTATCCCAGAGGGGCTGGAGGGGATTTTCCAGCAGCAGGGCACAGCAGGATTTCCTGGGTTCCATTAGTTCTGGCTCCTTCCACATTTTCTGTGCCAGAGGCTCCTTAAAACACGAAAGAAAACAGAAACACTGAAGATAAAGTGCCTCCTGCGTGGCTCTTTCCCTGTCTGCAGCAGTCAGATGCCCACAGACACCAAAGCTCTCACAATATTTGCCTTTCCTCAAGGAAAGGCTGAAGGGTCTGAGTGTCTGGTGGGGCCACCTGAGTGCATGGGGGTGACACTGCTCAGGGGCTGCTGGGGCAGCACGAGGCCAGGATCAGCCCAGAGCTGTCCTACATCGCTGCCTCTACCTTTTCCTCCTCCTTTCTGAGCATCCTTGTTGTGTTCACACCACCTGCACCCACCGTTCTTCCCAGTGCCCCCTGCCCTCCCTGGGCTGGAGAGAGCCCCTGGTACCAGGAGGATCCTGATGGATCAGAGCCTGGTGCCTGTAAATTGCTTTCTTGGCTGCTTCTGGCACACAACTGTTGCCTTGATAATCTGCTAATAGCTCCCTGGGATCTGCTGTTTTTCTCAGCTCTGCTTCCACGTGCTGGTTGGCACGGTGGAGTCCGAAGGTTTCCTTCCCAGGAATTAATGGCCCACCATTATTTGCAGTTTTTTTGTCGAAACATTCAAACAACTGGACTGAGCTAGGATAAATATTTTCAGTGGACGTGCAGGACACATCTGCTGTGCCAAACATTTGTTGTTGTTTGCCTGGTTTGTTTTGGTGGAGCAGTTTCATGTCCTGCCAATGGAGCTTTGTAAAAATCGGCTTCAAAAGTTTTATCTGTGTTTCAATTTTCATAAACACAAACCACCAAATTTCCGGGAAAAACTTGGGGCTTTTATTTATTTGCACTTCAGATCAGTGCCTGCTTTGCTCCCCCCAGCTCCCACCCTGGAGGGAACTACTTGGGGTAGTTAAAGGGATCCTCAGCATCCTCTGCCAAGCTGTGTGTAGCAGAGCTTTTGGAGGAGCTTGGTGTTACCATCAGGGCTCTGATGATTTTTAGCTCACCAGCCCCTTGCAGACACCTGCTTCTGCTCAGTGAAGGTGAAATATCTGTTGTTCTTTATATTTGTTTTGTGAGCAGGTAGTGTCAGAGAGGAGCTCAGAGCTGTGAAATAGGTTAGAAAAGGAGAAAAGAGTCCAGGCTGCTGGGAAGACCTGGGTACTTGTCTCTTGTGTAAATTAGGAGTATTTTCTTAGCATCAGCAATCACTGCCAGACCAGGTGGAAAATAATGTCAGCACTCTTTAACCCCCAAACCCCTCGCTTTATTTGCATCCACACCTACAACTTCTGTTCTTTGCAGTTGCCTTGTCCTTCAGGACTTGACCTTGGCTGGGGTTTTGTCCTTGCTGTGTTTCAGAGTCGTTTATTACACGGGCTACAGGCAGCTGTACCAGCTGAGGTCCCAGACCACGTACAGGTGCTGCCCAGGATGGTCCCAGCTCCCCGGGCAGGACGGGTGTCTGCACCGTAAGTGTTGCCCTGCTCACAGCAGGTCCTTCCTTTCCCATTCCTGGGTCCACAATAAATGCTGTAAAAATGTCTTGAAATGTCTTTAAAAGTAACTGGTGTTGGTTTGGTTTTTCTTATTTTTTTTTTCATTATTAATGTTGTCGTTATTATTATTATTTCTTTTAACTGTGCAGCAGGAGGATTCTGCTCTGGCTTCCTGGGAAGTGCTGTGTGTTGCTTTCTGGTTTTGGAGAATTTCCATGTTGCAACATGAAAAGGTTTCAGGGTCCCAGTCATTTATGCGGTTGCCAAATGCTACTAAGTGTTTAAAATCAAGCCCAAACTAGTGTTTCAAATGGCTCCATTGGCAGAAACTCTGGAAACTCCTTCAGGAAGGTGTGTGTGTGTTGGGGGCTGGGTCTGTTATTTTAAGGCTTGCTGAATTTGAGCTGCCTCTGCGAGAGGTTTGGAATCTCTGCATCCCTTTACCTGCTCCCTGCTGTACCCAAAGGGCAATCCTGGGTCCAGGATGGTGGGATCCAGTAAGGGATATCTCAGGGTCTGCCTTGGAGGAGGGAGTGGCACTCATCAGGTCTGGAGTGGAGACCCAGACCCTGAGATTTTGGGATTCTGTGGCTGGATTCCTGCTCTCTCCTGTTTGCTCTACTGAGTTCTCTGCCAAACAGGCATGGAGGTGCCTCCTTGCTGTGAGCTGTGTTCAGGTTTGCACATGAGTCAGGCTGGGGGTGTGCAAACATTAGTCCATAAGATGATTTTATGCTGTTGCTGCAGAAGACAGAGGCAGTTTTATCCCCGTGGGCCCCACATTCCCTGTTCCCCTCCAGACTCCTCTGCCCAACATGGGAGGCAGCTGCTCCTGGCTCCTTCCCCCAAACCCTGCAGCCACATCCAGCTGGGGAAACACTTAACTGCAAACTGTGCTTGTGAGATGTTGAGAGCAAAGGAAAACCTTGAGTCAAACAAAGGTTTATCTGAGCTTGTGTGTAGAGCTAAATGTCACACCCTTGCAGAACCACAGTGCTCCCAGTGCTGTGGGATTAGTTCTCTGCCTCAGTGCCTAATTCTTTTCTGATTTAGACCTTGGAGGTTCTCTTTACCCTCCCCACAGAAAAGCAACTTTGGATTTAAGTAACACTTGGACTTAAGTAGGCAGGAGAACCAGCAAAACGTTTGGGATCTGACCTGGGGAATGAGAGCCAGCTATGGGCAGCTCAGTTGTGGAGGCAATTTGAATTGGACTTGGCTTCCAACACAGGAAAACATCTCCCACATCTGATTGCCTTTTGTTCTGTGAATAGCCTGTCTGTACCTTCCCTGCACTTCCATGCTTGAAGCAAAGGTTTAAAAAAAAAAGGGTTAAAAGGTGTGGCAAGCAACCAGTCTTCTTCCTATTGCAAAGCCTGTGGCAGCAGGAGAGCAACACACTGAGCAGAGGAAGCTCCACAGGTGCCTTGTGACCAGTGAGCAGATAATAACCTCAGCTGAACTCAGGAAAGCACCTTCTGTAAAGATTTTTGCTGCCAAGGAAGTGAGTAATTCCATGCAGGAAGGAAGCAGAGGAAAGGAAATAAAGCTGCTCAGGGCATGCTCTGAACTCATCCTTCTCATCTCAGGGCTGGGAATGGTCCTCATGAGCTACTCACTGCAGGGTTGGGCTGGAGTAAAGAAGAGAGGGACAGCCAGTACCAAAAGCAGCTCAAAATATTCCACAGGATTTGCTGCTGAGCTGTTTGGGAGGGTTGAGGTGGATCATGACCTGTGAGCTCTGTCTTTGGATACCACTGACTTCACAAGCAGGATGTGCTGTAACCTTCTTTCTGGGACAGAAATATGAGTATTTATGTATCTCAAGTGCAAGAGGAAAACAGGGAGCTCATCTCAGTGGGCCTTCAGCACAGGCAGGACCATTTCCAGGGGGTTATTTGGGGCAGAAACTCAAGTGATGCTGCCCTGTGAATCATCTTGTGACTCCCTGAGAGCAGCAGGAGAGCAGCCACCTGGGTACAGCCTGAGGGAGGGCAGTGGCACAGCCCTGCCTGGCCCCTGTGGGGTGGCTGGTGCCCCAAGCTGGGATTCCTGCCCCAACCTACAGACTGTCCTGGGAAACATGTCTGGGCTCTGTGTAAATAACCCCTTGTCCCGAGGAGATCCTGGCTCTTGCTTTGCAGGGGTGTGATGACTTTTCCTGCTGGTGGCTTTGGCCTCGACATGACCATGTTCTTCTGGAGCAGAGGAGGATGTGGGAAGACCTGGCAGGGGATTGTCAGTAAATGGTGAGGTGCTGAGGCAGGGGCACACGGCCAGGGTGTTCTGTAGTGACTGAGGATTTTCTGGGTTTGTGTAGCAGTCTGCAGTCAGCCTGCACTTGCTGCAGTAGCTCTGCTCAATGCCACAAAGCTGTGCCAAAACGTGTCGACGGGATTTGTGGCCCTTCCTATCTGCTCCAGAGATCATTGGTGGTGTTCCAGGAGTGCTGAGGAGGGGAAGGGCATCGCTGCTGACAGTTCAATTAGAGCTGTTGGGCTCCTTGTGGTGGAATCTCTCCAGTGAGGAAGGACATCTTATCTTGCTGTCTGACATCTCTACACTGCAGGGCTCTCTTTGCTCCAGATGCTGGGCTGGTCTTCACTTTTCCTTAAAAATAAGAGCCCCCAACCCATTTGAGGGGCAATTTTCAGCACTGCAGGCTCGTGTGTAGCTGGCCAAGGCCCACTGCTGCCTTCTTGTTTGAACATGATGCACTGTGTGACACTGGCAGTGATGGTAGATACCCTTCTGAGATGGGAGTCCCAGCACCCTCATGGGTACCAGGTCAGGCAACTTGTTTGAGCTTTCTGAGCTGTGCTGGTGCCTGGAAGAAGGGAGCAGTCACTGCACTGGGGGTACTCACTGTTAGCTTAGGTTGGAGGCTGTAGCAAAACCAGAGTGTTCCCTTCTTCCTCACATGCAGGTTTGAGCCTCTAAGCACTGACAGGGGAGGAAGGGGCTGGGACAGAGCTGTGGTAGCAGAAGGGTGAGGGCTTGTTGCCTTCCACTGCCCTCTGTCCTGGAGCATTCATCTCTTTGGGAGGGATAAAGGTCAGAAGTCAAGGCACCCTTTGCATTCTTAGGATGGCATCAGATTCTTTCCCTGCCTGATTGCTGATAGTTTGATTTTCAGACTAAGCTGCTCAGTTTCAAGTGGCCTCTGAGATGCTGCTTAAATTCCACCTGGGTTCCATAACACAGGTAAAACCCTGGGTGATTAGGATGAGGGGCCTGCGTGTCTGGTAATCCCTGTGATCTCCACTTTGAGCTCAAGATGTTGAAAAGCTGAGTCCCGCTGAGTCTGTAACTCTCGATGTGTGTGGAGGAGCTGGAGTTCAGCTGCAGACAGTCTGTCTGTGCTCTGGGGCCAGCCCCTGCCACCCCCAGAAGGGACACGGTGGGGCAGAAAGGCACCAAGGAGAGCTGTGAAGAGGCTGAAGAGGAGATCATTACTCGATTTCGTGCAGGTGACCTTGTCATGGTTGCAATGTTGGCCGTGCCCTGTGCAGGAGGTGCCAGCGTTGGCTCTGCCCTGACCATGCTCTTTTCCTCAGACTGGGAATGGGGCTGGAATGCAGCCTGGCTCTGCTGTGGGATGGGATGGAAACACCTGAGGGATTTGTAAGGAGCCACCTCAAGGCAATGGAGAGCACAGCCTGGCCACTGTGCCATCAGTATGGTTTGCTGTTTGGATGCTTCCACGGGGCTACCAGAGGAGCTCAGCCTGAGCTGCTGGCACCATCTCTGAGCCTGGCACAGCCTCCAAGCCCAGCACGATCCCTGAGCCCATTCACATGCACCAAGTCTGAGCTCAGATTTGTGATACAGGTTGGGAGACTCAGCAGAAAATGTGTCCAGCTGACAATTTAATTTCCTTGTGAGGCTGCTTTCCTTTGTCCATCACCTCTTGGCTGCTGGAGGGTCATTGTTTTGTCAGCTGAAGGGCTGTGACTGAACTCCTGAACCTCTGGCCTGTGATCCAGCCCAGTGTTGGTTAGAGGTCCATCCTGTGCTCCCCTGGGAGCCCATCTCTGCCCACACAGGGGGGGCTGGGCTGTACCTCGCTGAGTCCACGTGTTGCAGGAGGAATGCTTTCCTCCATCACTCTTCCTCTTAAATCTCTCACGTCTCTGACTTCCCAAGAATGCCACCTCACTAAATCCTTGCTAAGGACTCTGCCTGCCCTTTGAGCAGAAGGCAGCGGTGCTTTCTGTAATTCATCCTTTCTTTTCTGTTTCCCTGCACAGTGTCATTGCCCTTTTCCCAAATTTCATTGCATTAAACTCTGTCAGTCTGAATTAGGAGCTCATTTGCAGGAGGCCTGGAGGGCACAGAGGGGGAGACCCACATCCCCCCCCCCCCCCCCCGGGCTGGGAAGTAGGTTATTATGATTTCCACTCGGTATGTGCCAGCCTGAAGCACAGAGCAGGGGATTGTCCAGCTCATTCAGGAAATCTGGGGCACTGCCAAGAATAACACCCCTGTCTTCTAACCCCTGATTTGTGTAGCTGAAATTGCTTCTAATATTTTCCATTGTTGTGCTTTGGGTCTCGCTGAGCTGCTCTGAGGGCTGAGTGCTGCTGGCGAGTTGGGCACCCTGGAGCCAGGCTGGGCTTTGCTGGGACCCCCTCAAAAGCCTGTTTTTTAGATAATTAAGATGAAGGATTTGAGGAGGAAAAAAAAAGCCACTGTGCAATTTGCCCATGCAGTCCATGCAGTCTTACGGTGCTAAGGCTGGAAGGAGAAGGCTAAAAGACAAGACAGTTGTTCTTGCATGACCAGAGCTGGGAATACCTGGAGGCTGCAGCCCCAGAACACCTTGGCACACACCTGGAGATGGGAAGTCGTTCCTGCCTTGCTGTGCAGGGAAGTATTTGCAGTGCAGGCGTCACATCTGGGCTGAGCAGGATGCTTGGCTAAGGGCTTCCCAAGTCCCAGTGCTCTGCCAGCACGGGATTGATGGGGGATCACTGCACTCCCCAAGGATACATGGCTATGAAAAGTGACTAAAGTGTTAGATGAGAAGATAACTGGCTTTGTGAGGCAGCATTTCATCACGGATTCATTAGTTCGGGGAGATGAGTGTTTGGGCTTCAATGTTGCCTTTGTGTTATAAATAATCTTCTCTTTTGGAGGGGGGATTTGAAAAATCAGCGGGTCCTTAAAAGAGCCAATGCTGAGGCTTGAGTATTTCAGCTCTAGAGCATCAGAGGTGCAAAGTTTGGTGAGTTTGGCTCTTGGTGAAAGGGGGACCTGGAGTGGGCTGGAGCTCCTGGCTGTGCCTGACCCCAGGGGGTGGCAAAAGAAGTGATAGAGCAAAGGTCCCTAAGATGGGCACGTATCTCTGACTGGCAAGACAGTGTTCTGATGGCAGATGTGCACATTTGGAGAATGGCACTTTCACCTCCACCTTCACAAAATGTCCCTAATCACAAAAACCTCCCCAGTCAACACAGGCTCGGCGGAAGGTGCCGTGTGAGCCGGGAGCAGGATTGAGCACAGAGGAGAAATTAGGGAGTCAATTGTAGGAAAAAAACAGCCAATATTTAACATATGGGGGATTCAATTGTGGGAGGAGAATAGTGGGAACTCAGTACTGTGGTTATGTGATTTCCACGTACAGTAGGTTGGAACTGATTTTTCAGGCGTGACAAGTTGACACCCACCAGCTCTGGGTTCCTTTTGTGAAGGTAATCCCTGCCCTTTCCCAGCTCGAAATTCCTGTGGCTGCCTTAAAGTTTTGAGTTATCTCTGACAATTGATAACTTTGCAGATTTATCTCCTGGTGTGCACAAGCTGTCCTGCCAATGTGCCCAGAAACCACAGCCCCTTCCTTGCACTGTTTCCATCTGTGATCCCTTTTTCTCCGAGTGCACAATTAGTGTTTTGGAGCTGGCGTGGGGTATTTCGTGCCAAGAATTTTGGAGCCATTTTTGAAGCCTGTGCGGGGTGCCAGTTATAATGACACAAAATGAAATGTGTAATCACAGACCTGCTTTTTCTGTCACTAATTAGTTACAGCTTTAGCTGGAATGGGAAGAGAAGCCAGGGGGGCTCCCAACTGGCAGATAGGAGGGAGAAGCTGCAGCCAGCACAGCCAGTGTGTGTGTGGGACCCTCAGCCCAGTGTGAGCTGCTGGAATTGTTTCCAGGTGGTCCCACATCGTTCAGGGGGTTGTAATTTAATCACAGCTTTGCACATCCAGTTGGTAACTGGCCTGAGAGCCCTGGGCACTGGTGACTGTGGTACTGCTGGTGCTGTATCATGTTCCTTTCTTGGCCCTTGTCTGTCTGGAGTCCAGCCTGGCTGAGCAGGGGGCTGGGGTGGGTGCTGCTGGACCAGGTACCAGCACTGTATCTCTTGCTCTGTGTCACCAGGGGACACCCTTTGCTCCTCATTATCCTGTTTGCCATGGCCCTTGTGAGATGTCTTCCAACAGTCCCATCACCCTTGGAGTTTGCTACAGTTTGTTCAGTGAAAAGGGAAAGGAAAAGAGGAGGTGTGGGAGAAAGAATGAAGACAGAAGTTGGCTGGCACCGCAGCTATGTCCAGATCAGTGAACAGAGAGAGAATTTCATTGTCCGAATCTTTAAACGGATTTACAGGGAAGATGGGTGCTTGTTCTGCATCTTTACCCTCCAACAAAGCACCGCACACGTGACAGCATCCCTGCTCACAACGTTTCTCCTTTTGACATCAGCATTTCCCAGTGGGAAATATAAACCACGGGCTGTGTTTCGTGAGTTCTGAGAGATGCGCGTTCCCCTGGAAAAACATAACCGTGCTTGTGGACTGATGTAGATGATTTGGAAAGGTGGATTTCAGAAGCCTAATTGAGCATTCTCTGTCTCTGTGTCCATTTTACACTCCGCTGGGTGAGAACAGAGAAACGTGGCTGCTCAGGCTTACTTACAGTTTAGCTCCATTTCATCCTCCGGGCCGTTCAAAGGTGACACCACGTTGGGGATTCCAGAGCTCGGTGGAGAGGTGGATGCAGCTCCCAGCGGCTTGTTCTGGAAAGATCCCTCCGGTTTCAAATTAAGCCACTCGTGTTGCTTGCCACAAGACCTGATATAACTCAACATGAGTAATTTTCTGAGTGTTTTACCCACTTGTCGGCAGTAAAAGCATCACTCCACCAACAACCCTGCAGCTCTGGTGATGTTTTCCTGTGAGTCCTCACTTAGCCACACTTCAAGAAAAGCCCTTAGACATTCCCTGAGGGATTTTCCTTCCTATTCTAAATGTTGAGGCTTTGTGTGTTGACTGTTGCATTGTCAACCAAAACCTGTTGCCTTTCAAAAACGGTTCAGCAGTGGTTTTATGACTCTTAAAGTGTTCCCAGGGGCCGTGGGCACGTCGTGAGGGATGGGGGGTGTCAGTGCACGTGCCCTTCTGATGGTGAGTGCTGGAATCATCCTCTCCCTCCTCCTTGCAGCCTCCTGTGGTTACGGGTTTTGTCTCAACGGTGGAAGCTGCCGAGAGGGATCCTCACAGCTCTGCCACTGCTCCTCTGGCTTCCAGGGACCTCGCTGCCAGCACGGTAAGCAGCCTTGCCAAATTGTTCCTTGAATTTGGAAGTGGAGGGGATAAAGAGTGAGGGATACCCTGGTTTATTTGTTTTATCACAGCCGTTGTTTTATCTGCAAAATTCCAATAATCTGCTTTCGGCTTTTGTAATGTTTGGGGAGCTTGGATGTTTGGAAAGGAAATGCTTATCATGACTTGCTGTGAAAGGCAGCTCCACGCTGTACAATGGCCTTTATTCCTGGCTGCCATCCGCAGAGGGATTTGCTGGAATCGAAGAAGGAAGCTGATTAAAGTTGGGTCAAACAAAGGAACCCTGGGGTCATGGCCTGGGGCAGTGTGGCAATGAGCTGCCACCTCGGAAAGGAACATTGTTGTATCTTTGGCCAGGCTGTATTTTGGGGCTGCTGAGCTTTATTTAATTAACCTTTGTGTAATATACAGATTCCCCCTTGAAGGTTATTGAGTTTTCCGTGTTTGGTAATTCACAGATGTTCTGGTTTGGGAACATGAATTCTATAGCAAACGACTCCTAAAAGCTGGAGAGTTCCCTGGACCATGCAGACAGTTGGAGAACATGAGCCTCAGGCTGCAGGGACAAACAGCTGTCCCTTTCTTCCCTCCAAGAAGGGCTGGAGAGGAGCATTTTATCAAAGCCTGAAGCCCCCCAACCCCAGAGTAACCAGAACTACAGGCAGAGAGGATATGGGAAGATCCTAGCCACAAGCTCATCCTTCCCTTCATTTCTTACTGACTCCTGTCAGTGATTCTTCTTGGGGAATACTTTTTTTTTCGACAAATTTCTGTTGGAAACCTCATTGTCTGGATTCTCATCTTCTGATTCTCTGTGTGTTTGACTTTGGTGCTTGTCAGTCAACATCTGTGCTGGATTTTTGTGATAGATTGGAGGCTGGAGGCTGCTTTTGGGAAGTGACTCGTTCTGTCCTCGTCTGTCACCTGCCACAGGAACTATCTTGGCATTTGAAGTGATGGGAGCAATAGCTCCCCAGGATGGAGCTGTGGAGCACTGAGGTGACTCTGGATGGGGGCAGGATGAGGTGTTTGCTGAAAAGGACATGAAAATACCAGTGTGAATGAAACTGCTCCACAGGGATATTCCATGGTGTCATTTGTCTTCCAGAAATCTGTGTCTGATCCGAATGGTATCGCTTTTTCTTTTCTGGAAAGAAACACAGTTGTGTTTGTTTTAGAGGCAGGACTCTCCCTGTCCTGGCCAAACTCCTATCAGACCTTTCAGCATGGGATGTTTTTGCTGGCCAGCCCTGAGCAGCAGCAGCCCCGTGTTTTCCCTGGCTGGGGAGCCAGCGGTTCCCTGGCTCTTGGCTCCCCGGGTGTGATGCTGTCCTTCCTGGTCTCCTGAGCTGCTGACAGGGATAACATTCGTGCCCTCTCTGTGGCAAATCACCTCGTTGTGAAGGCAGAGCCCTGGATGGGGTCCGTGTGAGCTCTTGCAGGAAGGTCTGTAGTACATCGTGTGTGCCCGTCTGGGTATATTAGGAAGAAGTTTTTCACAGAAAGAGTAATAAAGTTATGGAATGGACTGCCCGGGGAAGTGGTGGAGTCACCATCCCTGGATGTGTTTAAAAAAAGGCTGGACGTGGCACTTGGTGACATAGTCTAGTCTAGTTGAAGTTCTAGGGTAAGGGTTGGACTAGATGATCTTGGAGGTCTCTTCAAACCTAGTGATTCTGTGATTCTGTGATTCTCTTGCCTCTTGCAACTTGGTGGCTTTTTGATCCTGTCAGGTGCTGGCAGTGTAGGGATTGATCTCTTTCCTCCCCTCTCCTTGGCTCCTGCCATCAGATGGGCAGCAGACTTGAGCAGAGGTTCAGCTGAGCAACCTTACAGTGACCACAGAGATTGTTCCTGAGCCCAGGAAGCAGCTGAGTTTTCCTGAACTCCTCTGTTATCTTCCACCCCTTGTGTAGATGAAAGGGTTGCAAATGGAGTGTTTGAGGTTTGGGCTGAGGCTCCCTTTAGGAGAGCTCCTTTCTGGGACTTTGGACATAAGTGACCTTTCTGTGAAGGCTTGTTGCAGAGAGGGAGAGGGTGTCAGGGAGCCTGGGCTCTGCTCCAAGCCTGCCCCGGGAATCCTCAGACCACCCAATGCTCTGGGGTCTGGTGTGGGTGAACTCGTTGGACCCGAGTGAGCTCAGCAGAGTGAGACCTCTGTGTGTGGGAGGGGGTGGAGGCCGTCCAGCCACGGGACAGGGCTTGGGAAGGTGGTTGTTGTTTGCATCTCGTGCTGTAAATCAGCTGCTCCTGAGCGGCTTCACCTTTTGCTTGCTGGAAACTTCCCAGCAGAGTGGATCGTTTCAGCAACACTCAGGCTCTGGGGCTCTGATGTGGGAACTGTGCTGTGCCGGGGGCTGGGACCCTTCCTAATTAGCCCGACTGCGTTTTGAAGCATCAGCCAGCCCAAATCTCCTCCAGCTTGGCACAAAGGAGAGGTCAGCAAGCGGGACTGTGATTAGTGTCTGTGCTTCGAGGGCCAGCTGAAATGGCTTTGTCACCCGCTGCTTCAGGAGCCCCTTATTGTCTCCTTCTTTCATAGCCCTGCCCTCATTTACCCAGCGTTTGACGTTGTTTGATTGATTAATGACCCGATTCCTCCTGCTCATCTCTCTGAGCTGTTCAGTTGGAAGCCTTTGGGGATGTTAGTGCTGGGAGGATGAGATTTGCTGGAGGCAGTTGTTCCAAAGAAACACGGGACTTGGGAAACACTCAAAGGTGTTGGAAAGTCATAACGGGAAGGGTTTAGTCTTTGGAAGCAAACGAGAGCACTTTGTAGTCCTTTTCTTGGCTCCAGGAGCCAGATGTTTCTTTCTGGGATGGAGAGACACATGTGACAGCCCTTGTTTGGATTTGGGTGACTTCCCCAGTGCAAGGGACCCCTGTGCTGAGTTCAAAATGACGGTAGCAAGATGCTGCATTTGGTGTTTCCTGGGCTTGCAGTTCATGAGGCCAATTTAAAATCCGTTTGTGGGATTAAATCACCGCAATTGTTCTTCAGCTGTCAGTTCACTGGAGAGGATCCACAGCTCATAATACCAGGGCTAAATTAAGCAGAGCACTTCTCCAACAGCCAAGAAGTCCGAATACTTTTATTTATAAGCAGCCTCCTGATTCACAAGGTTAGCCTTCTGCTGGGAGGGGAGGGGAGCCTGAGGCCAGAGGAGATTCCTGCTGGGATTTTCTTGCATTTTGGCTCAGGAAGGCAGTGGAACAAGGGCAGCTTGTGCAGAGCTGGGCCGTGTCCTGTGCTATCAGCTTGTCCATCAGCCAAGCGTTCGGTATTTAATAGCTGGCAAACAGGTAGCACCGAGCTCTTTGAAAAGGTTCACAGGAGGAAACAAGCCAAGGCAATGTAGGGGCTTATTCAGTTAAAAAAAAAACATCTTTTGTGAAGAGAGTTTGAAAGAAAAGAGAAAATGTGCTGGAGCTGGGGGAACAGCCGGGGTTGTACCTGCGAAAGAAGTTTCCTGGGGCTGGTAACTGTGGGGTGACCCAGGGTCCATCATCCCTCCCCGAGAGGTTCATCAGACACGGCACCATCTCCAGTCTCCAACCTGGACGTCACTGCAGGGCAATTACTCCTGAATAACTTCATAGTTCACATGATTTGTGTTCCTAAGGGTGAACTGGAGTACAGCACACAGCCCTTTGGATGTGTGCTCTCACGTATAAAGTTGTCCAGCTTTGTCCAGCTCCACTGGTGAGTGATGGAGCCTGTGCAGAGGCAAAAGTATTGCTGATCATTTGTTAAAGGAACACGATAACGGGTGAAACACAGACTAAAATCTGAAGGGCTTTAGTGGATTTGAAATACGGCTGGCTTTGTTCTTTTCAAGCTTTTCTTGGATTGAACTCAAGAATTAAGGATTTAATGATCATTTAAAAGAGATTATTATATTGGGTGAAAGAAAATATACGGCTCAAGTCCTTTGGATGAGCTGTAGCCCTCTGCTTAGGTTTTGGCAAAACAATGAGAGAAGAATCTTTTCACTGACACTGCACTGGCTTGAAGTGTCCACGTAGATCTTTATTGTTCTTCATGTTGAGATCTGTCAGAGCTAAGAAAACTTGGAAGGAAATGGCTTATTATACCACCTGGAGGAGATAACATCTGTTTTGAGGGATTGGTACCTTGGGCCAAGTCATGTGGAGTCTGGGTGGCATCTTCAAAGTGCTGCATTCCCTTGAGCGAGGACTGAAACTCCCGTGGTCGCTCCTCCGTTACGGCAGCGCCGGTCCCACGGCCGAGTGTCAGCCCCTGCTCTCATCTCCCTGCAAGGGTTTCCCTGGAGTTTCCCATCCAGCTGTGACCAATTAAAGGGAGGTTGTGGTGGGAAGAGCCAGGACTTGCAGAGCTGAGCGGGGCTTTAAGGCTTTGAGAGAGGGAACTTGTGCCCGAGGTGTTTTCTTCCCGTAAACCATCCGCCGAAAGCCAGACCGTGAGCACGGAGCTGAGCCCAGGGACATTTATAGGGAGAATGGATTATCTTCCAAGCAATGCAAAACACTCCAGTCTAACAATGGACCACTGGGGTCCCATTGTGTAATTGGTAATACGAAGGGTTTGATACACGAATGCCAAGTAAAGGGAATCAATGCTGAATTCTTGGATTGTTTTTGGAGCCGAAGAGCCCATCCCCCTGCTCAGGTAGCTAGGGACCATCCCAAGCTCACAATTCCTCACCAAGTGCTGGTTTCTTGAAATGAGAGAAAACATGATTGTGAGTGAAGGAGACTAAAATGTTAAGGGATTTAGTGGATTCACATAAGAGAAGTGACATGGGGCAGCTTAGCCCCCCGAATGTGACAGAATCATCCAACCCTTTAGGTTGGAAAAGACCTTTAAACTCATGGAGTCCAACCATTCACTGAATCTTCTGTTGTTTTCTGAGGATCTGCTAAAAATCAGTGGTGCAGGAGCCACACTTGCCATGGGCACAAAGGACAGATTCCAACCAAAAGAGGTGGTTTGGTGAGTGAGATGAGGAGTGAGGGCCAAGGCAGGAACGATAAGTGTTGCTGCAAAGCTGCCTGGAATTTCTAGAATTAATTTATGCTTAAACACACAGCCTGGTCTGCAATAAATCTTTGGTATGTTTTGCTTTCCGTTTCTGGGTTTGGAAAGGTTGCAGAAACATTTTTTTAATTTGTTAAGTGCTGCCTTCTCCAAGGCATCATTTCCAAGCTGTGTTCTCTAGCAGGTGATAACATCTTTCAGGCAGCCCCTGAAATGCCTTTTCTCCACCTCAGCAACAGGTTTTCCTTTAATTTTTCTCCTCGTTTGTTGTGTTTTAGTCTGCTTCCTCTCCTGTGCTCTATGGGCTCAGCACTGCAGTATAATTGATTCAGGAAACAAACATATATGGAGATTCCAGTCATCACAAATACCATTTTTTTTGTGGAAGATGCTCAGAGGATTCCCTTTCCAGAGGTTTAATCAATGTAAGTTATGAGGGAAAGGGAGGACACTTTCCATACATCCTTGATCCAAGTTCCAGTGCGTGCTTGTTCCTGTTGTGCAATAGAGTTTTTCCCCTTGGGGATGGAGTTTGATGCTCTGGGCAGCCTTGACCCAAACTGAGTTGTTTGATAGAGGAGGAGGAGGGAAATCTTCCACTGACAGTGCCCAAAAAGAAATCCAGGGCGGCACCAGCCAGCAAAGGAGTTTACTGCAGTCACTTTTTACTGCTCAGTGTATTATAAAATCCAAATGAAAAAACATTATCTCAGAAAGTGGAAATCCTCCTGCTTCAGTGGCACTAGGATCAAAGCCCCAGCTGAGGGAGTTTGGGCCTCTGCAGCTACTTTATCATAGAATTTCAGAATTATGGAATATCATGAGTTGGAAGGGGCCCCACAAGGACCATTGAAGCCAAGCTGTGCTGGGGCTGGAGCTGTGTTGTCGTGGCTCTGGGGCTGGTTCTCCCCTGCACGTGGCACGTGTTCCTCAGCAGAGGCATCTCTAGACTGGAAGGAGGGTCCAGGCAACCCTCACCCTTCTGGGGTGACATTCCCCAATCCCAGCACTGCTGGTTTCCTCTCAGACAGGCTTTAATTTTATGGGACTTCAGTGTCTCATGGTTGAGCTTGCAGACAGTGACACATGTGCTGTGTATAACTGTGTATTCCCTTTGCATGGTTCAGTGTTCCTGGGGCCTCTGTAACCCCCTCAATGCTCCTGCTGGCCACGGGGGCACCTGCTAGGCCCTGGGTCTCTATAAAACAGCCAAAAAACTGTTTCAGAGGCCAACAGGTGTTTCTAGTTTGCCATATGTGAGTGGATATTAACTGCCTGTCTTCCTGCCTCTCCAAGCAAATAAACCCATGGCTGGATCTGGAAATCCTCCACTCCTCACTGGAGCAGCTCCTTCTCCAGGGCAGGCGTCTCGCAGACTCACGGGCGAGACACTGGGGCTGCTGGCCCTCAGCTGCTCTCTTAAGTCATGGTTTGTGTTTTACTTTTCATTTATCCTGGAACACTCTCCTGGAAACCCTGGCATGCTGCAGCTTTTCGGGCACTGTCATCGCTCTTGGGTGTTGTCTTGCCCGAGTCGTTGGCTGGTCCATCAGTGGCCACCAGTGGGTTTGTAGCAGAAGCAGCTTTGGGGATTTTTTTGCCCTTCTTAAGTGCATTTGCCTTTCTTGGATGCCCTCAGTCATGGCTTCTGCAGGAGGACTTGTACGTGGCAGAGCCACAGCCTGGTTTGAGGTGGGACCCTGCCGCTGCTGGGCTCTGCTGATACATAAAGAAGAATAGCCCATGTTTGCTGCTTAAAATAGGGGTTATTTTCCTTTAGAGATTTATGTGGCTTGCTTAAAGACCGGCTAGACCATTCTCAGAGGTCCAAAGCAGCTCTGCTGGCCAGGAGCTGTTTCGAATCATGGATAATGGAAGTCAGTCCTGTGATTCATGGTCCCAATCTGACTGTCAGAGATCAAAGGGCCAAAGTAACTGAGCCTCCTGTAAGAAAGGCAGTGGCCAGCGGGGTGCTGGGCTCCCTTCACTGTGCACTGGATAAAGGGAGCAGGAGGGCCTTAAGCTGTTAAAGAGGATCTGGGGGATATTGTGCCTTTCCTTGGCACACCATTGTGTTGTGTGAGGAGTGTTGGATTTCAGCCCTGCAGATGTGGAGGTGATGGATGCCAGATGTGTGTCATTAGAAGATACCTCTTCTTCCCAGCTGCAAATTGTCCATTGCTTCCTCTACTGTACGTTTGCATCAGAAGAAGCTTCAATTCCCACTATTTCCTGCTATCTCTGATGTCAGGCTGCTCCTTAAGTCATGGCCCTGTGCAGCCCAAACCAGTCACGTGTGGCAAAGACAAATAATAAATGTGGGTTTGTATTTTTTCAGGAGCTCAGTTAGGATTTGCCTTGATAAACCTGCCCAGAAAATTATATTCTACATTTAACTTGCAGATTGAATCCTGAGAAAACTCCAAGGATTTAAGTGAAAGAATGCCAGAGATGGTTTTTTACTTGTGTGAGAAGATATGGCTTTTCACTTTGTGGTTTCTGGTGTAACGGGATATGCTCCTTAAAAATACATGTTTTTAAACTGAAGAAATGGTTAAAAAGTAGGAATAAAGAATGGTCATGGCACAGTTAGGGATAAATTCATTAGGAAAATGTTCACACTTTACCCATTCTTTACTCAGCAGGAATCTGAGGTTTGACACATCACCGTAGAACATTTGTTGAGCTCTGTGAACACACCATTTTCCAGGTCTTTGGAAGTCCATTCCATTCCAGAGCACTGCAGAAAACTCCCTTCTTGAAATGGTTTGCAAAGTCATATTTTCTTTCAAACCGAGAAAAAAAGGTTCATTGTAAGGAAAGCAAGGGCAGTGACTCCCTTTCCTGAGCACTTCCTATGGCTCTCCCCACCTTGCTCTGTGCTGGCCTTGCCTCAGGGCTGTGTCTGGCTGAGGAGGAGGAAGGTGAGGAGCCCTCAAAGGACAGCCCTTGGAGAGGTGCAGGAGATGAGGGGAAAAAGGAGCTGGATCTCTTCTAAGGAAAGTGTCTGGAGGTGCCCCTGCCTTCCATTCTGCCCTACTGACTCGTTCCATGGTTGGAAAGGCAGCACCTCTGTTGAGCAGCACGTTGGCTTTGACCTTTCCCAATGTGCAGCAGAGGGGGGTGGTGTTTGAAACGTGTAGGAGAAACAGATGTAGAAAATGAGTCCTGGGAAGCAGCAGACCAGGTAATTTTTCTGATTTAAAATGATTTAGGCATTATCCCTCTCCATATGGGCTGGGAATCTGCCCTGGATTGCACAGCAGAGTATTGACTCCTGGCAAAAAATGACATTATTTCCGCCTTCCTTTTCCCTGGTTGCTCAGGATCTCACCTCATTAATAGTGTAGATTTTGGAATGTCAAATATTTGGCATATCTGGGTGTTGGAGCTGTACAATAGATCCCTGTGGCTGTGGACCCCATCTTTTTGTGGGGAGGTTTTGGTTTGCCCCTGGTTCTGCTGGGACCAGCTCTGCCCAGCAAACCTCTCCCACCTTAGACACCTTCTCCTTTGAGGACGTGAATTTCCAGTCTTAAACATTAAATTTATGCTTTTTTAAAAAAAAACCCAACTTGTGAATTTCCCCAGAAGCGAGTAGCCCTGACCCTTTCATTAGAGACAAAAGGGAGTGTGTATAAATGTCTTTTGTGGCTTGGCAGTAAACTTGCTGAGGACGACATAAAACGTGCTCATTAAATGCTCTTTACCCAGCACTGCTTTTTGTTTCCAGCAGCACTGTGATGTTTCATCCCGCCATTAATTACCTAATACCAATTATGGCATAAACAAGCCATTTGCTACTGTAACTTTTTCCATTTATTTTCCAAGGTTCTTACTCTTGACACCCATTATGCATCTGTGAACACGAGGAGCATTTGTAGGGAAATAGAAATAATGAGATCACTGATCAATAGCTTTACACAGACCTTCCTGTGCTGTAAATGTGACTGTGGCTCTTGAGAACCTTCTGAAATGCTCCCCCTTCCTTGGACGCTTTGTTGTATTGAGCTTCATTATATGGAGACAAAGAGACTTGGAGAAGACTATTTTTTCCCAGGGATGTGCCAGTTTTTCAGTGTAAGACACGAACTGCCCGTTGTGTGTTGGCAGCCGAGCCAGCGGCCTGAAAAGAGAGGTGGGCATTGCCTTGGTGTCACATACACCCCAAATGCTGCCAAGTGCCTGGAAAGACTGGACACAGGCAGAGGGGCAGAGCTGACCCTTTGTCACAGCCCTTCTGCATCAGACCATCACCTTCTTTATGGCGTTTCAGCTTCTGACTCTGTTCCAGCCCAAATCTGGGGGTTGGCTGAAAGGAGCCAGTCAGTGCTGGCAGTGCTTTGAGAGATGCTGGTTTAGGATTCCTTTGCAATAAAGAATCTGGCTCCTGAAGCTTCATATTCAGATAAGTTTCAGCCTGATAGGTAAAATACCTGGATAACAAACTGACTCCTCCCATGCCTGGACCCCTCTTTTCTTACTCTGGTAGCAGATCCTTCTCCCCTGTCATTGCTGCTCCTGGAAACACGGGGCCAAGCCTGGTGTCCCCAGTGGGGTCCAGAGATGAACAACGTGCACTCAGCAGCCAATAAAGGCACTGACAGATTCCATGCATGAGGCATCACAGCGAGAAGGATCCTGGGGTAGGTGTGTCTTGATGTTCAGCTGGAGAAATGGGAATGGCAGGTTATGTGCCTTGGCTGTGGGAAGCAGCACAGCAAGGCTGGGATGTGTCTGGAGCCCAGACCTGCCCCCAGAGCGCTCGGAGCCATCCCCTCCTTCAGCGTCTGCCTGCACCTTTTACAGCTTAGCCTGGGGCAACAGAGTTTCTTTTGAACCCTCCAATTAGAGTTTGCTAATTTTTTGATCTTGGTTCTGTGTGAATCTCACTGGCCTGGGGTCAGGGCCATGTAAGTGGTGAGAAGGAAGCTCCATGCTTTCTCACCTCCTCTTGCTGCAGACCAGGAGGACTCACTGGGTCCATTCAGAAGCCACATGCCACCACTGAAGGTCACCAGCTGAGTGAGTGCAGAGCTTTGCCCTGGCAGGGACTTTGCTGTGAGAAACAATGATGGGACAAACCTGCTGCTGACACCTCCCTGCACTCAGCCTCAGCAAAGGCTCCCTGATCTCACAGGGCTGGGGCCACTTCAAAGGCTTGGAAACTTGGAAGGAAGTCTCTTCACGTTCTCTATAACACGAATACAGGTTCTTTCCCAGGAGAGTCATCTTCCTGTCTTCCCATTAAATACAGGTTTGGCCATACAGTTGAAAAAACCCATCAAAGCCCAGCCGGTGCACAGGGCTCCCGAAGGGAAGCCTTGGAAAGCCTGGGAAATGCTGCCAAGAGCAGTATATTTTTATATTGCTTCCATTATATAATGTGTCAAAAAAGAATTCTCTCCACTATGGAGAGATATTTATACTCTGCACGGTTTTCTGGCAGGAGTTGAGTGTCTCAGGTTACCTGACTGAGCCGAGTCAGGCCACGGCCTCTGACTCCAACAGGAGCAAGTCTGGGAGCCTGAGAGTGACCTGAGAACAGAAACAGCTCATCTGGGTGGTGTGACCTGTCCCACTTCTCCAGCTCCTGGGGCCCTTTGGGAAGACCAAGGGAAACTTGCTCAAACTCTAAATAATTTTGGTGTAGCAACTGGGAGTGAGGACCTTGGTAGAAAAAACCCAGAGTGTGGGAATGGGCAGAAGGAGGAGGATGTCTCTGGTGAAGTGGGTGAAGTCTCTCTGAGGTTCACAACAAGCAAGGAGCTGAGGAAACAGGGAACTGTGTAAAATTCATAGGAATAAATGTGTGTGCTGGGTGAAAGCTGAGCTGATATCATTTTGGGGTGAACAAAAATGCCTGTGAGAAGCAATGCCTGTGGCAGCTGAGTGCTGCAGAGCTGTGACAGATAATCTGCTCCCTGCAGACCACACAGATCCCAGCAGGAACAGGCTCTTTTTATTTCCTAAAAAAGAGATTTCCTGGAGGTGCTGTCTGTCACTGCAGTTTTGTTATGTCTCTGTTGTTGCAGGTCAGGAGGAGCCGGGCTGAGTTTGTCTCAACTTTTGGTATAATCCATGGAAAGGCGCTGAGTTTATAGAGCATTAGATAAGTCAAGAGAAGGATCTGGGTAGTAATTCTGGAAATAGGGGGAAATGCAAAGGTTATACCTTTGCATTTTGCAACTTGTCCTTCCCACCATTGCTGGCGGATCTCCTGGATGGACCGTGGGAGACAAGGAGCTGAAATATTCTGATGCCAAATCCCAGAGCGTGCTGAGCTGGAGAAAGGGGAAACGAGACAAAAAGGAAGAAGAAAAACAGCAAAGAAACAAAACCCCACCAAGCCTGGATTTTGTGTGTAATCTCTGTGTGCTGGCAAACTTCAGCTGAGCTGAGTGAGGAACCAGCCCCAACACTGGGGGGATTGTGCAGCCCGGCTCCAGCTCATCCCCTTGGCACATTTTCAGAGAAACAACTGACAGGCTCTTCTTTCATCCCCAGTTCAGCCAGGCAGAAGTCCCTGCAGGACCCTCATCGTCCTGCCACTCCTGGGCTTAACCCCTGGCCTTTTAGTGCTGGATAAGGTGGATTCTCTTATTTCCTTTAGATTATTGGGACTGCTCATTCCTGGGGGAATGCTGGTGAGCTTGGTAAGGGCTTGATGTGTTGGCTGCACAACAGAGCAGCTCAAACCTGCAGGACATCACAGCCTTTTCCCCAGTACGTCTGATTTCAGGGAGAAGACATGCTGCAGCATCCTTATTTTGGGAGTAATTACCCAAAGCTTCTCTCTGAGAGCATGAAGCTGTTGGAGTCTGTGAGGTGTCTTCTCCACCAGAGGGAGGGGATAGAGCATCTCTGCTCTGCTCTGCTCCACTTGAGATCCATCCCTGGAGCTGCTCGATTTGCAGTATCTGTCTCCCATCAAAGAGCTGCAGGATTATCCCTTGGGAATTAGAGGAAAATTAGTTTATCCAACTTTTAGTCTGTATAAACTCTAGTAGTTTTCTTTCTTTCTTTCTTTTTTTTTTTGATCAAACACTTCCCTAAAAGAAAAACCTCAAACAAAAAAATCCCCAAACAAATGTTGCACAGGTGTGAGGCTCAGGGAGAAGGAGGAGATTCTTCCAAAGAAGGATTTTTGGTTTTAAATGAGCACAGATTATCTGGAAAAACGTGTTGTTGCATGGGTGAATGTTCAGAACTTTCAGAACTTATTCCCTCTCCTGTTCCTAACTCTTCCTTAAAAATAAAAAGCAAATGTAGGTATTTCACAAACAGATTAATTGAAACCGAGTTTTAACAGAAATCACGGGAGAAGTTTCATATTGAACTTATTTGCTTTTACACAGCACTTGGAATAAACCAAGAAGCCTTTCTCAGGGAACAGCTCTCCAGGAGCTCCCCAGTGTCTGCTGTGCATGACCCTGGAAATCAAGTGTTGGTGGAGCCTGTGGGATGATTTGAGGCGACCCATACTTGGTTTCAAGGGTCTGCAGGGGATGAATCTCCAAGAGGAGCAAGGAGCCCACTCTGGCTGCTGCTGAGTGTTTGGTGTCTCAACATGATGGACATGTGAACACATGGAGTTTTGGCCCCTTGGCTGTTTTCTGTTTTGAAAAAATCACATGAAAAGTTCCATTTCTGGGTGATATGAACGGGAGTGATGTGGACACAGTAATCTGTGTCGTGAGAAATCTGTGCCATGTCCAGTCCAAGTGAGGATCAGTCTCTCAGGTTGGATTGGAATTACAGTTTGTCCAAAGCTCTTGTAACTCAGAGTGGCCAAACAGCCCTAAAGTGACAACAGCAGTGAAATCATCACCCTCAGCCTGTGGTGATGTGGAGCCTGGGCTGAATTGGGGCATGAAGAACACTTTTTGTTTTATTTATGGATCATATGTTTCAGTCATGGGGGAAGGAGGTTTCATAATGCTTTAAGAAATACAAGCTCCAGGAAGCTGCAGGAGTGTTTGCAGAGCCTGACCACAAAGCTTATTTTGACAAAACATGGAAGGAAGAATAACTCCAGCTCTCACTGTATCTGCTGGGGAAACTCAGGGCTGATGGGGAACCTGCTGAGATTGGGTCTATTTAAGAGATTAAAGTGAATTTTATACAAAAGCAGCAGTTAATAATGATAATGATGATGATAGTCATAGTAATAATTACAATAATAATCTTCAAATATGCTGGGCATTGTCTGTCTCCACACACTGCTCCTCAGACAGATGCTGCAATTAGGCACTTAGTGTCCACGAAAATCGAGTTAGAATTTATGGACTTACAGAGTCCACGCTTTTAAGACCTGTAGTGTGCAAACCCTTTGCTGGAGAGCAGGTGAGGGAGTGCTGGGCAGCCCTCCTTGGGCTCACTGCTGGCCCCTGTCCTGCCCTTGGAAGGAGCCTCTGTCTCTGAACACTGGCAGGTTTCTGTGGCGAGAGGATTAAGCAAATATAAACCCTTGGGGATTTTGTTAAGCTCCAGCAGGTCTTAGGGCTTCTGAAAAATAAACCCAAACTTGCACGGTCTGGTGTTACTGAGCAGCCAGGGTGCTCTGAGCCCAGGCAGGACCGAATCAGAGCAGGCTGGGGGAATTAAATGGTGGGGCTCTTTGATCACATCAGCCTTGTTTTGATTGCTGTCCTTCTCCAGCCCTGCTCTTGGCTGGAAATGCATTTAATTCTTCGTGACTTGACAGGTTTGTGTGCTGCCCGCACACACCTTTTATTCCTGTTATCACAGGAGTGATCTGGGTCCTGGTTTGTGCTGAATAAAGGCATCCCTGGGAGGGATTGCTCTGCAGAGCCTTTCCGTGGGTGGCAGTGACTCTGCCTGTCTCCATCCCCATCCCTGTTCACATCCCTGTCCCTGGTCCCCTCCCCATGGATTGTCAAAGGATCCTGGCTGCAGCTGGCCCTGGAGGCAGCAGAGCTGGAGCCTGGGAGGGATGGGAGTGGGCCTGGCTCCTGCCAGCTCTGGGGGAGCAAGGGGAGCCCAAGATTTATCTGCAGTAGCAGAAGGAAGCACAGAGCACAGTATGGCTGAAACACGCGTTCCTGGCCCAGCTTCAGCTCATTCTTCTTCCATCCAGCCCAAATGCCTTCAAACCCTATTTGTCTCATTTTTTCTACTCTCTTGTAAGGAGGAAATGCTGCTTTATACAGCATAAAAAGGACCTTCTTGAGCACAGATACATTTTTGGAGTGCCTTGCTCAGCGCCAAATGTCAACAGTTTGCCAGCAAGTGATAAATCTCTTTTAAACCGCCCCATCTATTCCACACGTCCAACTGAAACTTGGCATTTCCTAATCTGGGGATGATTTCTGATCTGCAAGCGAAAATAATGGAGTGGCCTAACATTGGTGTGGCAGTGGGGAGCATCTCCAGTGCTGGGTAATGGCTTCCAGGGGGAGTTTGGGGAGGAGGAGGATGCTTCAGAGTTAGGGCACAAGCACAGGTTTCTGCTCCGTTGGATCCCCATTTGTTAAATCCGTGGGAGCTGCTGGGGGAAAGAGCCTGTGGTCTGGGGAGAGGTGGTGGTGATTCCTCCCTACTCACCTGGTGATTAGTCATTCACTCTAATAAAAGGTAATTTGAGAAAAGTGCTCCGTGTGCCTTCAAGGTCTGGCCCACACCCTGCTGAGGGGAAGGGAAATCTCTGGGTTTGGTAGGGCAACATATTTTACTCCCAACTTGAGTTACAATAATTAGTAGAAAAGGTGTATGAAGCGACTGTTTTAATTTTTTCAACCTTTTAGTTTAGTTCTCTCTGGATCAATACTATGCAGGGTACTTGTTTGTGTTTATTTGAAGGAATTTTAGTGGAAAGGGATAATAATTCCAAGACAAGAAAGTAAAACTTCTAACCCAACAGATTTATGATGCTTCCAAACCCAAGTGGAAGAGGGGCCACAATGTTTATGTGTAAGTGGAGATCCTGCCCTGCTATGCACTGAGAGGGTTCCCCAGCCCATCCTCCTGGTGTTTTCATCTCTGTGAGTGCTGCTGGTTTGGGACAGACTTAGAAAAATGCTTATCAGACCCAAGAACAAGATACATTTTTTTTTAAGCATATCACAGTTCCAGAACTCACTGACACATCAGAGAAAGCACCTTCCCTGGGAGCCTCAAACCCGTGTGTTCTCTGGTGTGACATTCAAACACCAGCTCAGGGCCCTCTGGGGGTTGCTTTGGATGGTCATGGCTTTGTGGTGGAGTTCTTGCATATTTTCAGCACTGGTTTGCTTAGCAGAAGGCCAAAAGCCTTCAAATAATTAACAAAGATTGCTGACGAATGGGGAAAGAGCCGTTCCTGTGGATATGGGGTCGGACATTAAAGAATTCCACAGAAAAATGTCACTTTCTTGCCAATTTGGTGCATTCATCTTGTTTTGTTGAAAATAACTGAGAAGTGTTTCCTGGCTCTGTACCACTGTGGAGATGTGCAAAATAAACAGCTCTGCCCTTATCTTGGCCAAGTGAAAATATTTCCAGTTTCCCCAGAATTCCCCTGATGAGGATTAGCTTCTCTGATGATTAAGAGTTTCAGGATTTTGGTGGAAACAAACAATCTTTGTTTTTCTTTTTTTCTTTTATATTTTTAGGGGAGACAGTGTGAATCCCTTTGAATATATCCTTGGATTTATTTGTAGCTGTTTGCTCCCTGTCTCTCTCTCCCTTGATGCCTCTAACCCAGTGTTGAGGATCTATGGGGGCACTGAGTGCCATCATCCTCCTGGAGCTCCTTGTTCATCCTGTGTGGATTCATCCTGCCTGCAGGTTTTATCATGCCAAAGAAGGACATTGGGAAGATTAAGCCCAAAACTAACTGAGAGTAGAATTTACCCTGGGCTGCCTCACTCCTGTACTCCCACCTTGCTCAAGTGTAAAGCTCTACACCCCAGCAAAGCAGGTTTAAGTCATCCCCCATGGCTGCACTTCTCCATCAGCCCTACAACTGTGGCACTGAGTGAACCCTGCTGTACTCACCCATTTTACATTAATTTCTACTTTTACCACAAGTCAGAAGCTCTTTTCAAGCACCCCATGCTAACACACGTTTCCAGGAGTGGAAGGGGTCAGATCTGTGTCTGTGCAGACAAGGGTGTTTAGGAAGACAAAAGGCACTGACTGATGTTTGCAGTTTGCAAAATATTCAGCTTTTCTTGCTCAGAGTCCTGATGGAGCCTGAATAAAGCTGCCTGAGCTGCAAACCACAGGGTCAGACACTTGGAGCCCTGAGCTGCCTGGGAGGGTTTGGACCTTGCACCTCTCCCAGGGGTGGCCCAGGGAAAAGGAGCCACGGGTTCTGAGCTTGGCAGTTTCCAGGCTTCATCCTTGAGATTTGATTCCTGACTTGGAGTGACATCAAGCTGGGCCTTTCAGAGTCCTCTCTGAAGTATCTGCTGAACAAATTGCTCCACAACAGTGTCAGCTTTGTGGGGGGAGCCAGGAGACCACCAGGAGCCAGAGTTTGCTTCTAAGGTAGGAGAGTTTTTGAAGGAAAAAAGCTTCATCTCAGCCACACAAGGACTTCCCAACCTAACCTCTGGTCAGAAAGAGAGGGATGTTTTAGCTCAGTGTGCTGCTTTTCCTGCCCAGAATTGGCTCAGTTTTGTTTATTCACTCTCAGGAGAAACACTGGCAGTGGGAGGGGGAGCCAGTGCAGGAGCACAGGGCAAAATCAGGAGTTTCTTCTGTACCAGGTTGTTGCTTGGTCAGCTGATACCTGGCATCTTAAACCAAGTGTAAATGTGCTCCCTGCAAAGAAATGCAGGAAATTCTGCCCCTGTTTGGCTGTTGGAGCTCAGCTCCCTTGTCAGGTGTGGTGACACACTGAGGTGGCCACATGTGACACCTTCTGAGCCACGGGGACCCCCAGTTACTCCCCACCACCAGCTGGGGTTGGGGTGCATGTCCCTGTGTGTGTGCTGCTGGTCACCCCTCGCTGGCAGCTTGTGAAAAGACTCCTGCCCTGATCCTGGCCATGGCACAGGCAGAGAGCAGCAGCAGCACTTGGCTTCTGGTGAGTTTTCCCTTCTGAGCCACAGTCAGAAAGGATTTATTTATTCAGTGCTGGGCCAATTTGCCACCAGGACAGGAGCCAGTCAGTGCTGTGTCCACTGAGGATCCTCAGGGAGTTCACCCTTGGGGGTGTCATTGTGCCCAGGGCTCTGCACCAGTGACAGGCACCAAGGGGAGGTGCAGGGGACAGATCTCTGAGACAGCATCATAAACCATCCCCTAAAACACAATTCTCACAAGCTGTTGTTTATTTTATTCCTTCAAGCACCACTTGACACAGAGAAGCATATTTGTGCTTTTTGTGGCGTTTGTAGGCTTGGGCATTAACTCCAAAAGTGAATGAAAACTCACATTTCAGCTGGAATTTGTGTAATAAACTCAGTTGAGCACACAGACTTCTGCACTCATGTAATTCCCAGCTGATGTTGCACATAGAGGGGTTCAAAAACCTGTGTGCAGTATATCTCAGCATGCAGCCCAGGGCCAGAGTGGGGGGAATCTCCCATGCTTGGCTTTCCTGACTCTTCACCAGCCAATGGCCCAGCACAGCCCCGCAGCCCCACTCATCCATGGGGTCAGCCCAGTGCCACGTGCTCTGTGCTCACAGAGGTGATGGTGTGTGCTCTGCCCTCAGTCACAAGCCCTGTCCCTCAGCCTGTTCCTCTCCAATCCTTTTCCAGGTTCCACCACCTTGTTTCTGGACTGCTTTCCTAGTCTCCATTTGGCCATTTCCTTTTAACTGTAGACGTTTCCAAATGTCAGAAGAAACATGTTTCAGGATTTGGGGTGTTTTTTTGGATGAAGATTCCAGCACTCCTGTCTACCTGAGCGTTTGACCTGTGTCTGTGCAGGGCTGAATTAACTCCAGGACTTAACACAGCCTTGGGCTTTGAAGCACCACGTCGTCAGCTCTGATTTGTTTGAATTCTTGCAAGAATTTATTAACACTGAGACTGAATCTGAATGAAATTCTGTGAGAGTCAGGGGTTCAGCCCAGCTTGGCCCCCTTTGGGTGTTGGTGCTCTCCTGGCTCATTCTGCAGGAAGCAGTAATGACCTGCTGCTGATTGGAATGTGTTGCCATTCTCAAACCAACTCTTAATCAGCTGGAGTAAATGAGGTGGCAAGGAAGCTCTAGCTGGCTCCAACCTGGCCAAACATAACTTATTACATAAGTAGGACTCAGTTTATGTTCAGACCTGATGTCCTTTTGATGCGTGTGTTGTGCCTCTGACCTGTATGGAAAAGCCTGAGCCTCTCACCATTGTCTTTCTTTTTTTTGCAGTGCAAGAAAACAGGGGATTAGACAGGTTTGTAACAGAGATTACATTCATTTGTGCAGGATGAGGAGGAGCCCTCTTTGTTGGGAGCTGCATGTGCCTGGGCAGGAGGAATTCCCAGCTTGTGGAGCCAGGGGAAAGGTCCCTTTGGTGGGTACTAGAGGAGCCAGGGAGTTACTTGGAGAGCTGTTCACTGTGATCCAGCTGCATTCCAGGCAAGGATAATTTAATAGAGATGATATCTTAATAACATTTTTGAACTGAGGAAGTCAGTGTAACCCATTTTTCGTAGCTCTGTGGCAACATTCATTCATTTCTGCCTGTCAGCACCACTGGATACAGTTACAGGAGACGTGTACACACGCGCCATTGCAGCAGTGGCAGCGCCACGGATCTGAGGCAGCACCCCAGGGTCTGCTCTGGGCCAGCAAGGGGACCCAGGGGTGTGTTTTCAAATAGGTGAAATATTTGGTAGATCTAGAAGTGGCTTCTTGCAGGAGGCAGCACACCAGTGCTGGGAAGAAGTGCAATGGGGCAGCCCCTTCCTTGTGGGGCGTGGGGAGCACAGCCAGGATTTGTGGCCCCTCTCAGTAAAATCCCTCTGGCACTGAGCATCAATCTGGGGAGTCCAGTGGACCCACTGTGCAGCCCAGGAGGGCCATGTCCAACAGCTGGCACGATGTGGCACGTCAGCCTTGATTTTTGCAGACCATTTCCAAACATTTGCAGTGCCTTTCAAAGATGTCATTTTTTTGTTGTTTTTTTTTTTCCCTACAAAGGAACTGACAAGCTTTTGGGTCAGAAATTTTTGTTAAAGGCAAATTATTAATGAGAAGCATGTGGGCTCTTGCCTTGTGTGAATATTGAGATGAGCTGAAGTAGTCCCTGAAACATTAGGAAGCTGCTCTTGCTTGGAATGATCAGCAAAGGGGACTCGTGACTGGAGTCCACCTTCCTTTGGAAACTGCTGCAGCAATAGCATAAAATCCTCATTTTCTTCCTGGATTCAGCCTGTTTCAAAATTTTCGTGGAATGCTATTCGTTGCAGCCGAAACCACAAGTTTTAATTTGGAATTTTACTATGGCCAGATAATACTGTGAAAACGTCCCAAAGTAGCAGGGCCTGCTCCCCCCCAGCTCAGCCCCGCGAGCACATTGTTTCAAAACATTCCAGAAAGTTAAATGTGGCTGTTGAGCCTGCCTCTGGAAAATCCAATAAGCTATTCCTACTTCTTGCTTAATGAAAAAGGTAAAACAAAATTCTAGGCTTTGCCTTGCAGGAAACGGGAATATTATGAGTATTATGGTTTTCTTTGGAGCACTCACAGTGCCTGTTCCTTATTTCAGTTTAAATTTGGTCATGAAGGTTTGTTTTTTGTCGTTAGTTTAAGCCCAGCCCAGCCAAGCTTTGGGGTCTGGTGCCGTTTCACCGGCTGTGGATTGTTTCGAGGTGTGATGGTAACGGGGCACTTCCTTAGATTAAAACTCCCGGCTTGGGGTAACCCCGAGGGTCCCCTGCACACCGTGGGTGGAAAGGGGCTCGCTTGGATTCTGGTGGGAAGGAGTGACCCCCCTCGTGCCCGTGTTCCCTCCCTCCTCAGCCCTGCTTGGAGGCAGATCCGGAGGGTCATTCCCGTGGAGTATCTGCCCGACCTCTGCCTGCGGCCCCGGTGCCCGGGGTGGGTCCCTCTCCTTGGGCGGGTCATGTCGTTCCACGCGTGGGCTCCGGGGCCGTGCAGAGCCGTCTGTCCGTCCGTTCCTCCGTCACCCCTGGCAGCATCCCGGGCGCGGGGTCGGGAGAGTCCCGTCCCTTCCCATCCCATCCTATTCTATCCTATCCTATCCTGTCCCGTCCCATCCCATCCCATCCTGTCCCGTCCCGTCTCATCCCGTCCCGTCCCAT